>BMAO01011501.1:0-39408 GCA_019973975.1 Trichonephila clavata | reverse complement strand
TATATAATAAAGAACATAATTAAAAAATACTTTAAGCATATATCTTCAGCAACATTTGAGTTACACGAACTCAGTGTAGTTCAAAGTTAGTTATAAAGGGAAATATATACTTCTTAATGAAATCTATTACTAAAGGTAATTTAATAATTAATAAAAAATGCCAAATATTTATAACAATGTATATTTTTAAGGTTTAGAAATTTATACGGCGTATTAGATAATGTGACAAATGGTTGACGTTACATTATGCTGTAGATACCTAAGCGCTGCACCTTTAACGCACTTTATTCTCAAAAACGATTGGATGTATAAAAAATGTTTCAATTAAAGTTATAGAAAATTTTATTCTCTATAATATTTTTAATAAATATAAAAAGCATTCAAGCCATAAGGAAAGAAATATTTGCAAAAAAAAAAAAAAATTATTTTTGTTTTTTAAATCTAAAGATGCTGACACGAGTAAGGTTTGCAGCCCGAGGATCGCAAAATCCCGGGATCCCGGTGGGTTTTTCAAATCCCGCGATTAAAATAACTAATTTCGGGATTTAATTTTGTCTGAATGATATTTTGAATTTTTTTTTCAAAGTATTGTGAATCTGGTTTTACATTTAATGTATCTTATTTACTTTTTTTTCTACTGTATCGGTTAATGTTAGTTGTCTTACATGTTGAACCTTGAAGGTTCGAGGAAGTGTGTATGTTAAGCCGTGAAATTTCATATGTTTTCTCTTATTTTCTTCTTATACTTTCTCCCCGTCGCTAGTTGTGTCAGAAAACGGACATTTATCCCACCCTCAAGATGTCCGGTGTCAGCTAACTTTGTGGTGACCTGTAGCCACTCCTTACACTATTACCTTCCTGTCTATCGGAAAAACCCGGCTGATGTGTAGGCGGACTTAAATGATCAAAAGACATAATTCAATTCAAACTGTTTTATTGATGCTTATCAGTATATAAGATCAGACACAACACAATCCTAATTAAGATAAATAAACTAAAGTGGAGTAAAGAAGTGGGGTATCAATACAAGCGGATAATACAGAATTTTTTCAACTGAATCTAGGATGGCTTAAATGCGCACAATTACAACTACGCCTCCAATAATAATCTGATTTTCTTAATCAAAGTCAGTAACCTTATATTTTACTGCTGCGGTTCCTTCGTGATGAACATCAGGCACTTAATTTGGCTGGATGAATTGGTGGAGACTCCACGCTCCGTAATGATGAATTTCACTATTTTAAATCCGCTTCTCTTCGCGTACATCAACACGTATCAGGCTCACTTCCCTTGTCAACAACTACGTGTTGACTTCTCGATCTTTAATTCATTTGACTTCTCACTTCCTCTACTTAGCTCCTACTTCGCTCCTTCAACTCGCGAAAACTGAATTTGTATAATATTTCTTATTTACATAAATCACGCCTGGCTCTCGGTGAAGATTGGTTGAAATAAATAAATTGCTTTAAAGGGAAAAAGAAGAAGTTAGTGAAAGACCGTATAGATCCGTCACAACAGAGTCATTTAGAATTTTTGGAAGATATCTTAATAGGGTTTCAGCGCCAGAATACCGGAATTCCGAAACCCCTGGATTCCGGTGTTTTTTATAATCCGGAAATCCCGGGATTAAAATAACTAATTCCGGGATTTAATTTTGTCTAAATTATATTTAAAAAAAATTTTCTCATAAAATTTTCCTAAGAATTTAATTATTTAAAAAATTATGTTTCGGTTTATGAAATATGTACGTAGATTTTTTTGCGCAATTATAAGTACTAGATGTAAAAAACAAGATATCAATCATTGGCATGGCTAAGTAATTTTAGCGCGTTTTTCACATGTTGTATTTTACAATAATGCAGCTAAGGAACTTTTTACTAACAGAAAGTAGTGTACTGTACTTTAAAAAAAAATTTTAAAATTATTAAATTTAAATATGATTCGGCTCATCTAGGGCACAAATGCGACCCAATGCCGAAAACCGAGGTCAATTGGTTGCTTATTGGCTGAGAAAAAGGTACGACAAAATATGGAACGAAGACGAAGACGAAATTTGAGTCCTAATAGCGCTTTTGTTCCACTACGTGAAAAATGCGCTAAAAATATATGTACAATATGGGAGAACGACGCACAGATCTAAATGGCTCAATGCAATGCTTACACAATAATATAAGCAACATCACCAGAATACATTTTGTCACAGTTCCTTCTTCAATTAAATGCCGTTAATTAATAGCGAACCTGCTTGGAAGACTTAAGACACTTTAAATCCCATTGCATTAATAGCAGCTCATGTAACTGGATCTTCAATTTCAAATGAGATAACACTTGAAATTGATTCACATTCTGATTCAGTAACTGGATCAATTAATATACAAAAACCATTAAGTGTAGCAGAGTACTAAATAAAGTTATCAAAGAGGTATATGCACCAATGCAGTCTATTAGATTTGAGACACTGTCATCAAAAATTCAAAAGAATTTTTTTGTTTGAAAATGAAGGATACGTGGTGACTACCTAAAAAGAACATACTCCTATTTAATGACGATAATACCTTCTAGTAAAGAATTCGAATGTGCATTTTCTACGGCAGGACAATATGTAGCAAAAATAAGAAGCCGTTCCAACGATGAAACTCTGGAGGAGCTGTGTTTTTATAAGCTTATTTACAGAAACACAAAAAATGAAGAAATGTTTTTTTTTTTTAAATTTTATTACATACTATTTTTATTTGTTTTTTATGATGATTTAATTTATTTATTGGTTTCATTTTAAAATAATACTAAATCAATTTTAATTATATTTTCAGTTTTATTATGCAATTCCAACTACGCTAATATGTAAGTATAGTATTTTTATTAAATAGTCCAATCCTAATCCCGGGATCCCAGAATTTGGATAATATAATCCCGAAATTGAAAACATGACACGGGATTGCAAACCCTAGACACGAGATTTGATGAGACTTTTGAGATAACTTTTAGAGTGCCAAAATAAAGGTCTATACGAATTTTCTGCTCATTTTTCTTATTCCTCGGTGAAACCCTAACATTATTCTATTATAAGAAAAATGTAATAACTTATACAAGTTGAAGAAATGTTGAATTCGCGTTCGCTAACTTTGCTTTCATCTGAAATGAATGACTTAGATATGTTGACACCAGATCGTTTTCTAAAGAGTAAAAACTTTTACCATTATTGTAGAACTTTTTTACATATTTAAATAATAGATTAAATGTGTGGAATAAACTACTGAGACAGTTGTAAGTGTTGGAAAAATAAAGACAATCCTACCTTAACATTTGTAACAGTGTATGAAAATGAAATAATTTCATTTAAAAACAGAACGTAATTTGTAATTGACTTAGATTTACTCAAAGAAGGCAACCTTCCGACTCATAAATGACTCTTACGAGTAATACATATTTAAGATTTATCTCTGCTAGAGAGAGAGAGAGAGAGAGAACATTATAACACGAGTGATTGACCTTAAAACTAACTGTGGGAAACTGAAATTAACTATAACAAAATTAGCTTTATTACCAAATGAAAACAAAAGAGTAATATATTTAAAATTTCATTTAACAATAAGTAACGTACGTTAATATTTAGTAGTGCCGCTATTCCGCATTAATCAAGAGATACTTGTAATTGTGTGTGATGCAAATGCGTATTTGAATTACAATTTTTTGTATTGAACTGTACATGAAAATTATATTGAAATTCAAATATGTTATAACATCCCTCCCACCTGACCAACAAGGAGTTTTTTCGTTGTCTTTAATCGAAGTTTTCAGAAAGAAAAATGGAACTTGACGAGTGTGCAAGAAATGGGGGAAGAAATGATTATTAATGGCCGGCTAGATGGCGTGGTTGGTTTGTCATTGGCCTTCTGCACCCAAAGTTGCGGATTCGACACCGGCCCAGGTCGGTGGATTTTCATGATGCAGAAAAACGACAGCGGTCATGTCGTGTGATTATAAGTCATGTAAAAGATCCCTAGAGTGCCTGTTTGGAATGGGTGTTCTCGGCAAAATTTAATCCAAGGACAGGTTCGCATCGTCAGAGCTCAGATACCTCCCTCTTAGAAGGAAACTTGGTGTCAAAATTACCTGCGGCGATTGGTATTTGTCTATACGTTGCCTATACTAAAAAGAGATACGAGATTCCGGGAATGTACTAGGTCTGCAATCGTAAAACACCATTAGAAAGAAAAGAATGATTATTAATGTCACTATATAAAACAGCACAAAAGCTATTGGCATTGTATCTCGTAATTTTGAACAGTGGTCAAGTGACGAGGACAGCACCGCGAAAGAAGTGGGAGTGCGCGCTTGAGATGTTTCAAAATAAGTATTGCATGAAATTAGATTTCAATTTTTTTTTTGAAACTTTTATGAAGGTACAGTCCTAAGGGAAACGAAAATTTAGTTTTTATCAAACCAGTTTTTCTCCAACAATTATTTTTACCACCTTTTTTTCTGAAGTATCAAACGTGCATTTGATGTTCTACAATATACACTTGCCTTGCACTCTTTTACTCACTTACATTTAGTTTGATACTAAATATCACCAGTTATAGAAAATGACGTGAAAAAACATTTATCTGTGTGTACATTTCCTTTTAGCCGATTCGTTGAATTTAATTTTAAAAAAATGATAATTTTTCGTACGAATAGTTAAAACCTCTAATATAAGAAAGTATCACAGAATGATGACTTAGTATAAAATTAATAGTTTTTCTGTTATACTGATAAGGAAAATATACATTTTAATCAAAATTGTGTGACAGTTTTTTTAAAATAAATTTAAATATTTTATTTTTTCTTGTATGAATATTTCTCCGTCAAACTGAAATATTTCCGTTATCGGCCCATCTACTATACCAAAGAAAATTATCGTCATGTTAACATGCAAGAAACTTCTTAAAGCATATTTAAGTAAAAATATTTTAACTCTGTAATATAAAACAGCAGAACCATAACCATCAGCATACTTTAATCATTTATAAATAGGAATTATTTCTATGGGGAATATATAAAGGGTCGGTATTAAAAATTTTTATCTAAATGATGGATAAATGTAACCCAACACTAAAAACTAAATTTTGTACAGTAATACAGTAAATCATATGTTAATAAATAAGTATAAGATAAGTTTTTTATTTAACTTAGGTGTAATTTTTTTTATGAAATTTAAAGATAACTTACATGTATGAATTATGATACTACTCATATTTTATTATAGGGATAATCGAATAAAACTTATTTTGTCCATAACAGTTATTTTCTTATGACAATAACTTGAAAAAATAATTATTCAACTATCGAAACTGATTTAGTAAACTGAGTTTGCTTTAACAAAGTTCAATTCATATTCAAATGTAGGCTTTCTAACATCAAAAAGAAAAATAACTTATTCCACTTTCGTAATCCCTATTACACGACTAATTTCAGAAAAATAGTGTTAAATAATTCAGTTACTTATTCTATAGTAGAAAATGAAGCAACAAACTTAAAATTTGTATTCAATTATTATAAACAAATCCCTTTATCCTCCTTCCACCCCCAAAAAATTTCTAAGAATTCACACACCACACACAGTTAGTCTTAAAATACCTTACACTCACAGAAAACAATGAAAAATTATCTCTTTTTATTAGTTAAAAGAGTTTTTCTCTCTAGAAATGGAGTCTGAACCCTTTGAAACCTCCCTTTTGTTATTCTTCTACCCCCTGGTTAATGAAACTACAATTAAGGGAGAATTACTAAATTCACGAAAATTAATTTTCTGTGGACAATGTTTCGAAATTAGGCTGGTAGTTTAAAAATAATTCTTTCACATGTTTAAAATTTCGTATTGTGGAAAATATATAAAAGAGAATTGTTAAATAATGTTTTTATTTATAATATCTAAATCGTACAAGCCTGCATGCATTGTATCATACAGGTGCCGAATGTCACTTTGTAGTAGGGAGTTCCATGCTGGTTATACTTGTTATATCTTTCTAGATCTGGTGATCTCACAGGTCAAATTAGTATGTCAACACTCAGAATAGCACGTTGCGTTGCAACAGTGGTGTGAGGGCCAGCGTTATCCTGTTCGAAAACTCTCCTTTGCATGCCGTTCATGAATGACAGTATTATAGTTTGAAATACCAGACTGACGTACAAATTTGCAGTCAGTGTGTTTGGGATAATCACTAGAGTGCTCCTGCTGTCAAAGGATATTGCTCCCCAGACCATGAATACAGATGTAAATCCAATGTGTCTAGGTCGCAGATATTTTCGATACTGACGTTATCTTGGCCTCCTTCTGGCACCTTCTCCATCACTGGTACCAAGGCAGAACTTCCATTCATCAGAAAACACCCCAGATCTCCACTCTGTCCTCCAATGAGATCTGGCTTGACATCACTGGTGTCGAAAACGGCAATGGCTTGGAGTCAGTATACACGCTAAAGGGAGCTATCCTTAAAGTAACCGATTTCTAATAATTTTTTGTGTCATTGGGGATACCAACTGCACTTTGAATTTCTGCCACAGACGCAGAACGATGTGCAACACCCCTCCGCCGAATACGGTGGTCTTGTCTCTCAGTAATGCCACGTAGCTTTCCGGATCCCGGTCTTCTTGAAGCAGTGTCATCCCTTGACCACTGCTCTCAACAGTCATACCAATTAAATACATTTCGGCAAAGTCATTCTGCAACATCATGGAAAGAAAATCCACCTTCTCGTGCCTTATTACACGACCTCGTTCAAATTTGGTGAGCTGTTGATCATGGCTTCTTCATCGTCTTAAATGCATTTTTGGCTAACATCAACTCAATACGTCAAATTTCCCAGATAAATAACGCTCATGAACTTAACAATAAGCATTTAAAGTAACCTGGATTTGCTAGTTCTGAGTGGCGCTACCAGCTCCACATTTAAGAGCGAAACGCTAAATTTGAATCAAATCTTCAAATGTATAAACCTGCCTCCCAAATTTCGTTTGTCTGACACAAGTCTTTTTTGGTGTTGGGATTTTTTCCTGTCCTATTTATATATTTCACGGAAAAAAGGGGAAAGTCACAATTTTAGTACTTAAAAACAGCCTTCCGTTTTCCAACCACATAATTTGTGAATATACTCTGCTATGTTAAATGAATGTCAGAATATTTGAATGCCATGTTTTTGTGTAAACATGTTTAAATTTTTACATCTATTGAATTCCTCTTTAACGGTATTGAATTCTGGATTGCGAGTAGTACAAAAATATATAAATAGTAAAAGAAAACCTTATAGTTCAAACGCATGCACGCGACAAGCAGTTGAATAAAAAGGTATCCAGATATACAAGGCAAGTATGTAATCTCTGTTCGAGTGAATTAGAAGCATTTTAAGCTCGAACATAAATTTGCAGCTTAGAAATAATAAACAAATATCTACTAAAAAGTAATAATCACCAATATAAAGACAAGTCTCATGACTTATTTTAAGAAAAGCTCTTTCCACCTAATATCTACTTTGAGTTTTTTCTTTTCTTGACATAATTTTATCATGACTAAAAATATACTGTACTATATATATTATGTTTCTCTTTAAAAAATGACTTTCACTTTTTTTCTCACAATTTCTAACGGTGAATTTCACTTTTTTTAACTCTCAATTTCAAATAATGACAATCAACTTTTTTCTCTAAATTTTTAATAGCGTCTTTCACAATGACTCTTAATGAAATAAGATGCAACGAGTATATAAAAACATTTATTTTGGTATTGAATAAAATAAAAATAAAATGTTTTTAAAAAACAATTTATCAAACGACTAAAAACATTTCGCAACTTTGTCAATTCCGTTAAAGAATTTTGGGCTGTGAAATACATATATAACTGAAAGTTATATAATACCCAGATATATTGAAAAAACGCATTTTTTCCTTTAAAATTTATTTCAAAGAATAAAAAAACATTGTGTGTGCTCCAAATTTATTAAAAAACAGAAACACAGAACTTGAAACAAAAACTTAACATAAAAGCACATATTTGAGTATATTTGTTAAATAAGACATTTTATTTGACCGTATTTAATTTAATATAGATCTAATCTATTTAAAATATTTGATAAATAAAATACTAGTTTAGCCAAATAAACTACTTAGCCCAAATAATGATCCAAAGAAAAGACTACGCCACCTAAGAGTTCTAAAATAAACACTCTATAACATAAGAAAAAAAACGACTCACCAAGAACGAGTTGTCCGATAGAAACAAAAATGGGTGGGCAGAAATATCATGCACATAAAATATAAAATGGTTAAAATTTCAGAACAATTGAATGATTTATTTCAGAGTTACATGGTTACAAAATAACGAGCTCAGTGAGGTACAGACTTGCCTCATTAACACGAATAAAACACGTGGTTATTTGTTTAGCCCTCCATCATGCGATTATGACGTCAGGAGAATCGAGTTCATTATAACATAATTGTTTTTCAAGCACACGCTTGCAGTGTTTTAGTTTTTTAAGCAAAAAAATTATTAATTTATTAGTTTTTGAAAATTTTAATGCTTTTTTTTTAATTACTTACTTGAAAAATTCAATCACTTCCAATTCAAGTTAAATTGACTTGAAAATTCAGGTAAACCTCTACTTGTAGAATAAACTAACATATTAACATGAATAGTGTTTAATTTGCGTTTGTCCACTCCTCCCATTCCCCCAATAAAAAAGAAGGCAAGTATTCAAATATCCGTGTTAATGATGTTGTTTATTGAAATCACGGGATATGGAAATATATCGTTAACAATTTTTGACTGAAAATTAAATCATAATACTCTTTCTGTGAGTTTTGCTTCCGCGACATCTTCATTTATTAAACACGTTGTGATTGTGTGAAGTAATTGCTTTTGCTAAAATACAAAGTTATACACAAATAAGAAAAGTTGCATCAGCAATTTTGTGGTTTGAAATTGAATTACAAATTTTAACACTTTTGAAATAGGGGGCGATCACTTCTATGATTAAGCAATATTCTTAATACCATGACTTAAAGCTGGAAGAAAATTATTTTAATGAATAAAACAAGACGATTTGGTTTAATTTAAACTGCTACTATTAATAATATCAATAGCTTCATCGTTTTTTTTTTAATTTACAAAGAAACATAGTTTAAAAGGGTTGTAAGCAAAATAAAATATATTAAAATTATTTCTTACATTTTTCAAAAACATCATCATTACATAAATTTCCGTAAGTTAGGTTTTAGCAGACTTATTTTTATGCTCCTATATTGGTGAACAAATAGAGGGGGCTTAAATAAAAGAATTTCCTCTTATGCATATGATATTACATACGGCATGCAAATAATAATTAAAGAAAAAATACGATAATTTCAGTACAATGGCCATTTTATGTGGTCTAAAAATAAATGTCATGAAGATAACCAACCTCTCTTTCTCTGAAAAAAAAACGTTTTTCGTAATGATGTAATAAATTTATCATGAACTATCTCAAAATACCAACATTCAAGATAATTCGCCTAGATGGCAGCCCGATTTCGCATGTGTCGTACGCACTGAATTAGCGCAACCATGTGCTTCGTTTCATATAATATCGAGAATAAGGTTGCGATAGTACACACTATTGCAAGATCTCGCAGAAAAATATCGCAACAAATGTGTAGAATGGAAGTTGTGTGAGAAAAAAGGCGCTGTGTTGTGTTGTGTGTGACTCATACGAAGACTTATTAACAATCAACGGAACTAAATATTCAATTTTCCAGGAAGTTACAAGAGCCGTAGGTTTGTCTAAATCTAAAGTTTTTATCAATGAAGTTGTGGATGATGCAGCTACAGTGATAAATTTAAATGAAGAGGAACACGCCAAGAATGAATTTTTCGATAAAAAAGAACAAATAAACAGAACTACATAATACATGTAAAGAGAAGAAGTAATTGTGTTGTACTAAGAGACATTAAAATTCATAGATCCTACACACAAAATAATATCTAACTCTACTGAAACATTGCTGACAGAATTTGAAACTAATGCTGGACCATAAAGCACCCTAGACGCATTAAGTATCTGAGAATCCGTGACCAAGTAATATCATAACTTTTTTTAAAGGAAATTAAGAGGCTAACCCCAGTCCGCACAACGGCGGACCAAATCCAATTGTACAAATTACACAACGGTTCATATTCATTGCTTAGTTGTAAAACTGTAATCTACACGTATTATGTAGTTCTAATTGTGAACTAATCTCTTTAAAACTTTCTGTCTTTCATACACTTTTTAAGATATAGGATATAAGTTAAAGATTCAGAAAATTTTAGATATCCACAGTATTTCGAATTGCAGTTATATTTCAAAATTTTGGTTAATATATTGTGATAGAAAAAATTCAAATAAATTAATATCATCTCACCATCAAATATTTTTATATGATGATTTTTCTTGAATTATTATTATTAATAAATTAATCTTTATTAAAAATACGTTAGTTATATAAAATGCGAGACATCTCGGGATGCCATTGGAGACTCTGACTGGGATCGGATCATGCGCGGGGCCCGCATGCGCAGGAGAGAGCAAAGGCTCTTATAAAAAGCGGCGTCCAAATGATGCGAGCACAAATTACTCGAGCACAGAAAAAGCATTAACTCCGATGTGTACTGTGAGACACTCCGACGCCTACGCAGGTCCATCCAGAACAAAAGACCGGGGCTGCCCACGGAGGGTGTGGTTCTGCTCCATGATAACGCGCGTCCACACGTCTCCAGAGTCACACAAATGGAACTGACAAGTTCCAATGGGAGACGTTGGACCATCCATCCTACAGTCCGACATGTCACCCTGCGATTTCCATGTGTTTGGTCCACTGAAGGAACACCTGAAAGGAAAGCGCTTCAACTCGAACGACGTACTCAGGACATTGTGAAGGACTGGGTCTCGTCACAGCCACAGGAATTCTGGAACAAGGAAGCTGCGGTTTGTTCATCAGTGGGATACAATAATATAGTTCCGTTTCATTATACAATCTATAACAAAAAAAAGAAAGAAAAACGACGCACCAAAAACAAGTTATCCCATAGAGACAAAAATTGTTGGTTAGAAAAATTATGTACATAATAGAAAATTATTAAAATTTCAAAAAAATTGTATGATTTATTTCAAAGTTGCATTGTTACAATATAATGAGCTCGATGAGGTGTTGACCCACTTCTCTCCTGGATGCAAGCTGCCACATGTCGTCACATAAAGTGATAAAGCACCCTGATAGTCTCCTGCGGTATTTCTTGCCAAATTTCATCCAATTGCTGGGCCAGGTCATCAACATTCCTTGGTAGAGGAAATCGTCTTCCCATCATATTTTAGACATGCTCGATTGCAGAGAGATATGGCGATCTGGCTGGTCAAGGAAGTGTTTGACAAGTTGTAAGACAGTTCATAGCAACACGTGCCGTATGTGGTCTGGCACGATCTTGTTGAAAAATAAGGCTAGGTTACTGTAAAAAGAAACGGTAGCAAAACAGTTCTCATAATGTCATCGACGTACCGCTGTGCTGTAAGTGTGTCTATAATAACGACCAAAGGAATCCGGCTGTCGAAAGAAATTGAACCCCCGACCATAACTCTTGGCTTAGGGCATGTGTGATGTGCAATAGTGAAAGCAGGATCGGCACGCTGCCCTGGGCGCCTCCAGACACATGTTCGATGATCGTCAGGACACAGTTGGAAGCAGGATTCATCGCTAAACACTATATGTTCTTAGCCCGCATGATTCCAACCTGATCGAGCTCAGCACCACTGTAATCTGACTCGACAGTGTGTAGGCGTGAGTGACAAGTGGCGTAGTGGTCGGTACGAGCGTAAATTTCGCTCTATCAGCCGTCAGTGAATAGTCATGGTGGATACTCTTGTGCGAGTCACTTGTCTGATGGTTGAGAACGATGAATCAGGTTCAGTGACTGCTGATCTGACAGTCCCTCTGTCCTCTCGATTTGCTGTGGCCCTAGGTCGACCACTACCATCATGACACTGAAATCTGCCATTGTACACCCATTCTTGCCAGTATCTTCTAATGGCCGCATCGCTTCGACCCATATAACGAGCGATTCTCCGATTTACCCAACTTGCCTCTTTCAATCCAATAATACGGCCTTTTTCAAACTCTGACAGTTGCCCGTAATGAGCTCGAATCCTGCGGCGAGGCATTTTTTCAGTCGTTGAAAGGTATCCTAAATTGCAATGCAACATAAACTTTGACCATCAGATTGAGAATTTATTCTTATAGGACATCTGCTAAATGCGCAGTTCCGATGCGCTGTAGCTCCCGCTATTCATGTATTGGATATCAAATTTTAATCATTTGCATGTTCCGTTCAAATGTTTTTGTATAGGGCATTTTATTACGATCGGGCAACTCCTTCTTAGTGCGTCGTTTTTTTTAAAATTATTATTATAAAGTGTATTTTTAGCGAGGATATTCCTTGTATGAAGCACAAATTTTTATCGAAATATAGTTCAAGATTCATTTTATGGTACATGAAGAATCGAATTATATCCAATGCATCTCAGCCTCCCCTGAGACATATAAAGAGTCCGATACTAGTTAGATCTGTTGGTGATGGTCGCCGTTGCGCTGTCTTCACGCTTGACTGAAATTCAAAATTAAGAAGTTTGTCGCCAATAGACCTTGCATTGCTTTGAGTGCAACTTAATTAATAATCAAATCAAACACTCTCAACTGGAGTGATACTAACTACAGAGTTGTAGTTTCATTTCAATTACGTAGTGAAATAAGGAATTTTACGAAAAAATTTACTGAAAACTATGTATTGTTTTGTTAAAAAAGTGTTTATCAAGTCTTGATCTCATACAAATTGAGATAACTCCTACATGCCGCGTGAGTGACATATTTGGCTTCTTGTTTTTTTATATATGAACTGAAAATATCCTTACTTTTTGTAGACTTGTATAATTTTATAATTTTAAACATAAACCGTAATATATTCATTCTAAAACTGTATACTTAACTCGGGATTCACTGCAATATTTCTATTTGAAAGTATGCAAAATCTTCGTTAAAAATGAATGCGCATAAAATACAGACTGCTCTTTCAAAAGAAGAGAAATGAAATTATATGATTTCGTATTTTTCTTTCTTATTTATATGTGCTATTTTTTTTTTTTTTTTTTTTTTATTTATTTTTTTTTGCGCAATGTACAATTATTTGTCTCAAATATAAGATTCATAAGTAAATTAGACTGCAAATAATTTGTTTCATTATTTTTGTACTGGAAATTCTAAAATTAATATTTTATTGAAAACTATAAATACATATTTATGAAAAATATTTTGAGAAATTAGAAATGAAATTGTTGTAAGATTTTTTTATTGAAAAGAAAAGTAGGATATTGTCAACCTTAGTATTCATGGAAGAAGTGTATCTATTAAGATGGGATATGATGAAATTTATCCTGCTTTTCACTATAGTTAAAAGTTTAAAGTTATAAAAAGAGGTAATTCATAAAATATAAGTTCATTCTCTACTTAATATGATAAATAAAAATAGAAGACAGTCTGACGGAACTGCAGCAAAAATAATAAAACACGATAAAAAGAAAAAAATGTGTATCTTCTATTAAAAATGTTGTACACAATATTTTGCAATCATAATAATATTTTTACATCTCCAACTTCAATAGTGATTTTTGAGAAGTAAACAAGCGGTGGTTATTCATTTGATTTCGTTTTCGATACGATATATATGTCTATTTATCAAACATAAATGTTAACTGATTTTTAAAGTTTCTGTTTAGAAAAAAAACTATGTAATGTTGCATTTATAGCATTTTTATTCTTTGCCAGCATCATAATTTCCAGATTCATATATGTACATTTTATTTAGTTTATTTAATTATATGTAGACACTTCTATTTTTCTACTTCATACACTAATCCGTGATACTGTTGTAGACTTATAATGCAAGACTTCAATTACCTATTCATATAGTATCATCTCTATTCAAAGCAAGAAAGTTGTTATGGTTTCTAAATGTACCAATCACACAACAAAATGTCTACCACACATCTCAGATAGACCTAAATATATTCAGATTGTTAAAAACTATTGAAAATGACTAAAATTTAAATAACCAGTTCAAAGTTGTGTTTTTATTGAATTAAACGTCTTTTTTTTCTTTTGTATATTTAAAACCTAATGCTTATATCTCTCGGAAACGGGTATGGTTTGTAATATCATACTGAGTTTTATAACACTACGTAAAAAATGGATCGAAAATTGTACTTTTTAAGATAGTTTGTAACCCCCCCCCCCTCTGTCTACACTGAGTCCCGACTAAAGGTGCGAGGGGAAAAGAAGGGCGATTCGACATGATAATTTCCAATTATTCATTCAGCACACTAATTAACTCAAACACAAATCAATTAATCAAGTTAAATAAGATGTTTGCAAGTAGAGAGCAGAGGTTTTGTGACGAGAGTCGCGCGTTTGGCGAATACTTCTAATAAATTGATCTATTTTTAATGAATCAATCTTCTACTTTAATATTTGATTTACAGGGTAGTTATGTAACTAACAATCACTTAGATCCCTTTAATAATTTAAAAACCAAAACACACTATAAGTATGACTAATACCCGAACTGTAGATAGTCTTCCTATCTTCTACTTCTAAATGTTCCAATCTCTTGGTAACTTCAATTAAATATCAATTTTTCTCTACATAACTGTCTTTTTCTTTCTCTCTTTTTATCTAACGAACTTCTATCTAGCTTTCTATCTCTCTTCCATCCAACTAACTTCTATCTATCTCTCCAACTAACACCTAGCAAGCAAACCTGAACTATTTATAATACACTTAATCTGCACATCACGGTTTCTTCTTCAGAAAAGGATTGTTGATATTCATAGAACAAAGATTTCCCAAGAGGGTTAGTGGAAGGACGTGTATAGATTCTTCACAAGTTAATATGGCATGTGAGACGAGTTCTAACCACGATCATCCTGTTAATCCTATTGGGGAATTTTTTTAACTATATTTTGAGTTTAAAACCGCCTAATCAGAGACAACTTTTTTTATTCTGTTTAAAATTTGGAATTGGAAGGGTTAGAGTAAGTACTTATTCCTTACGTTATCATTCAAGTAAGATTAAAGAATTGCATTTCGGAAAGAAGAAGTTTTGAATTGGAATATAGCTTAACTAGGTAACTGACTAAGTAAGTAAGCAAGTGAATATTAATGTCACACTGTTCAGGTACACGATATCTTCAGCTACACTATATAATTTTGAACCATGGTTAAGTGACGAGGACGATAACTGAGCTAGCACACTACTCTCCTAACTACCACTCCACACCAACGGGAGAACGTCTGAGCTTTCGACAGATTTAACGTGCATCGCTCCCCTAAGCGGTGGGTCTTCAGCGGCACTCGGCTCGAACTCATGACATGCCTGCCACGAGTCCGTTACCTTGGCCACTAGATTACCGCGGCCACATAGCCTCTCTCTAACTAGGAGAGATCAAACAAGTGCTCTACTTTTGGATCAAAAGTAGATAAGTGCTTAAGCAATTGTCTTATAATCTTAAGATGGTGATTCAATTTAAATTTCTCCCTTGGTTAATAATCTTTAATTGATCATAAAATGATTTGTCTGAAATGAATGAATATAAAGTAATTATTTTTATAACAATGTCCGCGCGCGATGATTCGGTGTCCCTAACTATACCTGCAACCTTTCAGGTTGCAACATATGAAGTCTCTCTGATTTTTGATCATAAGATTTGTTCTGAAACATTCCCTCTTTTAGTGCTTAAACATTACTAAAATTATTAAGTACATTTTTTATTTATTTATGACACATAAAATAATTTCCGTACGCCACAAGTATCACGCGGGGAAAATAAGTAAAATGAAATAAACAAGCAATATAAAAAAATTTAAGTCAATTCC
Organism: Trichonephila clavata; assembly: GCA_019973975.1. Lineage (NCBI taxonomy): Eukaryota > Metazoa > Arthropoda > Arachnida > Araneae > Nephilidae > Trichonephila > Trichonephila clavata. The sequence continues at coordinate 23,442 of BMAO01011501.1, read as the reverse complement.
TTCTTAGATCAACAAAAAATATTTATTTTAGTTACCTTTTATTATATAGTTACAATAAATATAAATATGTATATACATATGACAGATTTACAACATTAAGTGGCAATCAATGTTTAGTAATTGTCATTGAAATATCGTATTGTCATCCAAAACAATCGTGTATATAAAATTTCAGTTCTACTGAATGCTTTGAAATGTGAAGTTTTGACCCAAGTCACTAAAAGTGAAACCAACGTAGCTGTATCTGTAATTCTTTAAATAATTAATTTCTGTCAATTAATTTTAATAAATTGTAATTAAATTATCGTATTATTACCTAAAACAATAATGTACAGAAAATTTCAGCTCATATGAGCGCTTTAAAATGCAAGAAAAAAACCTTTTCAAGAGCCAACCTTCACAAGTCGCCAAAATGGTCGTTAATTCGCCAAAAATGATGCCAACGTGGCTGTATTTGTATTTCTTTGAATAACTAGTTTTAATCAATTAATTTTTATTAATTATAATTAAAAATTACTGTATTGTCATCCAAAATAATAGTGTATATAAAATTTCAGATCATTTGAGTGCTTTAAAATGCATTTTATTGCCGATTGAAAATTTGAACAAGATATATATATATATACAAATATAGAGAGAGTGTCAACTAAGATTAGGAATTGAATAAAGGACTGGAAAGAGAATGAACAAAATCTTTATTACAAAACTTTATCTCTTTCAAGTTTCATTCATTTATGTATAACACTGATATTCATTAAAAGAGTTAATTGTGCAAGAAATCTTAATTATGAATTCATTAATTACATTTTAATTATGATGAGTAATCTTGATGAATTTTTTTTATCTCAAAATTTAATTTCTTCCTCTGTTAAATCTACATAATGCGTGGCTTCTTGATTTTTCGATGATATATGTTCGCTGTCATCTTGTTCAACTTGCTTAAACCAATAGCGAGTGACAGGACTTAAACATTTAGAATCAGCTGGTATCACATTGTTCTTCCAACCTTAATATAAATTTAATGAAATAATTATCATTTCATTTATATGGGTATACTTAAGCATACGAGTTTGAATAGTTTTGTTAACTTTATTAGAATATCTCTTTTTAAAATAGTTATTATTACGTAAAATCTAGTATACATTGACACTGCTTTTGAAAATGCAAAATTTAAATGAACAGAAAATACGAAAACTAATAACTTCGATTCCATATCAATGTACTAAAATTATTTTTATAATTAAATATAAAATTTTACTTTAAATATAGTTGGATAAATAATATTATGTATTTGTAGAGCTATACTGTAAAGTTTATCTCATAATATATCGAATACTTAAGTTTCTAGACCTGAATTCAACATTAAAGAAAGTTTTTAATTTGTCTTGTCATAAAAAAGTAAGAATGGGATACAAATTGAAAGAAACAATTTCTTAAAGTGCTAAAAATTTCATTTTTTTAAATAAAATCAATAATTTTAAATTGATGACAATTTTTCTTAATTATGTTCTGATAGAATTTATATTGAGAAAGGCATTTCAAAATAACAATTTAATGCGAACAGTTCACTGAATATAAAAAGAGTTAGATAAATAATAATATCAATTTGATTACAGAGATTTTAACTTTTTTATTTCAAAGAACGTGGTAGAGCGTCAGCCTACAAGAATAGCAGGGGAAAAAAATAATAATAAAGGATCTGAAAAATACATTACATTCACTTTCAAATATAATTAAGATTCGATAAATATTAATATTTTAATGGTATACACATTTACGCTCTTTTTGTATCTGCTAAAATATTTATGATACAACCATGGTGATTAAAAAAATAAAAAAATAAAAAAACGATTCACTGATGAAAAAAATGTACAGTTAAGTAATATTTATTTTTTGAATTTCAAATTTTTAAATCCATTTAATATTAAAAAGAATTAAATATACATAGGGCATGCAATTATATATTTATAAATTATATAATTATAAAGGCAAATAATATATAAAGGCACAATAATATATTACAATTATAAAGGCGCACTAATTATTAAAATGAAGAAAAAAACCTTTGAATCCCCCAGAAGGAAGTTACTTAAATGCAAATTAAAAGAAATTGTTTCGTCTACGTGTGTTGGATAAAATAATTAAAATGTGAGCCTGAGCCGTGCAGCAGCAAAACGATGTCAAAAACACGCAACTTACTGCGTCATTAATGAACCTTTTAAAACTTATCTCAAAACGCGTAATTTTTATCCTGACTAGTGTGTTTTAATTTAATGTATCGCTTTGATATTTAAAATGTCTTTGAGAAGGGACTGCAAGAAGACAGAAGGTCATTCAGTCGAGCACCTCGTCGGTCGTGCAGATAATGCAGTTTCACTCGGTAGGCAGAATTGGATACAAGGAAGTTGCTACTGCTCAGGAAGAGCTACATGGATTATACGTAGGTAAGATCGAAGAATTGTCCGGAAAGCATGAAGCCCACCAGCTTCCCCAACGCACGATATTTTACGAATCCTTATCAACCTATTACCCTATATGCATCCTATCTTTTAAGCGCCTACCCTATTAGCAGGTTTATAGACGTGTGTACGGTGACCATTACAGAGATTTACTCTGACACCACAACGATGTCGCCAGAGACTGCAATGGTATCACTAAAGAGTAACATGGGATAATGCGAAACGGAAAAGCATCATCTTCATAGAAGAGTAGCTCTTTTGTCTTGGTGAAGATGATAATCAGCCCCGTGTATGAAGGCAATGCGGTCAGCACCACGAGGAACGAATTGCTGTTACTCTTCACACATTCTACTCAGTAGAGTGCAATAGTATGGGGAGTGATTTCATGCGATGCCCGATCACCATTAAATGGTCATCATCAGAGCAACTTTGAAAACCTAAAAGTATTGTTACGTAGATCGGGGTCCGAGGATTTTATGCAAAATCAGTCGTAAACAACAAGACAGTTCGATAAGAGCAATGACTATTTATTGGCGTAAATCAATCCTTAAAATACAGGATTCAACAGCAAAATTCGCAGAATAAATATCAGAAGGATTTCGCACCTTCAACAGCACTTAGACACAATTATCAGTATCTAAAAATACACGTATATCTAAGCTTATTCACAAGCGCAGCCGAGCTAATCACGATCAAGGCAAGTTAACGAATCGCTAGTCAAAACCAGACTCGCTACTCGCTGGCTGAAACCAGACTGACTGTTGCGGCGAGTATCGCCCTATTTATAGCCAGGACCGAAAGTTCCAGAAAGATGCGCTCGCGTCATAGATCGTGAAATTAGTGCATTTCTCTACTAATTTCTAGAAGAATCCAGAGGGTCCCGAACTCACCAATATGGTCACCAAAAATGATGCCAACTTGGCTCTATCGCCAATATTTTGCCAAATTCCCATTGAATCGCCATTAAAACGTAAGGGATGGCATTGCTTGTGAATATTACAACTTTAACATGAAATAAATATAGAATAGAGTAATATAAAGGCATTGCACATCCGAATGCAATTTATTTACATTATTGTATACAAAATTCGTAACAGTATATAAGTGAGATCTTTTGACTGGCAATTATTCATTTTCATTCTCAGTCCTCTATATCAACAATACAACGCTTATGCTCATTCATCTACCATCTTAAGAGCTAGCTTTGCAGCCATTAGACACTACGTATAACCCACACGATCACCAAACTTGTCACCTATAAAAAATTTATACTCTAGAATTTAATTTGCGTCGGACGAGTTGAATCAAAACAATATTAAGAGAGTATGCGATTTTATACCTCAATGTATAGTAATAATTAAGGGTGTTCCAACTTCCTATTGAGATTTGTAATGATCTTTTTATTTTGAACAATAAAATTTGTCATAGCCACGCTCAGGTTAAAATCATGTTGGAAAGTATGAATTTTCATGTATTATCTCAACTAAATATTCCTTCTAGGTGCAATATTTTTTAACATACACACATACGTATATAAGTGCGTTCGAGATTTTATCAATTTTTAGTGCAAAGTTTATAAAAAATATATTTACCTGTTAATAGTAATATAATAAACGTAGCAGAAATAGTGAATAAACATGCAAGAGGACCAATCCAAAAGGAAGTTATTTTGTATAAAAAGAAAGTATCACTAGAAAGAAAAAATGTACATCATTATATTCCTTCTATATAAATAATATTTATATTGAATACAGGTAAAATACTTGCCATTTTTACAAGGAAAGTATTAAAAGTTGTTTGGTTGCAGAAAACTAGTTAAAAAAGGTTAATAAAAGTAAACCTCTCTCAGTAATTGTGTAATTAAAAAAATTTTATAAAAATCCCTTAAATGTTTCTTTTTTTACTTTTTTAAAAAAAAACGAGCAAATTTGGATTTTTATGCTGCATGAATATCGTATAAATTGCATTAAAAGATTTCTGGATGGGAATAGTTTGAAAAAAAAAATCTTGCATTAACAATTGTCAGTACTATTTTCAAAAATTGGCTGTTTAGCTCACATCCCTGAAAGAAACCATGCCTTTTTAAGTAACTAGAATCTCTCATATGGAGCGAGAATCAAAATTATCAGACATTTCACTCGAGATATTTAGACCACAATATATACCAAAAGTAAACCAAAATTGACTGATATTTGAATTTAAGGCTACATAGTAACCTACAAATTTCATAATTACGAAGAAAGAATTTTTTGAAAAAGGGTACTGTGTAGCCTTAAAGATTATCTAATGTGAATTATAAAAAAAAATCACATCAAATTGCACTCCATCTTCCCCCCGTAGTTCCAATGTATCTATTTTCTTGTATCTAAACCTTTCCGTCTTTGCGGAGCGTAGTTCGAACACTCATATTTACTTTTATTTACATATATTATGTAAAATGAATTGTGTAATGTACCCTTTGATATATCAAGCGATATGTTAAGTATTTAGACATCAGCATTAAAGGCATTTTTCGAACAATCTCAACTGATAGATGGAAACCCTGTTTCTTCGGTGTTCCTTCTAAACTAACTTTTGTAGATAAATCTTCAACCACATGCACTTCACCGTCAACTGTATCAGCTGCTCCATATCACTGCCCTTCTTAGTAGTTTTCAAAGCTTCGAGTGAGATTCACTGAACGTCCTTCTCAATATAACTCTTTCTGGTAGTTCAGTTCACCCATGTAAACCAGTGGTTCTTAACTATGGTCCGTATACCCCAGGGGGTCTTCAGAGCCTTTCTAGAGGGTCCACAAAGCTCTCTCATTTAATACTTTTCCTTTTTTTTTTACAGACTCTGAAAACCCTTTTGAAAAAATTGAAAATGTGTATCCTAGACTAGATTAATAAATTGCTCCCAATGAAAAATTCTACAAGAATATTTATTTCAATCAAAAATATCAATTCAGTTGTTTGCAACTACATAGCCATTACTTCAAAGTAATAAGTCCATATCAGTAGCAGAGACAGCCTTTGGAAGACAGAGGAACATTTAAATCACTCATCCATTTGTTGTTAGTCAGGCTATTGTTAAACTAACTATTGTTAAAAATTTTGGAAGTCCACGATATCAGGTTGACACATAAAAGAGGGCCGCAACGATCGAAATTTCAAAAATTGCTGATCTAAACGATTCCTGTAACGCTCACCATGTTCACTGGTGAGGAGTACTGTGGCTAAATGAAGTAAAGCAAACTGATTAAACTGTTAATTTCTTTGTTGTAATTTGGCAACTCTATATAGTTATTCCATGATGTTTACCTTTCGGTAGAATGTCGTGTCGCTATGTGTCTGAGATGTTTTCTCTCGTTAATAAGCAGTATTAACTTGCTCTTTTACAATTTCTTTTACAATCGTTAAACTATAAGCAAAATAATTCGAACACACATTATAGAAATTCAATGTCTTCCTGCAACTCAGAATTGTCACCGGCGTCAAATTCTACATATTCCACAATAAAATTACTTAAGTGATAACTCCTTTAGGTGTATTTTGCTAAAGAGTAAACTTAAATGAAGAGTCAGGTTCGGGTCCGTTACGCTGCTCGGTTTTTTTTGGCTCTAGTCGCATATGGTGCTCGTGTCGCTTAGTTTTGGATTGAAAACTTTTGAGCCATGTGTTTTTTTAAATAAAACTTTCATGCACACTTTTTCCCGTGAAGTTTTTATTTTCTTTCCTTAAATATTACTGTCATGTAGCCCACTTCCACTCAACTTCAGTCAGTGAATGAGAGGAGAGGAGCGCGAGTGAGAGAGAAAGTAATTGAAAAAAAAGATTATTCTTATGTATGCAATTAAAACAGGGGGATTCTGGTGTAGTTATTATAATAATACTTTAAAGTTTTTGTTATCAAGCTTGTGCTTTCCGTTGAGAACCAGAGGTCTTAACGGAATTTCTAGTAAGTGCGTGTTTGATTTTTGTGTTGATCATTGCTTATGATTAATAATGTTTAAATATGTTACAAAATTTGACTTGCTAGCTGCATTAGAAGAAATCGGTGAAACAGAACATGAATCGTTTAAAATCGTTGAACTAAAGGAAACTTTTGAAGTTCTCAGAATTTATAAAAGACAAGGAAATTGTCTTCGATTTTCCGGTGACTACAGGAATGCAATATAAAGATCAAGATGATTGCATAGATTTCGCTTGCAACAATAAACGGAATGTGCAAATTCAACATATTATGTCGTTGAAATTCTTCCTTCATTAGATAAACTCCTTTAAGCCGTACAATTAGTGGTACGCCCTTATCCAAGAAGAAACGATACATGGGATCTATTTTTTGAAAAAGCAGAAAGAACATTTAAACACAAAAACGGACCAAATGAGTTAGAATCTAAAATTTTAATGAAGCTAATTGTCGAGGAATTTGCTAATATTTGGGTTTATATCGGCGATGACAGTAAAGAGATTACGAGAAAATAAAAGCATTAATTATGAAAGAGAATGAATCCTCTCCTTTTGCTTGCTTAGAGAATTTTAAGAAAAGTAAACGTCTCCCATGGCATAAGTTTTCCCAGCCTTACATAGTACATGGTGCTATATAAGTGATATAAACGGTACTTATGTATTATCGTAACGGTATTGACGACATTCCATAAAGGGAAGCACATGGTATCCAATTCAGTGAGCCCGACGCATGGGAAATCAGGATACCAACTTGGGTATCCTGATCCTTGGGTATCCTGGGTATCTTGAACGTTTGCATATTGTTGAAATAGTACGTAAGTACAATATAAACATATATATTCCTCCCTTTCTCAGTGGCTCTACAGCCCATGGTGGGCCTTGGCCTTTTTTTTTCTGAAGTCTTTTCCAGGCGAGCCTTCTTTCTGGTAGTGTTCTCGAACTCAAAGTTCTCAATACTAGAAGGTCCTTTTCTAGGCCCTCAATCGATCTAAGATTTGACCTGCTCTTTCACTCAACCCATTGGTTGGGCATTGAAGATTTTTTTTTTAGTGGTGCAATCTTCGCGTCCATTTTGACAACGTGACCTGCCCACTTAATTCGTTGTATTTTGATGAAGTTAACAATGCTAGATTCTTTATTTGATGGATAGAGCTCGAAATTTGATCTTCTTCTCCACGTTCCATTTTCCTGAATTCCTCCAAAAATAAATCTTAAAATCTTCCTTTCAAACATGTGTATTGTATATATATATATATATATATATATATAATTTTCATATAAATATTTTTAAATAATTAGACTAATTGACATCTTAAATCGTATATATGAGTATATAAATATATAAGAATGCATAATTATTTAAACATTGCCCTTTTCTGAAAATAAACAAAAGAAACAAATCCCCTAAAGAAAGAGACGAAAAGGTGAATTGCGAAAATGTTGTAAAATAAAATGTAGTACATTCGAGCAAATGGATACTATTGCCTGGTCATAAGCACATACACAATTTTTTTTCAAACAAATTCTATGATTTATTTAATTTTATAAATTATTTTAATGCTTTAAGGTCTTTATATTTTACTGATGCCAATTTTTAAAAGAAATTTTGTTTTAAAAAAATACATGTATTTTTCATTTTTATAAAAATTCCTTATACTGCAAGGAAAACTCAGTTTAATTTTGAAATTAGTATAGTTAATTTTATATTTATGAAACTGTAAACCCCTGAGAGAAGAAAAAGTTGATTTTAGAGTAGTGATAATGTAGTATTGGAAATAATTGAATATTATTATTATTAATTATGTTCAATTTTTTATTGTAAATTAATTATATTTAATTTCATTATTAATTATGTTTATTTTAATTTTAATTATATTCAATTTTATTATAAATTAATTATGTTTAATTTCATTATAAATTAATTAGGTTTAATTTTATTTAGAATTCCATCAATAGAACTCTTCTCTGATCAGTATGATTTACGTTGTAACACATAAGTGAGTAAAATGTTTTAAAATACCAAAGAATTTTTTTTTTTTTAGATTTTAAAATAACAAATGTTTCTTTCAGTGGAAAAAAATCAGAATCTTAAAAATGTATCAAAAATTAATGCTTAAAAGTGAATACAGGGGAATTAAAAAAATAACAATATTATACTACACTTATAAATTTAACACTGATATTAAACATTTCCCCATGCTTTTGCTCATAAATAAGGATCGGATACCTTTTTATAAGTAAACGTTTGCTTATAATACAGTCTTAAAGGTAGGATTCAAGAAATAAAATTATGATCTGTTTATCATCCCTTATCTGTGAAAATAATTAGGATTTTTATTAATGGAATATATAAAAAATATTTAAAAATATTGTAGTTTCTTTTTATTTCGTAAATATTGTAAAGTACTAAATTATCATTATTACTTCTACGTCAGTTTATCTCAAAAATTACTCACTCTAAGCAATTATCATACTTTGTTATCATTTTATAAAGGATTATATTTAAGCATCTATGAAGACTTTTTGCATTAACAATCATATATACCTGATGCATTGAAAAAAGATTTGTGCCTTTGCATATTTTTTTAATATATCAGATAAATTTTGAGGGGTCAAAAAAGAACATTTTTTCTCCAATCTTAAAATAACCTCATATCCATACACAAATACGATACACACAAGAAAATATTTTAAAAAATTGCACTTTTAAATTATAAAACACTTTAAGAGAGAGAGCGCGCTTACACAAAATTGCAAAAGTAAGCACATTGTACTATCTTAAATAATAATTAGTTATAAAATTAACTTGTTGGTTCTATCAATCTCAATGGAACTTGATTAAGTTCCTTAAAGTATTGAAAGTAAAAACAAAAGGACTATAAGTAAGAATAGCTGAAAAAATTCCTTCTTTATAGAAAGATTTCAAAAAAGCTAAAAAAATTCTAGAAAGCTGTCAACGACATTAGAATTTCTTCATCCATCATACATCAGAACATTTTATAAATCAACATAATTATCGGCTTTTAATTCAAGAAAAGTATTAATTTTATAAGAGAATAAGATTCCTGTTGTTTAGGTACGTACCCTATCACGGGTTTTTCAAAGTCTGTAGAACATGATTCCAATTCTAAGCAAGAGGAATTTTTATTTTCTAACAATACCAAGGAAGTATTGGAAAAATTACAACCACTAGTTTCTAATGGCAGAGACGGATAATGATATCCACTAAATAATTTTCCAAAGGATATCCAGCTTGTTACAACGAATCCAAACGTGAGGCCAAGCATGGCGACCTGTAGGACAAAATAATACTTTTTTACTAAAATTTGCATCCTACTTTAATAATAGTGTACAAATATATATGTGTGTATACTGTAAAATCCCTACAATTTACTTCGTTTCAACAACTATAAAAACCGAAGTATATTTAAGAGATACTCTCGATTCGTTTGAAAGTAAAAAATAGTTGAAGTCTTTATTTTAAAAAGGATCAATTTTTTGAAAACTTAAAGTTCATATTTCAGCAAATTTTACCCTCAAAAACATGATTATATTAAATAAGAGCCAAAAATTAAAAGAATTGTGAAACTTATTCCAATCGAAATCTTAGCGAAATCCAAAGCTAAATTTCATATAAATATTCAGAAAACGTGTATCCAATAGAACAGAAAAATTGCTTCAATAAAATACATTTAATTGGAGATTACCAATATATTTTAAAATTAATTGTATAAAATAGCATTAATTTCATTACACTAATTACGCTGCATTGCAAAAAAATGAAGCATTACGAAAAGAGAGAGTGTTTTTATTAAAAATAAACAGGGATAAAGCTAATAACGCGCTGATAATTGAATATTGAAATTTAAAATCAGTAATTAGGGACTCTGACAACGATAGATTTTTATATGCATTGAGGTAATGAGTGATAGAAAGATTCCTTATCACTATACATTTTCTGAATTCTTATACATTTTCGATTAGATAAAGATTTGATGACCTCGCTATCCAAGAACGAGTATCAACAATAACCCAGCGTGTGTAAGCTGTATGCAGGAAAGAATTATCTTGTTGGAAAATGACCACTGCAGGCTATGCCTTAAAAGATGTCACCAACATATCTTTCAACTGTTAAATTTCTACGTAGGTTGACTAAAGGTAGCTTACTGTCCTAAGAGTGAGTCTTCCGCTCTTCCTCAATGGAGATAATGAATGTAGAAAAATATAAGGTTTGATCTGGGACACTGGTCTCGACCCATGCATACATGAATCTATCCGATGGGACGCTCCAAGATTAAAGAAAGATTCATTGCTGAATATATTACTTCATGATGCTGACAGTTTTGATGATTGATAATGCATACTACTAAGGATGGGGGTTAAGCTCAGACATCTTAAAGGATTCTGTGTTTCCACCCCAACAGAGCTTAGGGCCGTGCGATGGTGGAAGGTACCACGGGGGGGGGGAGGATGTAGTAGAGTCTGTAGCATTTTAAATAGCAGAAATTTATGCCCTTTCTTATTTTGGCCTATCAAAAATTAGGCAAATTAATCAGGCAAAAATTAATCAGAGTTGCTTACTTAGCATAAAGAAAACTACACTTGAAATTTTAAGGTGACTGATAATTATACGATAAATTTTTTAGAGGTGCTTCGTGATAAGTACATATTTAAAGGTTTTTGGTATGAAACATACGAAAGCGCGAGACAAATCTATAATTTGATTAATGTGAGATCAGGGAACAAGCAAATCATCTCATGCTATGTTAAGTCACTCGTAAAATTCTTCTATAAGTTTGTTCAACAAATCGCCGTATAGAGAAATACATACATAAGATACATGTAAGTACTCAAATAAAGCGGTTCTTTACAATACTTTAGATTTATTTTAAAATATGTGACTGTTTTTGGAACTATAACACTTCATAATTTTTTTTCTAGAATTGAGAGAAAATAAAAAACTAACATAAAATATCTATCACTGACTAGTTAGTTGGATATATTTTATCTACACATTATGATGATCCAATTATATATACACCGGTGTCCAAAAGAAAGCATAAATCGTAAAATAAGAAAAATATGGATTAAATATTCGTAAAATAATTCCAATATTTCTTGCGCATATTAATTGGGTGAAGAAGAAACATTGGGTTTATGCAAAACTTTTCAGTCGACTACGTCCTGCGCGAAACCCCGGCGCATATCGGAACGCGGAGAAACCGATTCACAAAGCATTGGCAGTTCAGACAACTTTCGTGCAACTGCTGTGCGAAGGAACGTTGTTAACCATCAAACAAGGTGAATGATGGCACAAACATTTGGACATGTTTACAAAAGGAAGAATCGTTGGAATGCTGGAATCCTCACGATCACAAACCGAAGTGTCTCAAATTCTGAATGTGGACCAGTCTGTGATCTCAAGACTGTGGCAGAGGTTTCAAAGAACGGGAGATGTTACCCGACAACCAGTATCAGGGCGACCAAGAGTCACAACCAATCGCCAAGACCGATATCTGGTAATAAGTGCGCGACGTCAGAGGGGCAGTACTGCCAGAGCAGTGGGTTCAGCGCTCACAGTCGCCACAGGAATACGAATTTCGAGACAAATTGTTTACAGGAGACTCAATCATGCTGGCCTGTATGCCAGAAGACTATCAGTTTGCATTCCCCTCACGTCTGCGCATAAACGCGCTCGTTTGACCTGGAGTTTGAAACATTAACATTGGAGTGTGGGAGAGTGGGCCGATGTGATGTTCAGTGACGAGTTGCGGTTTAGTCTGAGTAGTGATTCTCGGCGGGTAACGATATGGAGAGAACGAGGAACACGTTTTGAACCAAGAAACATAACGGAAAGACATCATTTTCCATCAAGGGGAATAATGGTATGGGCAAGCATCATGATGGACGGTCGCACAGACTTCCATTTCTTTGACACGGTGTCTGTGACTGCTCAAAGATACAGAGACGAAGTTCCTGAGACTTATGTTCGCTTGTTTTGAAGTGCTGTCGGTCCTGACTTCATATTCATGGATGATAATGCGCCATGTCACCGAGCGACACTTATTGATGACTTCCTTGAAACGGAAAACATCCAGTGCATGTCGTGGCCTACTAACTCCCCTGATTTAAATCCTATCGAGCATGTATGGGATATGATCGGGAGACAAATTGCAGCCCTTTCGCACCCACCAAGCTCCGTTGCATAACTGAAGAGAGCTAGCTCTCCAAGAAGCTTGGAACCGTTTGAGCCCACAACTGAAAGTGTGAAAAAACTCCTTGCTAAACTCAGTTTTGTTTCAAACTGCTCCTTTGAATAGTAAAATCAATTATTATCATTCTTTTGATTTGCTTCCTTATTTTATAACCATTTTACACTCGCATATCATGTTTTCCCGCCATTCTGATTTACAGTTCCTTCTTTATTCACATAATTATCAATTATGCTTAACTTACTTTTGGACACCAGTGTATGTATATAATTGTATATATATATATACAAAAAAATGTGTGTGTGTGTGTGTGTGTGTGTGTGTGTGTGTGTGTGTGTGTGTGTGTGTGTGTGTGTGTTAGTGTGTGTGTGTGTGTAATGATTCCCTCAAGAATCCTTTAAATTAACTCCTTTTAAATATTTTTTAATTCTTTGGTACAAGACTAATGCGTAATCTTAATTTTAATCGTAATCTAATAGCCCGCTTGTTTCCAACCAGTCACGCCTCCCGTTAGAAAGAAATCACGTGACCTTCACCATCAGTGTTTAATACCAGAGCGCTGTGTGCTTCCGCTCTTTGTCTCTTTTGTCTTTGTGTTCGTCATATAAATTGTCGCTAATGCTTGCTTCCGACTGGCTGCCTTTGTGTTTTTAAATAGTAGTTTTTATGTGAACTGTTGCAATGTCCTGATCAAGAAACAATAAAAAGTTTCAAGTAAAAAGTCTCCTTCAATACGCCACGACTATATATATATATATATATTATAAATATAAAAACAAAAATGGTTTTTTTATACTTTATCGGAAGCTTTTCTAGTGAGAACACCAATCAAGAATATCGCCGTTATTGGTCCTTCAATAACACCAATGAAAACCATAACCAGTTGTACAATGCTGTCCGTTTTGGATATGGCAAAGGTCAACAACAGAAAGAGAACTCCATAGAACAAGGCTAAAAAGGTTTTAAGAGATTGTCAGAAAATTTGCATTAAACAAGCATGAAACAAATGATATGATAAAAAAATTATAAATGTTCAAATATTTATGCGAAAAAAATAGCAATGAATCTTTTCAATGCCAAGCAACTAACAAAAACGTTATCACTGCAATTTGTAATAAAGTGTATGTGATGAGTTACAGCAGTGTTTCTCAAACTGTGGGGTGCTCCCCTAGGGGGAATCTACGAGTGGGAGCGAGGGTATTGAAAAATCGTAAGCAAATGATTATTTTTTTAAAGAAATATTAATTGACTGAAATTAAAAAAAACAACACACATTCTGACATAATAAAAAATTAAATACATAATTACATTGATATAATAAACTTTTAAATGTTTCAGTATACTGCACAATGTATTTCATAATAAATTAAACAAATCTATTAGAGCAAGTTTTATAATTAGCATTGACTCCATAGGCTTCATATAAATATTATATACAAAAACTAGCTGACCCGGCAAACATTGTTTTGCCAAATAAATTATTTCTAGTGAATATTTTGGTAGTCAATTAAAAAATAACTAACTCATTGTAACTGATGTGGTATATGACTGAAAGACGAATGATGCGCTCTGAACGATGACGGCTTATAAAAGTAACAAAGCACCAAAATTCTTTTTTTGAATTTTTGTACTTTTATTATTTTAACTAATAAATTTAAAATTACATCTCTATCACAAATTATGACAATTAAAAAATAACATTATCAGTCTCTTAGTGCAATGGAGTGTACGATATTTTTAGTGAGTCCATCTTTAGCCAACACAAACCCACGCGAGAACATGCCACGTATATTTGTCCGTGTGAAAAACACGGTGTGCGCAAATCTAAGCCACAAACAGACATCGTTTGACCTTGAGACTTATTGATTGTCATTGCGAATGCCAATCTAATTGGAAATTGAATCCGATTGAATTCAATTGGCACATCTGTGAGGATAATAGGGATTCGTGGTAGTAATACATCTTCTCCTCGGAACTTGCCATTCAAAATGCTAGCTTCGACAACGCTTTTCATCAATTTTTTAATGACTAATCGCGTGCCATTGCACAGCCATGGTGGGTTCAAATTACTAAGCAAAATAACCGGAGATTCAACCTTCAGTTGTAAATGGTACGGTGGCATGCCTGACAAATCCAATGAGTTCAAAAATTCTGCGGTATAATTTACAGCTTCGTTGGTATCGCAAACTGTATCAATAGATTTGTATGACATCAAGTCCCCTGGCAACAACTGTTGTATTTTGAAATTCAAATCGTTGACATCCACATTTTTTGCTGCCAAAATTGCTCTTTCTGCCAGACACTCATGATTCAAGTATTTTGTGTGTATAGCGGGAAATATCTGGTCAATGAGATCATGTATCACTGCTACTATCGATGCGCAATCAATAATAATGCCCGAAAATGGTTTAGGCCCTAAACTTAAGTGAGTGAGAGAAAGCTTATTGTGTGAGAAAGACAGGAGAGCACTAACGGGTTAAGAGTGTATTCAATATAAAAATATGAATGTTAGTTCTAAGAATGAACTCTGTAAAACGTTTTTCATTGTGTTTTATATGTTTCAGCATATTCATAAAAAATAAATTTTGGCGGAATAATCCTTCAACCATCTGTGCTTTTCGAAATATCATAAAACTCTTTTCACATGGAATAAAGCTCAACAGAAATATATTATTTACAACTTCCCTAAATGACAGTGATGTATTTATCTTCCTATAATTTTTTCTGGGTCTGGGTTTTCTTTTTCTCTGACAGAGTTGTATTTTAGATTCAAAAAGAAAACGTAATAAAAAAATATTTCATAGTGGATTTTTAGCAAATCAAACAAAATGCTTTTTTATTTGGTTGTAGAATCAAAGATAGCTTGAAGTATAGATGACGTAATATTGCCAGATGATATATATAAATTATATCAGTGTAAATGTGTATTTTTTATTATGCTAGAAAATATTTTATTGTAAAGGGATGCAATATATGAATTTTTGAATTAAAGATATGCACGAAAAATGTGGAAAAAAATAAACTTTTCACTCGCCAAATTTGGTGATTTTTTATTTGTTAGACACTCCTTTTGCTAATGTAACCCATGAGCAGGGTGATTTGGACGGTGGAACAGAGAAAAGTCACACATCTGGCGCAAAACCGATTTTTGACGCCAAGCGAAACCACAGGGGTTTTAAGATTTTTAATTAATATATTCTCAACTAATTTCAATATCGGAATGAAAAATAGTTTACGTCCTATTCTCAGACCTACTGAATATATGCACAAAATTTCATAAGATTTGGTCTAGTCGTTTCGGAGGAGTTTGGCTACAAACACTGTGACACGAGAATTTTATATATTAGATTAACACTTATCGTAATAATTGGTACAGTTTTTAATTAATCCTTCAACTGCGGATAAAAGGTTACGCAATTTGCTCCCGAATGCCACCATTTTCTATGCAGGTATGCGTATGGGATGTATTGGGGGGGGGGGGAATAAATGAGCAAATCCTATGAAATAAGTAAATCCTTCGCAAACACGGACATTTGTCATACTGGTTTTTTTTTTTTTTTGCATTCCAAAGTCTTCGGAATAATTTTATGGATAGCAGTACACAGAAAAGATCGTTCTTCGGAAAGACGTATATTTAAGTCAGGGGCAATTAATGCTTTGTGTGAGCAAGACGTTTATATACGCTGATGGAATATGACAGCTTAAATTCGTATTGTAGCTTTAGAGATAAAATATAGTATTATTGAATTTAATGCATTGTTATTGTAAGGAAAGGTGCACGATGAAAATTAGGTTTTAATATTGGGTCTCAAATATTGAAAGCTTAAGACACACTGAGTTACAGAGATACGTTTTAAAGGTTGAAGAAAAGTACATACAAGATTACGATTGCAAATATCTTTTTCAACAGACTGAAGCATATAATTATGTGACACTTACATTTATTGAAATACATTTTAGAAGTATAAACCTTTCGAAGCAAAGCTTTTTATTTCAAATTTATTATTTATATTTTCCAATTTGTGTTTTTAGTATGGTTTACTCAAAACCAGAATTAAAAAAAACAAGTTTTCTTAAATTTTTTATTTGAATACAATGCTTCCCATTCTTAGTTTGAGATTTGTTAACTGTTACAAAATGTATGCATTAACTTGAGATAAAGGAAGTGAAAATAACTTATAGCAGAGTGGAGAAAATGCAAATATGTGCAATAAAGAATAATAAAATTGAACAGTCTACCATCAAATTGCATCACTATTAAGATCAATAAAATTATACCGGTAGTTGACTTTAAAATATTCTAATCTTTCAATTCTCCGTTTGTCGGCTTTCCTAGAGTCAGGAAAAATCATAGACCCGTTTTCTATTTTTTTTCTCTCTCGAGAGAGTTATTCTTTTCTGAAACACCCATTGGTCTTTCTACAAGTTCAATCAAAGATTCATTACTTTGGCAGCAACATACCAAATTGGATTTTCCATTTCGAAAAATCAAAGTCTGTTTGTCAGTTTTCATATCTTTGACATGGTTTTACATCCCCCTCCCCTTTTTCCTTTCCATATAGTTGTGGCCGTAGTCACCGAATGGTCATGGTCGTGACCAATGTTGTCGAATTACGAGTACGTGACCTGATGCGCATTAGATCTATCGAGGTTAAAAATAGCATTGTGTGAAAGTTTGAAAAGTGGTGCACTAGCTCACTGCCGTATGAGTCACTTGACTGTGGCTTAAAAGTACGAGGTCTGTCAGCAAAAGCCGCATAATTGCTTCAAATTGCAACGGCAATAAACACTCACTCATTCATTTAGAAGCACCAGGCCCTCGCCTCAATAATAACAACGCCGATCACGTGTTTGCGACCTTGCCCATTTGGCTCCTGAAGCTATAAGAGCAATAAGAGAACTTGTAATAGGGTTATTGAGTTGCATCAGAATCGGGAACACTTTTATTCATTATTGGCTGTATATTACGGCATTGGTGACGGTTTTTGATGGGAGAAAATATTGGATGGTGTGATACGTAAATACCGAATACTTTAATATATACTCAATAAATTTATTTATACAAATGTCAGGCATTTCGCTACTAGGCCATTAGTCTCGCACGCGATCTAGCTTCCTAATACCTTAGAACAATAGAGTAAAAAGACAATAAATTCAGTGCATTCGTCAATATGGTCCTTATCCATGGACTCTCCAGAGTCACAAAGAGGACAGGCTGAAGTGTTCCTTAGTCGAATTTTAAAAAACATGGTCATTCAAGAAACCTACGAATATTCTACAAACCACTAATAACTATATACCTTTTAATTCTGTAAAACTTCTAATTAAATTAGAATTTAAAAGAGACGTTTGCCTCCTACCTATCAAATAAAGCTATGAGAAAGACCTGGGAGTTTCTCACTTGTTTAAAGCCTGTCATTCTAGATTTTTCTTGTCCATAGTCGTGGCGTTATTTCGTCTTTTGATTAGGTACTCAGTAAATAATATTGTATTATTCATCGTATCTCTTTTGTTTGAGCATGCGCAGTGGGCGCCGCCTGGCGGTGACTAAGTGTATTAAGAAAACGAGCGTTGAGTCTGAGGAGTGTGAGCGGAGATCGACGAGCGAAAGCGAGAATTACGGTGCCCATCGCAGTGTTCCGACATACGCCCCGAGCAACAGAGAAATAGGCAAGAGAAATAAAGATGCGTTTATCACCAACGCCTTCTAATTAATTACTGAGAGAGAGAGAACACACCAATTGCCATAGGGACCACACTCCAACATTGAGTGGTCCGTCCAACAAGGCGGAGAAGGAACATCCAAGGTGTCGAGTAGTGGTCTTTATGTTTTTATTATAATAAATTGAGACTAAATTAACTTAGAAAATGTTTAAGAACTGCCGCAAGGAAGATTCGTATTGTTGCTCTTGAACTTGGTGGAGACTCTTTCTGAAAAGTAACTATAGTTGAGTTAACTGAAATTATTAAAGAAAATAAATATTTTAAGGAGATGTTGAATTTTTAAGAATCCACCCAATATACTATCGAAGACCGTAAAGCTGAGGAAGACCGTAAAAGCTGAGAAGACCAAAAAGCGCGGAGGAAGACCGTAAAAGCGAGGAAGCTAGGTAAAGAGAAAAAGAGCTTGAACTTGGAGCTGCACGTTTACATAGAGCACCAGATAACGAGAGAACAGATGAGGTTGCACTGCCAGATGCGCTATGAAGTGTTCAATTTAACCGTGAAGGTGCCTAATAGACCTGGAAGGTCAGTACTTTTCGCTTCTTTAGAGAGAGCCTGTTTCAAAAATGCAAATTCGAGAAATTAAGTCGGAAATTTTATTAAATTTGTTAGTGAAAAAGCTACAAATGTTAACATATGTTAAAGATGACGAGCTAACAATTAGAAAAATCAAAATTAATAATTTAAGAGAATACGAGCCAAGTGCAACAACTTCTTGAATACTTAAAAGTTACGTACATTCAAATGAAACGTATACTAGTATACTTCGCCTAATAACAAATTGGCAGTATTACTTAAAATAAGGAGGGTCTCTGATTTGGATACAATTTAACGATCTTATAGGTTTCGAATAAAATTTCAGTACTCTGAAAAGAGTAGGTTTGGCCACTCGTCCGAGCAGGAAATGATTGGTTTCGCCCAGAACTTGCCAAAGAGATAGACTTGCATAACACTTCGAGAAAAGTGCTTAAACCTGTGCCGAATGTCTTTAATAGAAATAATCCAGTGAAGAGCGCGTCAAGAGTATTTTTATGAGGTTAAAACTTAAATGTGTACGTTGCGTTGAATCGCATCCATTATACAAGTGTGCAGGTATTTAAAACTTCCTGCAACCAAGAGAATAGAAACATTGAAAGCTACCAATCGTTGTTTTAATTGGTTCTACATCTCAGAGCAAACGACTGTAAATCGAGATATGTTTGTTCAAACTGTTAAAAGACATCATAACACCATACATTACACAGAGCGAGCGCGAGACCAGGGAAGTAGTAATTCCACCTGAACCCTAAAACACATCAGCGCCTGAATTCATCCTGCGCAGAAACTCAAACAACTTACTAACCGCAACGAGTATAAACAGAAAATGTGTTTTATTGGCTCAGCAATTTGTTATATAAAGTGTGAAAATGGTTTATTCCCAGTCAAAGCAATTTTAGATAGTGGAAGAATTTCTAACTTTGTGAACTAAAAGTTTATGTGAGTTAATTGATTGAAAATACATATCTAATGTTTTGGTTTCGATTACAAATCATTAATTCCGATAGACCGTGAGTTACAGAATCTATTAGCAATAAAGAAGGAGTTATGTTAAACCATTAGACATTTTGGTACCAATTATACACAACATCTTATTCCAACAACGGCGATTGATTTTAATTATCAATATTCCCAATCTTAAATTAGCTGACAATAATTTTAATATTCCAGAGCGCGTAAATGCTATTACGCAGAAGTTCTATGAATTAATGTTACCCAGACAGTTCAAGATGGAGGGTTCAATGTTATTTTTCAAACACTGTTTTCGGATTTGTTGTTTCCGGATCATTTCAGAGGAGAAGGGAAGGAACATTGTGGGGTTATTCAGACGGATAATCTAGAGCTTCAATTAAGAAGTTTTGGGAAATCGAAAGTGTAGAAATCGATTCTGTTAAATCCAGTGAATTAAATATTTGTGAGGATCATTTAAAACACTATCTCAAGAGATGACCAAAGATATGCGGGCCGTTAGCATCCTTCATAAACGGTGAATCCAACAAACTGCGATTCAGAGATTAAACTCTTAGAAAACGACTAAATAGAGATAAAATATTTGTCCTGTAAGGAGAAATTCTGCGAATATGAGGATTTGGGTCACATGAGGGAAATCATGGATGGGTCTGACTGTATTTTATATGCCACACCATGCTGTTTATCGCCCCGAAAAGCTCCGCTACAACGAAACTGGAGAATAGTTAATGATCAACCATCAACGAGTGGGAAATTCTAAATTCAATTCAATTTAATGGCGACTGGTCCAAGAAGACCTCTTCCATTATGGTTCGCTTCCGAAAAGGTCAAGTATGCCTTTACCACGGATATAGAGAAAAATGTTTCGTATGATAAATATATTAACGAGCAAACGTACGGTAAAGAATTCTGTGGAAGAAGGGCATAGAGAACCAATAAAATATACGAGTTAATCCAGTCACCTACGGTACAGTTAGCGCACCTTATCTGGCCACGAGAACGTTGAAGCAGTTAGCGATGGATGAAGCTACCAATTTTCCTTTAAGGCTTCTGTGGTGCTGCTGAGTGACTGCTGCATGGATGATATACTTTCGTTCCGAGATTATAGAAGAATTAATCGAATTGCAGCATCAATTGATAGAAATGTTCCAGACTGCAGGAGTGCATCTTCATAAGTGGTGCGGTAATTTTCCTGAGATAACTTCAAACCCGCAAGAGTATGCTTTCTGGATCTGATGAGACTAAGCCCTAGAATAATTTGAACTTAGACCAGACTGTTTTCAGAATAGAGCAACAAAGGTCAACTTATTAACCAAAAGAATGGTTTTGTCTACTAATACAAGAATCTTGACCTTTTGGGTCTCCTAGGTCCAATTATAGCTTGGGCAATGATATTTATAAAGATTGTGTTGCTGGAATTGGATGGAGTGATGAACTTCCTTTAAGGAAGAAAAGGAGGGCGTCGATTTATCGACTCTTGAAGCCGAATAGCATCTCTATTGACAGATGTATTGTAGGTTCACAGATGAGCATTGAGTTGTACATTTAGCGACGCATCGGAAATGTATGAGCATCCATTTATCTCAAGTCAATATCTGCCCTTGGAGAAGTTAAAGTTTGTCTCGTAACGAGATAAAGCGAGTGTCACCCTGAAGCAGATTTATTCCAAGACTTGAACTGTGTGGGGCACTTGCCGCTAAATTGATGAAGGGGAAGGACGCATTGAAACTTCAGATTTCAGCTGTGCATTTTGGTCGGATTCGACTATTGTGATTTCATGGATACATCGAGAATCAAGAGAATTGAAGACGTTCGTGGCTAATCGAGCAATCTAAGATTCATCAACTAAGTTCCCGTGACCAGTGGCATCACATTGTATCGGAACAGAACTCTGCTGATATACATAGAGGAGTACTTCCGAGGAGCTTCGTGACAACTTTCTATGGTGGCATGGTCCTGATCTTCTTCAACAGAGTGCTTATTCAACCACCGTCATTGGGAACCAACCCAGAGAGATGACTTGACTGCTAACTACGGATGTCTGAGAGAACCTGAGACTTCATTGCTGTGTTCCAAGAACTTCATTCTTTTCAACCATCTTGTGGACCTTCTAATAATTATTTTAAAATAATACATATTGTTTCTTATATTTATAGATTTATTCACACCAGACTAAGGTGAAAAGGATTGGACCTTAACTACGAAATGAAGTAATGACCTGAAACCTGGCTTATCAAGCAGGATCAAGTGGTATTAATTTCTAAGTGACCCTTCAGGTAATCTTAAATCTTAAACATATTCCAGGATGATAGCGAGTCATGAGAGTTGGTGGTAGGCTGAAGAAGCTTCTATACCTACAGCCAAAAGTATCCAGCTATACTGGCTAAAAATTCTAAATTGAGAATATATTTGCAACTTGAATAAGAAATTATTTCATGTTGGTCCACAAGCACTACTGAATGGTAAGATTTGAGATTTTGGGCTTTAGGAGGTGAAACTCAGTTAGAAACGGTTCATACTGTGTAATATATTTCAAGTGTAAACCAATTCTTCTCAAATAATGGCAATCTTCCTATGCGAGAGTGAATATGGCTTCATTCAGTGTAATCTGTCTAGATTTGGGAGGTCCATATTTTGTAGCTACAAAATCAGAGAAAAGTATCCTTAACAAATCTGTGTTTGTGTTTGCATTTGCTTAGATCAAAGGTCCACCTTGAAACTCTTTCCGATTTGACTGATGTACAATTGCAACTCTTAAGAGATTCATGTCTAGACGAGGAAAATGTTCCAAAATTTTTACAGACACGCCACAAATTTCGTTGTGCGAATTCTCAATTAAAGGTATTTTATAAGACCCTTAAATTTCAGATCAAAATCTGGCGGCATATTTCAGTGAACAAGGTATTGAATGAAATTTTATTCACCAAGGGTCTCTACATATGGGAGGTCTTGGGATGTTTACATAAAGTCAGTGAAATATCATCTAAGCGAGCATTGGAAGATCCTGACTCACATACGAGAGTTTGAAACGATTATCCAGGTTGGAAGGAATCTTAAATTCCAGACCCTACACCAATATCCAATGATTTTGATAACTTTGAGGTATTAACTCCTGCCCATTTTGATTGGTGATCACTAATTTATTCTTGGGCAATATATAGTAATTAATATTAATGACAATAGATTGCCGTTGGCAGAAAACAACAAAGGTAATTCAGGTAGTTTGGAAAATGGAGTACCGATTATCTGAATACTTTCCAACAAAGAACCAAGTGGATGATCGAGAAGGACAATATAAAGTGGGACAATGGTAATTGTAAAGGAGGATTTATGACTCAGCGTTTGTACTGGTTAGGCGTCGTTGAGGTCTACTGCGGTTCTGATGGTAAGTGAGAACAGTCAGAATTAAAACAAAACAGGAGAATTTAAGAGGCCCATAACTAAGATTTGTATTCTAACATAGATGTAAATAGTTGTTACCTACTTAAGAAATTATGTGTTTTCTTATTAAATTGTACTTTGTAATTTTAACTTGTATTTTTACTGAAAACGTTCTATTGAGCAATACGTAACTGAACGAAGCAATACCGC
>BMAO01011500.1:0-17859 GCA_019973975.1 Trichonephila clavata | reverse complement strand
CGTGCATTTTAAATTTTTAAGAACTGTTCGTGAAATTGAACTGTTGTTAAATTTATAAGAACTGTTATTTAACACTAAAAAAAAAAAAATTAAAATTAAAAAAAATTAATCAGAGCTCATTTTTAAAACCTTTATTTTCATTTGATTTATACATTTCTTGGTAAATAGTTTCTGTGTTTCAAATAAAATATTAAATATTGCGTTATTCAATTCAAATACTATTCTAATTCAAATATTTTATAGAGAAATATATTTTGCAGACTTATATAAATATATATATATACAACATTATGCGGGAATGGGTACTAAAAAGCGCGTCGACAACATGTGTGTGTAATACTAGCATATTTTTGGAAATGGAGTTTTAATATTGAGTAAACATTTGATGATGTTTTGACATTTATTTGATATTCTTCCTCTGCATATCCATCAACTCTCCATACGAATAATTTGCTCTGACATTTAAAAATGCACAGACGTATGCTTTTCTTAAGTCCGCTTCGAAAAATATATCCAGGGAATTTTTTTTCACTTTGAGGATTATTTGGAAAATAATTGAACGGTGAATAGTATTTCTTGGGAACAAAACTTATAAAGTCTAGTTAAAAGTTATTCTGATAATTTAATCATTTTTTTACTTTAATATATTCATTTTTGGAGTAAACTTTCACAGAAATTTTATTCGATAACGTATACAGCTTTTTAAGACGTAAATATTGTACATAAAGTGAGGGTGAAGTGCTTCTCAAGCGCTTTAGTAAAAGAAATCAGTGAATATTGCATTACTCACATTATAATATTTCAAAAGAAAGAATAGTCAAGATAAAAAAGTACGTGTACATGTTACATTAATATTAGTATTATCTTTAAGATATAGAGAAAGGAAGAGGAATGTATTGGAAAACAATCCAATACGAAAAATTTTACAAATGAAGAAATATAGGAAAAATGGTTAGGATTTTCAAAAAAATGCAATAAACAATAAATTTAGATGTAACTAAAATATTTTTTTTATCAGATATAATCCAAAATACTTTTCTGGGTAATAATAATAAAAAAAAATTGAGATCTCTAGATGTAACTTATGTTTTTGTACATTTCCGCATTGTTTGAAACAATCTAAAAAAAGCTATACAAAATAGTTATTTTTTTGTATTTAATCAAATGAAGCAACGTTTTAAGACAATGTACAAAAATTCTTTGAATTTAGCACCATCACGCACCTCATCCATATGCCTTCGGATACAGCGTAAAGGACCACCATGGTGAACAGCACCGTGAAGAATCAGGAGTCGGTGGAGTGGCTGTCAAAGGAAGCTATGGTTTCAAGGATGACAGGGGCGTCCACAGGCAAGTAGATTATGTTGCCGACCATGGAGGATTCAAGGCCAGCGTAAAGACCAACGAGCCCGGAACCGCCAACCAGGATCCCGCAGCAGTCAAGGTCGTCTCTTCTGCCCATCCATACTTCGGTACCGGACATGGTGTTCATGGAGGATGGGCTGGACATGGATATGGGCTTGGTTATGCATATGCTGGACACGGGAATGCAGGAGCATTGGCTGGACATGGATATGCAGGACATGGACATGGATATGCTGGACATGGATACGGTGATGGTGTTTATGGGGGACATGGTGTATATGGGGGACATGGTGTATATGGAGGACATGGAGCTTATGGAAAACATGGTTTGTGGTGAATGAACAAATGTTCTCTTTATAAAAGGTAATTTTATTTTATTTTCAATGTAAATAAATTTATTTATGATAATAAAATTTTCATTCTTGAAATAAGTACAATAACTGAATAAATACAGCTGTAACAATTAGAGTGAAGCTCATAAACACGAGGAAAATAACTCTCAAGAACTGGAAGTGATACTTTCAATAATTATTTAAATTTAATAGATTTCGTTTGATATTATGTATTCATATATGCATAGCTTTCGAATACAAACAGCTTTTTCCATGTATTATGAATAGCTTGTTCCTCTCTATTTCTGTTACATTTTGGCCATAGTAAGCTAAGTTTCCAATAAAAGTCTCGCTAGATATACAGCTGTTCATCAAGTTAATTAGAAAAAAAATATAATTGATATAAATAACTAAACTATATTGAATAATTTACTAATGTATGTAGTGAGGCTGCTTTTTAACATTATTTATTTAATTCAACCCTGTTGGATCCGAATACGTACGGGAAATATTAAAGACAAAATTTAAGAAAGTCAAATATTAAAGCCAATCTTTTATATATATTATAGTTGACAATGTTAATTACTTCAATTTGTCTTCGCAGAATGGCGCCTAACTCTTTCCTATCATATAGAGAATATAATTTTGCACTTTCTAAGAAATGAAAATAATTTATTCTTAAGCAATAGTGACGAAAATTAAGTATTTCCTTCTTTTAAATTCTCATGTATTAAGTCAACTCATAAACTTTAATGTATTTTGGAATATTTAACAGGTCCTACTTGCCGCATTGAATAGGGCTTTGAACGGACATGAAACTGGATGTCTTTTCTGGGGAGTATAACTGTATGATCAGAGAATCTGATTGCGGCGCTTTGGTTTCGCACACGTTTCCTATTTCTCAAGCTTTCACGTGGTTGGTCTGTTCGCCTGGATAGGGTTATCTGGTTCTGTATAAATTTGTTTTTATATATGTATTTTTTTGTTTCGCTTGCAAGCGAAAGTGTTTCATGTACAAGTGTGTAAAAATATTGCATGTAAATAAATGAACTTCTTACATTACATACGTTTCAGTCTTTTGCAGAAAATCATTACATTTAATTTTTCATTAGAAAATTTCTCAGTAGTTCAAATCAGTCACAATCTATTTTCACTAAAACAATAAAATCCGTGCTTTACTTCAAGAGAAACAATAGCTGTGGGGTACACTAAGAATCCCCTCTAGGGTCATTCTGAATTTGTAAATGTAATGTTCTAATCCTATGAGAATATCCTATTTCCCTCCTCAAATCTAGACTAGCACATCGCATAGAATGCAATAAAGTACATCTGAAACAAAAAAAACTGACGATGGTTTTTCTGAAAGAATTATATTTTCCTTCTGATTTCGAGAAATATATTTTTTAAGCCTATTTTAAGCATTTTTTGAGGGCTTTCAGACCTTAAAAATATTTAGAAATATTTTAGAATATTGGAGGAAAAATATAATTTTGTAGAAAACATTTTATAATAATCTTTTGTTACTTCGATACATTATTTGCTTTAAATGGATGCACTAATCTAGGTGCGATAGTAAAGCAGAGAATTTCTATAGGAATAACTTTACTTTTACATATTCAAATGATAAACTAAGTCTATATTTCAAACAGTGAATACAAATTTATTCCTAAAGCTATCAATAAGTAGACCCTACTTAGAAAATTCTTCAGGCTGGTTTTAATATACGTATATCCATCTATTTCAAATTTTGAGAAAAGCCAATGAAGGTAATCTCTTTTTATAACAACTAATGGTCACATTAAAACTGCAACACCATAAAGAAGGAAGAAAAAAATCACATTAAATAAAAGATGTTTGAATGTGCGAATTATTAGTATTTAAGCACAGTCGAACGACGTAAGAACTTTTTCTTACGTGGCCTATAAAATAAAATCATAAAAAAAATGTCAATTTTTGGAGAAATTCACAATTTAAAGGTAGTCGGTTACCTTAAAGGAAAAAAAGAGAATTGTTAAAAAAGTCTACATAAATAGCAATGTCAGTCTTAGGATTTTGAAAAATCTTTAAATCACACTCAGCCATGTGTTGAGAATCAGGGAGCGGTGTCAAAATCTAGGGGGTCCGCGATATCAGGCTGGTATATAGAAGTAGGCCGCTGCGATCGGAACCTTAAAAACCGCTGCCCTAGAGCACAAACATGTTGTCAGGTTGGACTTATAGGTCCCTATAACCACAACAAGGGTCTTGAGACAAGAAGTGGGGATGTTTGCAGCACAAATACCCATACAGACAGCAGTACGGACTCTCTGAATGGTGAGAATTACTGCGGTTTCCCTTGGCACTGCAGGAAAGAGGCGGGTGGGTACAGTGGTGCCCTCAACGACAAAATTGGGTACACAAGAGTCACCTCATCATCTTTTGAGAGAAATTTCTATCCTACGAACAGCATCATGATGACCATATTCGTGAATGGAGGTCCTAAGAAGAACTTTGTTGACCTGCTTGTGTTTTATATCTTTATACGGGTTCTGCCCCTGGTGATATGGTATGGGCAGTCAATAAGTATACGGCGCAAGCAGGAACGTTTTAAGATCTTGAGGCCCTGAGAAATATAGGACTCACCTATGACCCTTAAAAGTAGAAAGACT
Organism: Trichonephila clavata; assembly: GCA_019973975.1. Taxonomy (NCBI): domain Eukaryota; kingdom Metazoa; phylum Arthropoda; class Arachnida; order Araneae; family Nephilidae; genus Trichonephila; species Trichonephila clavata. The sequence goes on along the minus strand of BMAO01011500.1, from coordinate 13,514 downwards.
ATAGCATACGTTGTCAAATACTCGTACAAGCAATAACCCGAAACAAACAGATGTGCATGATTTACAATAGCACAAACCTGCTCGACCAACTGCAGCCTTTTGACTGCATGAGTAATGATGGTGTATGGTGGTAGACCTAGGCCTGTACGGGGATAATAGTCATTACATGTAGCCATTTGGAATATAGACTGAAATTCCCAGTTATTCAGAGAGTACAACCGGGAGTAACATTTGATTGTGGAAATTATTCAAATCATGATTTTATTAAGATTGAGTCGAGAACGAGACAAGGATCCTATTGTGGCAGTGGTCCTGGGCCCAGACTTAACTGTACCATGCCTTAAGACATCCCTGGACACAAGAACCTCTTGTTAGTGTCGTAGGTAATCCGAAAATTTGTGTTACATTTCCAAGATCTTAAGACTCTGATGATTTCTCTGATGACTGCGTCATATTGGTGCATATACCTTATAGAGCACACATAGGTGCTGGACACAGAGGAGGTTCTACTGCTTCTCTGGCCATCACGTTCTCCTAAATATCTCCCCCATTGTAAACACCTAATCTTGGGTTGTTGAGAAATAAGTCTGCCACCACTCTTCAGCCACAACGATTGATAAAGAGGGTATAGACTTAAAACAGCCTGAGATGATTTGCAATTGCCTGCCATCCAAGCTCAGTTTGACTTGATATCCTGGATATTACAGTTATTTCATATGACAGAGGTGGCAGTTGTATGTACTAATCTCGAAGCCTGTATACTCCTAAATTTCCCTCAAATTTATTAATGTTTCCTTCCTACTATTGTATATACGCATAGGAAGATTTTATTTACCTTTTCGTCTTGGTGTAGCTATTAATATCCAGGAGAGGACTTTAAGTCGATTATGATTTTTGTTAGTAAAAGCGCTACACCACGTTCTACAATATAAGCAGATGATAAAGTAATGATAGATATTTTAGCATTTCCTCTTGGAGAATTTGTTTTCGGTTAATTAAAAAAGCTTCAAGAAAATTTAAGTTATTTTCTAATCGAGAAAATTGCAATTTTTTAAAATTCAGTTATGTTATTTTTTATTAAATTATTGTATTAAATTATATTTTATTATAAATAGTTTGTTTCGGATTATGGGTGCGCGAAACATAATTTTTTTGAAGCCCCTGAAAGCTTTCGTGGAACTCAGTTAAGTAACGCTGTTCCAGTGCAACCAAAAAAGTGCAGTTTCTGATGCTTCTTTTTAAACTATAAGTTATGAGAGACTTATTCTACACTTCTAAGAGCTATGAATATCAAACTTTTCTCAGCATTGAGCACAGAAAATATTCAAGACGACTAAGTTGACTTTTAATAAAACTTGCTTTTTATTTTTTTAAGGGATTTTCAATACGATTCAAAAGTCAAAAATCGGTCAAAAAATAAAATCTAATTTTTTTAGTCTAAATTATTCTTTATATACTTTTCTATACCATCACAAAATTTAAAAGCTCTAAACTTAAGAAACGCAGAATTATGATAGCTTTTACATTCGTTTTTATTCATCAAAACTTTAAACTTACTTATCTTAGAAAGATAAAATAACTAGTTTGTCTTCATTTAAAATGCTAAGGCTTTTTTTCTATATATTGTGTCTAATGCTTTGATTTTTTTAACTATTGCTAATAGTACATGCAACAAAAGTTGGTATGCATTTTTGAATCAACGCAATACTTATTTTTTTAAAAATAATTTAACTCAGAATTTATACATTTTTGAAGAAAAATTTTCTATAATCATTCATAAAAAGAAGTATTGTATGAATACCAATCATGTTATCTTAAAACCCATTCTAACTTTTGTTATACATAGTTTGAGGTACTTGTAAATCAAATTTCATATATGTACGTTAATTTTTGTACGTTGTCTTAGACATTTTAAAACCACTTCATAAGTTTCCAAGTTTTTTCCTTAAAAATATAAATGGCTAGCTTTTTATGAAATTTTGAGCACAAATTCCGTTTTACATAGTATACACACATAAGAGGCAACCAAAACAATTTTTAAAATCCGTAAATTAAAAATTTTTGCGTAAATTGTACCATGTCCCCTTAAATTTTATGTTTGAAAATTTTGGAATTTGTTATCTTAAACGAATTGTAGAGTTTACAATGTACGTAATTAATTCATAAGCAGTTTCCTAAATTTTAGAGCAGAATAATTAATTTCAAAAGTAACAATTATTAATTTTAAGCATATTGCAATGGTAAAAAGCATGGTATTTAAGCAAAAATAAAACTTCTGTTTATTTTGATTGAGTTTACGTATTTAAGATGGATTTACCTTGAGAAGATTTTAAACAACAATTTTCTTTCCATTTCTTCTTTTTCTGAAATCAATCGTCCGTCGCCAACAGTCTTCGTGTTGCTCCAATGCGCAACATTAATAAATAATCGATCAACCCTTATTTTGAAAAAAAGTTCTTTGATCATTTTTCATATGAGAACAAACTGTTGTCTGGTTATTCTTTACTTTAATAATTTAATGCGTGCAAAATTCAATATGTTTGATATAAATCTTATAAATCTGATGTTTTTTCAATACCTATCAAGAAAAAATTGGCTCATTACCAATAACAATAATTGGATCATCGACAATAACTCTTTCAACGATTCACTGAAATATTACAAAGATAATATGATTTCATGTTTAATTAATTAGCTGTCAAAAAGTTTAATCATACGTGAATAATATAGTTTTTGAGAATAGTATTTTAGCATGATAAACGACCAAACAATCAATCAATGAAATCTTTAATACAAAAATCAAACGGGAGCCTTAAGGTATACGACTACTTGAGACAACTTTTTAAAAAAGAAATGGAGATATAGGGATTTTTTGTGGTTTTTAGATTTGTTTAGTACATTATAAGAAAAATATGCTAACATTAACAAGATAAAAAAATTATTTTTCTAAAATGGGGAAAAAGGGGTAAAAATTTACAAAAAAATAACATAAACGGGGTCTATTCTGTACCAAAAGTTTATGAACAAATTTTCAATTTTTCAATCCTGATGTGTTCATTTTTGAAATGACTTTCAGGATAAGAGATATTTTAATTTTTAAAAAAACTAGAGTCCTTTATCTTTGTTATTATATGAAATTCAGCAAAAAACTGTGATTGTATTAACATAAGGGACTGTAAATTTTGTAATAAAGAAGTGATTGATAAATCTGAAGGTTAAAACGCTTCTACTATTATTCAGAACATACACAAAAATATTTCATTATATTCAATAAATTTCAGTAACTTGGTATTTTTATAAAGCTAATAAGATTGTCTATAAAATAAAATCATAAAAAAAATTGCCCATTTTTGAAAAAATTCCCAATTTTAGGGTAGTCGGACACCTTAAGGAAAACAAATAAATTGGTGGATAAAATAACAATATTAACATTTATATTCAAACACCTTTGACACATGATCAATTAGAGTCAAATTTTAAATTCATCATCAAATTTTTTTTAGGTTTATTTTCAATATATATTTTTTAAAAATATGTCAAACTCTTACAAATGTTTATTTACAAAAAAAAAAAAAAAAAAAAAAAAAAGATATCGCTCAGTTAAAATACAAACTTCAAAGCAAAGGTAAATGAAAAAAAAAACGGTTTAAAGTAACGAAAACTCAAGCTCTGATAAAAAGCAATGTTTATCATGAAAAATATATATACGCTTTACTGGCTTTATATTAAAACGAATATAGATTTGAATTTACTGTAACTTCCTACATAACATGAAACGACGTAAAAATTATCCCATTTGCTAAGATAATAGTTTCCAGCTATTTCAAACTTTGCCATTTGCTATTTCCTTTTCATCATGAAGATGATACAAAAGAAATAGGAGGAAGAAACTATACAATGTGAAATTATAATTTATGTTCTCCCTTTAATGGTATACGAGTTCACTAAACTTATATTAAAAGATATATTCAAGGATGCTATATATATAGAAAACTGTAAAGAGACAGACACAACGAGGTGAAATGTAATATAAATTATCTCTGAGATTTCCTATAATGAGGATCTGAAGTGTTTAAAGTTCATCAGACTTAAATTTCAACTCATCCCTTACACTTTCCTAGATATTTATTTTGTTTATTTACTGTCTAAAATTACTTCCTCGATTTGTAACGACAAAGTGTACACCAAAACAACTAACAAATCAACACAAGTTCAAAAAACAGTCAAAATTCTTTTACTTTTTTCTACCCCAGATGTCAAATTAAGAGATTATTCTTGATTTTCGTTTTGTAGAATCATTATCCAAACCATAGTATTCAGTTGCTTTTGACGGAATAATCTGATGTTTATTGGATAAATTAAAATAGTATTTTCTTTGTGGAATACTTTTTCCTCTCGTTCCTTATGAGGATATTAAAACTCAGATACAAGAAAGAAGCAACATGGAAAATGCAACACATCACTGAACAGTCGACTGGCAGCTTGATTTGCCAAGCGATTACGCAGGAACTAAAAATACTTGGTAATAAAATTCGACTGATTCGAAAGAACTGTTCGTTTGGTTTACTGTGAGATACGAAAGATAAGAACGTTTATAAATGTCTGTCTATAAGAGTTTCTTCCCCTGCTTCTATAACATAAAAGAACAAACAAGTTCTGACCAGCATTGTCTTTGAAAACTCTCAAAAACGTGGTCTGTTAAATGTTGTGCAGCAGTACATATATCGCTGGTTTTTCTGGTATCATTTTGGATATAATTGTAACCGGATGACAATCAAAAGGCATGTTGTTCAGAATTATTTATTTTCAAATCATAGTTCTATAGTTACGGCACATTACACAAGAAGGCATTCGCAAAATATAAACACAGCAGCAAAAACGCATTTGAGAGAGGAGGTTTCAATCCCTGTTTTGTATACCATAAAATCCGGCGTATAACGTGCACTTTTAACACAGAAAATAAGATCGAAATTCATGGGTGCACGTTATACACCAGGTATAAAAATCAGAGCTTTAAAAATAAAAATAAAAAGGGAAAAGCTAAAAAATTAGGTTTTTATATGCATTGAAATATTATATATTTAAAGAAATGACATTCCTTATTTCTAGAACTATATACTATTTTTTCTAAAGCTTAGGGTAATATATCGAATAAATAACTTCAAAACAACGAGAAATGCACATGTACATTTTAGGATTCCTCGTAAAAATAGGGGTGCACGTTATACGGCGAATATAACTAAACATTAAAAAATAAATCATGAAAGTATGGGTGCGCGCTATACGCCAGATTTTACGATACATATCGAATATTATATCTCGCAAGATTTTTTAATCATAGCGCTCTTAAGGGACGGATCTGATGGCTGACGAAATAAAGCGACATCTTACCGCAAGTATTTCTATTTCACGACCTGGAATTCTTTAAAGAATTAAGGTTACAGCTAAAATTATGTTTCCGAAAAAACGGTAAATAGCAAATTTAAGAATGATGCGATGTTGAGTTCAGGTTCAGGGTGGAAATGAATTAAAGATAACCCCTTTCAAGAGTGCTGAAATATATTCAGGTATAACACAAAATAATAGAAATACCTGTAAAAAAAGGAAAATATTTTATAATTAAGGGATTGAGCCACCTTTGGACTGAATGACGGCTTTCATTTGACGAGAGATTGACAAATAAATGTCTTGGGCAAAGTTAATCAGAATTCACCCCAATTTCTCGTGAGGGGCCGTCTCGAGTTTGTAAAGAATTTACGTCCCTTCTTCCCTGTGACCTGGCTAGAGGTGTGGGAGGAACTAAATTATCATACGACATGATTAACTTTAATTATTTTATTTATCACTCTATTCAACTCTTACACAAACAACACTTAAACAAGATAACTTTAATCAGTAATAGAATAGGAGTGAGACGAGATTGCGTTGGGAAGAATGTATTCAATCATGCAGTTCTCTTTTAATATAGCTTTTAATGACCACACTATTAGTTTAACTTACTAAATATCGACTTGATTTAAGATCACGGTACCTCAACTCTTCCAGTCTTCTATTTTTTTGCGTTGACTTTAACACGTCTCCAATAGTTAATCTAAGCCCTTTCTTAATATTCCAACTTCTGGCTTCTTATACTTTTTACGTATACGTTTCACTGCCAAATTACTTTACTTCTCATCCATTCACAATTTACTTCACTTCCAATCTATTCACACTTCACTAGCTCTCAACCTCGCGAATAAAGAATATATATATTAAACTTAATTTGCATATCACGCTTTCTGTCTTTTCGCAGAAAGATGGTTGAAAATGTTGACCCAAAAGAATTTCCCAGAGGTTAATTAAAGGATCCGTATAGATCCGTCGCAAGTTCAAATGGCGTGCGTGGAGGAGGAAACTGAGAACGGAATTTGTTTTCTAAAAAAACCCACAAACACTCAACGATGTTCAGATCAGGTGATTGGGAACACCACGTTATATGTTCCACTTCATCATCATGCTCATGTAACCATATTTGAGCACAGATAGACATGTGAACATGAGCTCTGTCATCTTGGAACACAGGACGTTCTCTTGGAAAGAGAAGTGAAGCATTGGATGAAGATGATCTGCGAAAATATATCGATAATGGTAGCCTGTGTTAATCCCCCTCAAGACGACAACGAGAGACCCCAATCCATGGGAAGATATTACGCCCCACATCATCACAGAACCTCCTCCATGTTTCATGGTTGCAACCAGGTAGTCAACATGAAACTGGTGTTCGCCAATCGAACACACGTCCGGTGGTCTGGAATAATGTGAATGAAGATTTATAAGACCAGATGACTTGTTCCTGTTGTAGTTGTGTCCAGTTTTGGTGGTCTCGGCATCACTGTAGTCTCTTCATAGCATTTCTTGCTTAAACTGACGGTTCTGGAATAGTTACTCTGCTGTGAATGTTCGCAGTCTGCAACTCCCGGTGAATAGTTTTCATGGATACGGTTTTCTGAAGATGGGTATTCATCTCACTCATTATCTTTGGCAGTGTTGTCTTGCATTTTTGGACGACTATCCTCTTCAACCTCCATCTATCACCTTCCTTCAACTTTCGGTCACTGTTGTACTTCGCAGAACACACCTTACCAAGGTTTGTGTAAACTGTCATAACCCTGAATACAGTGGTTCTTGAAACACCTACAAGGTTAAATGTTTTGGACAGGGACGTTTTAGCTTGGTGAGCTCCAGTTATCATGTCTCTTTTCACGTCGGAGAGGTCGGACATAATCACGCTTTGCTGGAACAGGGTTATCTCATACAACTCTCATACTGCTGAATGCTTGACTGATACCCGCCCTTTCGCCGCTACTAGGCGAATCACTGTTGCGACACGTGGCGGTCATTTATTGGATGGTCGAAGGATGACTCTATTTTAAATGGGTGTTCCTATTATTTTGCCCTATACCTATATATATATGTCCGTATTGTTCTATATCATAATTAATTTTATGTAAGATCAAAGTTATAATTACACAAATATTACGGTTATATTCATCCTAAAGGGGAGGGCGAAAAGTTTACTTAAGCGGCAGATCTGATGTTGAAACGTTAACACACGTTAAAAAAACTAGACAAATAAACCATTTTTAAATCGCAAAAATCATGTGAAACTTTCTACAGTTTTCAAAATGAAATGAAATTTGATTTATGATAAATAAAGATTGAAAGTTAAGAAGTCTTTAAACTCTCACTGCTTACAATAGTAAATCAATAAAGAGCTTTAATTACGCATATTTAAAAATTATAATTGAATTTTGTTTTTGTACTGCAAAAAATCGTTCTCAGGTAAAGAAATAGTGAACTACTATATATATATATATATATATATATATATATATGTATATATATAATTAGTACAAATAATATAAATATAATATTAAAAAAAAAGAAAAATATTTACATATTTCGAGAGAAACAGAGATTGATGAATTCAGGAGGATCTACGTGCTCACCGAATGAATGAATGAAGGAGTGACTATTAAAGTCACACTTTTCGGCTACACAAGGTTCTTTTGACAATACACGTAATTTTGAGCCATAGTCAAGCTACGAGGGTGACACTTGAGTTGTCATTCTCCTCTCCTAATTTCCACACTACACTAAAGGGAAGGGCGTTTGAGCCTCGAGACATATTTAACGTACATCAACCCTCTCTACACGGTGGATCTTCAGCAGTTCCAGGCTCGGACTCATGACAAGTCAGGCACGAGTCCGTTAACTTGACCATTAGGCTGCCGGTACCCATGCGGTCAAGATACGCACAGGTGCATGTCAGAGAGCAAAGACCGGCGTATTTGCCAGGTGACTAATCGATACCTTTTCTTCATTGCATGTGCCATACGAAGCCAGTTGCCCGCTCCAAGAGCAGGTGGATTTATGTCCACACAAACTGATTGTATGAAGAAAAGTTTCGTGCGCGGGTACCAACAACAGGTGACCACTCAACACAGGGCTCAATACCTGACATGGTGTCATCGTTATTGTACCTGGACCATCAAATGACACTGGGTATTGTTCACGGATGAATTCGTTTCTATCTATGAAAAAATGACGGCCGTCAGTGGGTATGGTGGTGACTCGGAAAAGGCAACGGACTAACCCATTTCACTGAGCGTCAAATCGGTCTTACCGGTCGTCATGGTTTGAAGTGGTATAACACTGGATCACAGGACACTTCTAGTTTATATTGACGGCCGTTTAACAGTGGTCCGCTACGTCCTACAAGTTGTGGAGCCTGTTGTTGTGCCTATGTTGCAGGGCGCACCCAACAAAGTATTCTAGCATGCATATCACATGGTGGAATCTTAACAGCCTGATGGGATTTAACAGTGGCGTAACGGAGAACATTAGGGTCCCCCTACAAACTCAAGATTAGGCCCCAAGCCCAAGGGTACTTAGCGTTAGTTAAGCTCTGGGCCCCCCGCAATGCGGGGGTGTACGTTACGCCACTGGGATTTGACACCCTTCCCTGGTCGGCAAACTCTCCAGATATGAATCCTATCGAACACCTGTAAGATGTCTTTGGATGTGACCGATGATGGATAGGGCTTGGAACCATCGATGATCCACGCACAGCAGTGGATGGAGCTTGGCAACGGTTATCTGAGGCAACAATCAATGGACTAATTTATGGAATGCTTCGGTGGATTGAGGCTTCTATAGCTGCCCGAGGTGGGCACATTACATACAGAATAAATTGGTCTATATCGATTTTATTTGTCTGTTTTTCAATCATTTGTGTGACCACCTCCTGAAATTTGTATGACACTACGTGCATTATTTCTTGATGTTGTAGTTTCACTTTCGAGGAGTGTACCACGGAGAAAAAAATCACATTTCTTATTTTACATGGTTGACTATTTGTAACATAATTTTAGTTCGCTGATTGCTCTTCAAAAAGGGAAGACTTGGTTGATCAATGTTATCAATGTTACTTGCAGTTTTAATTTTTGAGACTTTTTAAATGTGTCGCGATTTCAGAAGTCATTTTTAAGACATTGTTCCAAATTTAAATGTTTTGAAGGGTGCGAAAAAATATATAAATAATTTTTAAGACCAAACCAATCAATAAATGTATAGTAGAATTTTTGTCTATAGAAAAGATTAATAAAGCAATGCAGTTTTAAAAAAGTAGTTCATCTCTTCAAAATATCATTACCAGACAAAAATGGTCATCTAACTAAAACATTTCTAATGCGGTAGATCTGTTAAGGGAATATATTTATTTTGATTCATCTCACAGTATGCAAATGCATTTATTGTTTCCAAGTGTATGCGAATTATTTTAATGAAAAATTATTAATTATAGTAATTTAAATTTAAGTTATAAGTTTTTTGGAGGAGGAAGGGTATTGTATTGATGTTCCTTATTTTATTTTATTTATTAAATATTTTTTTTAATTTTAATGATAAATATGTGCATGGATGTTATTAAACTGTTAAATGTATAAAAATATTTTAATGTAAACATATAAATATTATTATTTTAATTTTAAATATGTAAGTGTAAATACAAATGATTAACACCTAACACGATTGATTTTTAAAGATGTTTTTAGTCGATTTTTTAAAATTAATTAAAGTTCATTTCATCCTACACGGTTTCGTAAAAATATGGAATGTCTCCTTTTTCAAATATAAATAGTATCTCTTTTTGGATGTTATGTTTACATGGAGTGCTCCGACGTATATATCTACCCCACAAAAAAGAGACACGGAGTCACGTCATTTACTTGCACTGGAATTTTTTTCCCCCAGATGTTTTTGTACCTTATAATTTTGCAGTTTTTAAAGTTCTAACTATGGATTTCTTTAATGATTCCAAACAAGCAATTAAAGTTTATAACAAATTTTTGTTTTGACATTAAGCGCAAATAAAAGTATTTTATCCACTTCGGCTTTTTATCTTCAATCAAAAATATGCGACGTAAATGATAACTGCTCTGCTTTGTAGTCATTAGCTTATGGTCTTCAAGATGGATTCAGTAAAATCCGTTTCAACTCTGTTCATCTCCACTCACTAATTTACTTTTAATATTAAGTTCATTGGCAGTTTTAAAGTTTGGTTGGTGCGCAAATCATCTGCTATACTTGCATGGTTTCCCGAGCAGACGTAAGTAATTTAAAATAATATTTTCCCTTTTTTTTCATGGACCGTATTGTAAATTAAGAACACTAATGTAATTACTTCTATAATAACTTTTATATAACTAGCAAAATTAAACTTCAGTAAAAATAGGTAAGAAAATTTATAGGAGAAAAGAACTCACTTACTCATTCACTCATCACGAAATATAAAGAACTATTAGACCTACAAAGAAAAAATTTTGCAAGCATGTTTCTTTCGTAGAGTAGAAATCACCTAAGAACGGATTTAGAGAAAATATGTTTCCAAAGGAGTTGAGGGTGTGTTATAGACCGAAGTTCCTGTTTCTAAACTATTACACCAATAGACTTAAAATTTGGCAAACGTATCTTTTATTGAATAGACATTCGATACTAAGGGTTTTTTTACGGAAATCTACACCCGAGTAGGAGGTTGCTGGAGGTTACGGAGATTTAATAGACAAAAAAATCTCGGTTTGCAACTATTAGACTTTAAATTTGGCAAAAATATTTCTTTTGTTGAGTAGAGATAAGGTAAGAACGAGTTTTGCGGAAATCTATTTCCAAAGGGGTTAAGAGAGATTTGCAAACAAAAATTCCTGCATAGAACTATTACATCTAAAGAATTGAAACTTGACAAAATTTTTTCTTTTATTGAATATCCATTAAGAACGTGCTTTGCGAAGAGTGAATCCTAAGGAGTTTGTGAAGAGTCACAGAGAAATAAAAATTCCCATTTCTTAATAATTAGTTACGAAGTTTGGAAAACGTGTTTCATCTGTTGAGCAGAGATTTATTTAGAACGGGTTTTTATGAAAATTGACTTGCAAGAGGGGTTGCTAGAGAGTTATAAACAAAATTCCTGTTTTTGAATTATTAGACCTACAGATCTGAAATTTGTCAAGCATATTTCTTTTGTTGAGTAAAGATCCGTTAAAAATGGGATTGGTGGAAATAAACTTCGAGGGAGAGCTACAGAGCTATACTTCTGTTTTGGAAACTCAAGTCCTATCCTTTTTAAATCAATACTACTTTTCAGTATAATATAAAGCTCAGTGCTATGATTTAGATGGCAATAAGCTAAAAAAATAATACGAGGGCTGATCCAAAAAAAAGGGTTACAATTCGAACAAAAACATATTTTTTATTACTAGACAGAAAATACAAAAGGGAATTTACAGAGGTATACGTGCCTATCACATTTCGACATAAGTGCCAAATCTATTTAGGCATTTATCAGAACGCAGGACCAACATGTTTAACCCATCTTGTGTGGGAGAAATCAGGCCCTAGTCCATTGAGCCAGGTCTCGACGGATGTTTTTAATGAACTGTCTTGGAATATAAGCTAAGACGGTTTGTTTGATGTTGTCCGTCAAAACAACGATTAAAAAAGGTGTCACTTTATTAGCTGTAGGCAAGGAAATATTATAACAGGTAAGGAAATAATATAATAATATATCAAGACTATTTTACATGCAATATTTACCAACAGAGAAGCCTAGTGGCTGAGTGGTAGTGTATCGCACTTCCTCGCCAGAGGACCCGGTTCAAATCTCGGTTGGGCAAGGTCGACTCAGCCTTTCATCCCTTCAGTGGGTTGATAAATGAGTGCCAAGGTTGCCTGGGAACTTAACACTGGGGGTTTCACGTCAGACTGACTACTTGACCGAAACATCTGCCCATGCACCCCAGTGCCTAAGGTCACGTATACTGAGATAGGCACAGTAGGCCTTGGTCCACATGGGCTGTTGAGCTATTGAGTTTAGTTAATTGGTAATGTTACACATTAAATTCAAATTGCCTTTGAGTTTCCATGTTTAGCAGCGTTCTTTATGCACTGTATCACGGTGCATGGGAAATAAAATACCAGCACATTCATTGTCCTTCTCACATGAGCACAGTTTATTATGACGACGACAATGACTTCCATCCACACCTGTCAAAACTAAATTGACATAAAAAAACCCTATGTATGGACTTAAATTACTACGAATTATTATATTGCTAATGGATTTAAGATCATATATAACGCTGTATGTTATTGTGTTAGAACTAATCTGAATTTTTAGGAAATTACTAAAACTTTCGCTTCTCTCTACTGAAATGATGAGTGGCAAAACCAAATTAAAATTATTTATCTTGTTTTGATATCTATATTCAGTATGAATATAAAATATAGTAAAAGAGTTGAGTTCAGTATTTACCTACAGAAGAAATTCGGTTCTTATCTTCAGATTGTCGGTTATTATCACCACTTCTACGTTCGAAAGATGCAGTCATATAGAATGAAAACCAAAATTATCACCACACTATTTTTAAATTAATAAGCAAATACATATAATAAAATTATTCTTCGTTCTGTTGAACAATGGACTAAATTCATGTGACGTCATAATCACATGATAATTTTAAACCACGTGTTTTTAGCCAATCAAGTTCAAAAACACATGTGACGTCATAGTCACGATAAATGCAATTATCTATTTTCAGCAAATCAGTTCTTTCACTTCGTTGTTGCCAAATTACGCTTTTTACAGAAACGTTTTTTTTTTAAAAAATGAATATTTGTCACTTTATTTAAAAGTACATGTATAAAACAAGAGTTTCTTTCTTTAATTTTAAAATCTTTTTTGCAAAAATGTCTTTTTATAACTCTTGAGCATCTTTACTCAACTATGCAATTTGAAATTTTACCTAAGTTTTACAAATAGAATAAAAAGTAGGAGCTATATATATATAGTTTATTGTCCGTTTTGAATTCAATGTTGAACACGTGTTTATATTATCATGTGACTGTCATGAATTTAGTCCATTGCTGCATTAGAAGTGTTTGAAATCAATCAATGAGAAATCGAAAATAATTATTTTGAA
>BMAO01011499.1:0-22189 GCA_019973975.1 Trichonephila clavata | reverse complement strand
TATATATATATATACAGGGTGTTTCATAAATGATGGGAGTAACTTTAAGGGGCGATAGTACACATCAAACGAGTAATAGTAAATAGGAAACCAAGTGTCCCAAACGTCTTCCGAAGGAGAAAGGCGCCATCAAAGTTTAGGGTCCTAAATTTCAAATGATGATAAAAAACGGAAAAATAGATCGATTCATTTGCGGTTTTCACTAAAATCATTCTTTAAATTAGTATTTTCTTTAAAAAAAGTTTTAAAGACAAAGTTAAAAAAATGCCGTTAGAGGGCGCTCTAGACTTTGGAGTACCGAACAACTACCTTTTACCAGTATTTTTTAAATTTTGTTAAATGTTTACAAAAGCTTAGATTTTAACTTGAATTTTGAGCGCAAAATTGAAACCATCGGGAGCGGTTAAGTAGCGCAAATGTAACCGCGTTCAGGGGAGGAAAATTGAAATGCTCGTATGTAATGATCAAAATAAAAAACGATAAAGCAAACTTTAAGAGGCGATAGTACAACACCAAAACAAGCAACATTCATCAAAGAAATCATACTCGTAATTTTAACCCGAAGGTGATAGAGGGCGCTGAAACAGATTTCGTTTTAAGAGACAAAAAAGGAAACAAAGAACATTTACGTTATAAAAAAAAGTTTAATTAGAAATGATTACAATAGCTGTTCGAAACACTGACAATTAGAGGCGATGCATGCGGTACAACGGCGAAGAAGGGATCCACAAACCCTCTGAAACACGCCAGGAGTATCGCGCACCTCTCCTGCAGCTGCCGAAAGTCAGGCGACGAGTTCTTCTGCAGATTCGATAGGAGTCTCATACATAAGACTCTTCAGGTGTCCCCACAAAAATAAATCCAGGCATGAAAGATCGGGCGATCACGCAGGCCAAGGGATGGGAAACTTTTTTCCGTACAAAAAATCATCGCGCCTCTGCACTATTCCCATTTGCAGTTCCGTAGATGAAGTGCATATCAGCCTTTCTTGATTAGTGAAGGGCAACATCTTTCGTTACGTTTGTACCGTGATTTACACTTGCACACTCGGGTCAGTGGCTTTTATCTTAATACCAATTTGCATATGCGTTCTTCTTCTTCCCCATATCACAATTATATATAATGTTCTTCTTCCAGAAACTTGCAGCTATAATGCTTGCATGGATAAAATTTGAAGATGCTCTAACACGTTTGCGATTGAATTCAAATCATGCATTTTCTAATCAAAGTTGATTGTTTTTCTGTTGTACTATCGCCTCTTAAAGTTTGCTTTATCGTTTTTTATTTTGATCATTACATACGAGCATTTCAATTCCCCCCCCCCCCGAACGCGGTTACATTTGCGCCACTTATCCGCTCCCGATGGTTTCAATTTGCGCTCAAAATTCAAGTTAAAATTTAAGCTTTTGTAAACATTTAACAAAATTTAAAAAATACTGGTAAAAAGTAGTTGTTTGGTACTTTAAAGTCTAGAGCGCCCTCTAACTGCATTTTTTTAACTTCGTCTTTCAACTTTTTTTTAAGAAAATACTAATTTAAAGAATGATTTCAGTGAAAACCGCAAATGAATCGATCCATTTTTCCGTTTTTATCATCATTTGAAATTTAGGACCCTAAACTTTGATGGCGCCTTTCTCCTTCGGAAGACGTTTGGACACTTGGTTTCCTATTTACTATTACTCGTCTTGATGTGTACTATCACCCCTTAAAGTTACTCCCATCATTTATGAAACACCCTGTATATATATATATATATAACACATACATTATACATACGTACATAACACATACCTTTGAATAATTCGTAAATGTATTATTCAAATTTTACAAGTAATTGTGAAAATTTCTTATCATACTAGCTTTTGAAGCTACCCCTTGTGACAAATTATGTACTTAATTTCAAACATATATCACATTTTCTGAAAAATCAAAAAAAAAAAATTAGTGTTTTATCTTTTGAATAAAAGAAAAATGTCTGTTCTCTACATCGTAAGTATATATATATATATATAAGCAGAAAGTTTTTTCTTTTTATTCTTCAGGTACATTTATTCGAAATCTACTTCTTCCAGATATCCTTGAACATAATGTCCAACCGAATAGTCCTATCAGAAGATGAGCCTCTTATAGATAGTTGGAAAAGGATGATACATCCCTTTAGAAATCAAATACCGAATCACCAGGGAATTGGCCATTACGTTCAAGTCACACTAATTATCGAGAAAAGTTTCACTGGAGTCTTTTCCCAAGTCTTTCTCCCTCGTCGCTTTCGTCACGTAATTACCAGCAAAAGTGAATTATTCCTGCATTGGCACTTTTCCTGTTAGATCCTTTTGAATGTTCCCAGAAAGGTCTTTTCATTCATTCTTTATGGTTGGGTTAGAAAGGATTGGCGAGAGATCCAAGAGATTGTTTCATAGGAGTCATTTCTTTTCCTGTTACCTGGAATATTTCCAATTTTTTCCCCTTTCTACCTTCTGTCATTATTTTTTAATAATTTTTTTGTTTGCTTCAGGGAGAATGTTATTTCTTTAGATTATGCATTTGACTGCGTGATAAATATGCTTTGCATAAAAATTTACAAGTTTTAGGACATATACTTGAGTAGATCAGAATAATGTGTGTTGTTACAATATGCTCTGATATAAAAAGTTTAGATTTTTAAAACGAAATTTATATAATGCAAAGTTGTGAATTTAAAATACAATTAATGAAAAAATATACAAAAAATTACTAAATTTAATGATGTATTCGTATTAATGAGATTTATATTCAAAAATAAGGATGGTTGCTGTGATATTATTGAAGTAATGACAAAATTAAATATATTTCTAAAAAAGATGATGTGAAAGCCATTATTATCATCAAATTTCAAACATTAGAATTATTCTTTTTTTAATAATCTTTTTTTAAATGAACTTTAGAAAGAAACATTTTCATATTGATAAGATTTGATTTTTTTTAAAAATAAAACTTGCTTCCTAAATAAAAAACATGCAGAAGAAATAAAGAGCTCGTATTTTTTTAATATTATGTTAGTTGAAAGAACACAAAGAAAATATTTTCAACTTTTATAATCTGATATTTTAATAATGATGCCTTATACTAATATTCATCGTGCCATTTTTTTTATCATGTGAAGATGAACTTCTAGAAGTCATTAATACAATCGATCTACTTAACATTTTCTTCATTCCTTTGTGAAAAAGTAACCGCGTCAGTGATTTTTATCCCTGAATTATATTAGTTCTGTAACTTTTACTAGAATTTTACTTCACCTAATACAATTATTATGTATTCTCTTAATAATTAAATTCATACAGATCAAAACAAAAGTTTGAATACTTCAATTTATTGAAATTAATGATCTTCATTTTGGGAGTTAAAACAAATGTATTCAACTTAAGAAGAATAATTTAAAATAAAAGGATAAATTTGATTTTTTTGTTAATGGTGCTCTGTGAAGCCACACAAATGCCATTTGTGACAATCACTTAATTTTGAGCCTCAGTTAAGTGACACCTGAGCGAGACCACAAAATTTAAACTCCCCCAACACGCCAACATGAGGACTTTGAGCCTCAAAAGACTTAGCATTCATCCACATCTCTCTCTTCATTGACACCAGGACTCATATCCGAGACTTGTCAACTCCAGGCATGAGTTCGTGATCATAATCAATTGGCTACCACGGTCAGAAGAAAAAATAAGAGTTGCACATTATATATATAAATTTGAGTATTTTACTCGAAGTTAAACATGGTCCAAATAAAGTTGCCAAAAAATTACAATAAAAAGTTGGCAATTATTCTTTTATAAAAGGAGAACAGTTAAAAACTTTGGTTCTTCTCCTTTCAACTGCCTCCCAGGCAAGGTTGTTACACATTTAACAAGAAAAGTGGCTATTATTTCTGGAAAATAAAGTAATTTTGACGCTCAGTTTCCTCCCCAGAGCTCTGCCAATACAAAATTCATACTTAGGAATTTAATTTTGATGACAGCATTCAAGCCAAACGGACACTCAAGTGATTTCTTACGTGCACATAATCATGCGACATAAACGCTGTCGATTTTCTGCATCATGAAAATCCACCAACTTGGGGTGGGTTGAACCCGCAACCTCAGATGCAGAAGGCCAGTGACAAACTAACTACACCACCCAGTCGGCGTTTTACAAAATATAAAAATAAAAATAATAAAAATCTCACACAATATTTCTTTCCTTAATTTTTTAAATTTCTCTCTATGTTTTTTAAACAGTATTCTTCTCTTTTAATATCATTTTATAAAATAATTCTGTACTCTACTTCACTATAGTAATCTAGTACACAAGAATGAAACGTCTGTGCTAAACTATGAATTTGCAGTCTGCTTACTAGAATGTTTATACACTAAATTATGCTAGTTTGAAATATGCAAATTTTATTAAGTCTATCCCTATACGCAATCAATTTTGGTGTTTGAATCTTTTTTTAAAATGCAAAAGCTGCTCTTATTGTATTTCTGCTAACAATTTGTCAATTCATATCTCGACTGATTTTTTTTTTCATTTGATGTAAAAAAAAAGTCAGCACATGTTATTGTCGACAAATTACTATCCAGTTAAAAACTCTGATGTTTTTTTTTAAAAAATATTTTTTAATATTCAAATCTCTTCTAATTTAATTTTGGTTAAATTTTTTATTTTTATTTACCAAAATTCATATCTGAAACCTTATTTAGTTTCTCGGTTATTTAATATCATATTTTATGACATTTTTAAAAAAGAAACAAAAATAAAAAATGGAAGTCGAGAATAACATGAAAGTAACGTAAGATTCACATAATTACTTTTGCAATACAAGATACGAAGAGATGACAACTCGAGGAGAAAAATAACATTAAAATATGTTTTCAAGTGTCACCGATTACGCTCGCCCTTAAAGAGTAAAATTTAGCTTTCAGTGAAGTTTTATTGGATTAAAAAAGTTAATCATGATACGAAAGTCGAAAACAAATTAAAAATCCATTACTATTTTTTTGTCTTGAGTTTTTTAAAACTCCAAGGTTAAAATTAAGGCAAACATATAATAAGAAAAGAAAGAATTTCTTAGAAATATCTTCATTATAACTGCTGCTTCAAAAAAAAAGCCGTAACAAATTTCGTAAAATAAAATAACACCAGTTGGTGAGGAGTGGAAGAAACTGTTTCGCGGTCGATTGCAAGTTGACAAGTTAATTCAATAATTAGAAGGGGGGGGGGGGCGAAATTAAAATAAAGTGCTTTTATTCCAAATATTTTATTTTATTCGTTATTTTTTAATTGAATAGTATTCAAAATTTATTGTTCAAATAAACATCGAAAATAATAAGTATAAAAAATTATGAATTTCAAAAAGATAGTAAAAACACTTTATGAGTTTTCTACTATAATGAGGTGAAGGAAAACTCAGTAAATAACATATTTTATTTTTAAAAAATGCAAAAGAGCCCTCAAAAAGTTTTAAAAACGAAGCCATTGCAAAAACAAGAGAGTGTAAAGTAAGCACTAAATAAGATATGGTTATATTATACATTATAAAGGATATAGCATTTAATATTTTGCTTGCCTTTTAAAATAATCGTATCCTACTATATACTGAATATTGCTACTACTTATTGCTGGAAATTTCTTTACTTAATTACATTATTTAAGAAACATTATTTTCTGGGAGTATAAACGGAAAAAAAATGTTGAAAGTTACCACAATACTGTCTGATTTAAATGTAATTATGCGTTACCATATATATATATATATATTGTTCTCATAAGAAATAATTTTTTTTGTTCGAGGAAAACATGGAACAAATGATAAATCCCTCCCCCCCCCCTCTCCTTGATTTTACTCTTACTATGTCGACAGCTTAAGAGTTATAACGCACAGACACAAATACAAAACAAACACAATTTCTTGGACTATAACTCTATTTTTATTTCTCAGAACTCTCCCTTATATACGCATCAGGATTGCTGGCCTTGCGCGAACACCCATATTAATAATTTTTTTAAAATATTCACTAAAGTGAGGTGTAGATGATAGTAAAATTTATAAAAAGTCAATTATATTATGCCTTTTTTTTGTGCTTGCTTTATAGAAATATATTATTTTAGAATGTTGTTCTTGAAAATTAAAATACCACTTTCAAAATTATTTTTGATTAAGGCTGTCTTCTTCCAATATTAGCGAACGAAATTTAAAATTGAAATATTTCATAGAAAAAGCAGTTATCTAGCATTAATTTTATATTAGGATTTCACTATTCTATTAAGAAAAAAAATCATATTTGACTATACTATACATTTCTATTTGATTTCGTTCATTTTTCTGTGCTATAAAATGAGTTCCACATTTTACCTCCTATACCTAATGATGAATAAGTTATTATATAACGTTCTTGTATTTTAAAAAATACAGTATTATAAGCAGATGGGATTAGAATGTGAATTTTCATGAAAATTAAGACATTTTACTAGCAGAAAATGTGTCCTAAATTCAGTTTTTTTTAAAAAATTTTATGAAGACAGCCTTAGCCAATTATATCTTTGCACGCTTTTAATAATCTTCAGTTATTTGAGTTTTAACGATTTTCAACGTGAAAGGTTTTCGAAGAAATCAAAGTGATAAAATATGTATTAGTCTATTGTGACTAATTTTTTTAGATTAATCAGATAGAAAAGCGCCTTTTTCCCATTTAAAATAAAATGTATCTAAGGTTTTTGATGAAAAGTTTAAAAATCTTCTTAAAAATAAACTTTAATTGAACTATTTCAATAAATGCACTTAAATTTATATTCCAGCAGGAATTTTAGTAAAATGTAGTGTCAAATTATGCAGAATGTTAGAATGATTGCGAAGAAATAATTATTTATATGATCTATTTTTCCTACTATAGCTACGTTTTCTAAATACTCAGTAAAAAATATACTAGTCTTGATATAACAATGAATTGACATTTTTGTGTGTGTGTGTACTTCTCTCCTTTTATTATTCATTACGTTTCATTGCAAAAGCTTTGCTGCGTATTTGAAGGGCTTTACATTACTATTCGAATATCATTTCCAAATCTACTTTATTCTTTCTGTTTGCAAAAAAGTTAAATGGTAACTTATTTATGAAATTGTTTCTCACCTTTGCACGAATTTTTTGTGTTTTATTCCATCTTTCGGGCTTATCTGGAAATCCCTCTTTCCCTCTTCTGTTGCTTCTTTTTACACCAGAGGGGAAGAATTTGTTCTTTACATTATGTTTTTTTTAATTCTCCTTAGCCTAATAATCTTTGAATTTATTTGAAAAAAGAAAAGAAGATTCAATCTGGAAGAGCATCAAGAACTACGAATAGATTTAGAAAATGAAATTATTGATGATTCTGGTTCTGACTCTGAACTGGAAAACAAAGAACATAATTTAGATTAATCTTTAAGGTATCAGATTACTTGCGACAACTTTTTATTTAAAAAAATGGAGATATGTTTATCTTTTTATTGTTTTTAGATTTGTTTGGTACATTTTAAGAAAAATGTGCTAAAATTAAGAAGAAGAAAATAAGTTACTATTATTAAAGTGGGAAAAATTGGTAAAAATTTACAAAAGATAACATAAACGTGGCCCATTCTGTACCAAAAGTTATGAACAAATTTTAAATTTATCAATTCTGATGTGTTTCTAAGTTATTCATTTTTTAAATGACCTTCAGGATAAGAGATATTTTAATTTAAAAAAAAAACAACTAGAGAACTTTCTCTTTGTTATTATATGAAATTGCTTAAGAAAACAGTGATTATATTCACGTAAGGGACTGTAAATTTTGTAATAAAACAGTGATTGATAAATCTGAAGGTTAAAAAACTTCTACTATTATACAGAATATACACAAAACATTCAGTTAGTTATTTTTAAAACTTTTTTAGCAATCGCTGTCCCCGTTGGAGAATTTTCAATGAAACAAATTTCGAGTAAAACGCGTTTTAAAGTATGATATCATATCTTGCTTAAAGTAACGGCATCTGCTTTTACTAAAACACTTGTAGTTTTGTTCTAGTGAGCGGAAAATAATAACCATAGTATTTTTATAAAGCTAATAGATGGCCTATAAAATAAAATTTAAAAAAATGTCAATCTTTGGCGAAATTCGCAATTTTAGAGCAATTGGATACCTTAAATTTGAACCCTGCTGCTGAAGATGAGGTTATCTCGGAACAAGCCACAAATAAGCCTTGATGCAAAATGTTTACTATTTACTACAGTTAATATGGTAAAAGAATTCACTTAACTGAGTGCTACTGAAAATTGTTTTAATAGAAATTTTAAATACTTCATTGTAAAAAAATTCATATGAGACAAATATATGCCACTTGTATATCATATTATGAGCTGTAACTGTATCTCCAAATTTATTATTAAACAGAAAACCTTGTATATGTCAGATTTAAAAATATTTTAGTACACACATCTTTGTTTACTTTTATTTCTACAAGACTACTTTAGAATATATTTGTAGAGGTTCAGAAACAATATTTGAATTAAATTTGTGTAGAAAATTACGTACCTATAATTTATTTGATTTGCATCGACATAAATTTATTTTAACTATTGACTTATGATTATTGAAAAGCAATACCATAAGTACATTATATTCAAAACGTTGTTGTACGACACTACTTAAATTTAAGAAGAATGTGTTTTAATTATTATATTGAAATTTTTGATATAATGAAAAATTTCAATTTTTATCAAAATTGAGAAGAATTTATTCATATTTTTATATGAAAAAATAATTCAAATATTTTGAAACAGCATTCAATTCATCCCTGTTCAGAAAATTTCTTACGTCTTATTCTGAAAAATTAGAACTTTATCAAATCCTTTCTACGTATAACACTTCTTAGTTAATCAATAAAAAAGTCATATATAAATAATGTACTAGTAATTGAAAATGGAAACAAAAATTGGTTACTAAGTGAACAAAAATTATACTTGAATGAAATGAGTCTTCAGAAATTTAGTATATTAAGTATAAATAAATGGAATTCATCAAAAGAGAATCTTCAAAGCTTCATTTGTTTTACTATTTTGTTTAGTATTTTATTTGTACCAACAATTTTAAAAATTGAGTAATTGTGCAAATATTTGTAATAAAACTTTCAAATAGTGCTTTATTTCTAATTTATTTATGAAAAGTAAGGCATATTTTAAGAATTTCTTTTTAAGTTTTTAAGTTAAACAACTGATGCACAAAAGTTGAAATTTTTAACTGCAGTACTAAAACTAATCAATACCGAAATTGTTTGCCTAAAATTTATAGAAATTGAAATTTTTATACTTCATTTCATGTTAAAAAAATACATTAATGTTCAAGATAACCTTAAATTTTAATTTTGTTGTATATTTTTTTATTTCTAAAGCTCAATTAAATGTGTCGCATTTCCCGATATTTAAAAAAAAAAATTGGAGAATTTTTGAAACTATAATACATTTTTATTTTAGAAAGATTTAAAAAAAAAAACTAAAAAAATAAGATCATTCAAAGCATGCATACAAAACATTTCTTCAAAATGTGCTAAACTGCATTGAGAATTATAAATGTAACCGAAACATTGATTTAAGAAATAAATTGCTGGTCACACAAAGTGCAATACCAAGAAGGACCAGAAATATCACAGCGAAATTTATTTGGCAGATAACATGTTGTACAAAGATCAAAAAATTAAAATTACAGTCTCTTGTGGCATGTAGATGATGACAAAATAAGTAGTTAGTGTAGCCACCATTTCTTGCTATAATCGCCGCCACACGTATCGGCATAGAATCGAAGAGTCTTTGGTTGTATCCTTGGGGTACATCAGTCCGTGCGACTTCCACATATTGCCAAAGTTCATCTGGTGTAGCAGCGGATGGTGTACCCCGGGCCAGTCGTTGTGCAAGCATGAACCACACGTTTTTTCGATTGCCGATAAATTGGGAGAACAAGCAATCCAAAAAAGCAATTCAATCTTATGGGTAAAAAAGAACTCTTGAGCATTGCGTGCCAGGAGAGGTAGTGCGTTATCCTGTTAGAATATGGCTTATGGCAAGTACTGAATGTATAGGAGGAACATAGGCTCCTTCTCTTCAGAGATGTAGCACTGGTTGTTCAGTGTACCAGCAATCCGTACTAAAGGGGTGTGGCAGTGAAATCCACTACTACCCAAAAACTTGATAACTGGTGCAGGACCAGTGTGGCGGTCTTTGGAGTACAGCAGTCCATGCAGCTTTCCCATATTGCCAAAGTCGATCTGGTCTTGCAGCGGGTGGCGTACCTTGAGACATTCATTGTGCAAGCATGGACCCCGTGTTTTCGATTGGTGGTAGATCGGGAGAACAAGCAATACAAGGAAGCAATTCAATCTGATGGGTAAAGAACTTTTGAACATTGCGTGCCACAAATGGTTGCGAACTATCCTGTTGGAATATGGCTGATGGCATACGCTGAATGTATAGGGTGACCACAGGCTCTAACACCTCTGAGATATAACGCTGGCTGTTCAGTGTACTGGCAATGGGTACTAGAGGTGAGCGGCAGTGAAATCCAATATCACCACCATAAACCATAATACCGGGTGCAGGACCAGAGTGGCGATGCATAACGCAACATTTCAGTGGCCTCTTCCCATGGGGTCTCCAGACTCGGATTCGACTAGCGTGGTGTTGCAAGTAGAAGTGGGATTCGTCAGAAAACACAATGTCATTCCATTCCGTTGTCCATGCCCAGCATTCATAGCACCATTGGTGGCGCAAACACCCGTGGATACAAGACAAGGGTAAACGAAGCAATAGATGCCTTTCGGACATTCCACTCTGCTGCAAACGGCGTCAAATTGTACGAGCGGACTCTGAATTTTGCGTAACAGATTGAATATGTTGTGGTAGGGTTCCTGATGTGGGTGCGAGATCCATCCCTGCGATGCGCACAATCCGCCAGTCATCACGGCCAGTGAAACAAGGAGAGGGATGCGATCGGCCACGTCGGTCCGTCGTTTCCTCCTGCTCACAGCAATGATGGATCCGCGTCACAGTTGATTGGTTTCGTCGAACACGTTGACCGATTTCTCTGAAGGATAATCCGCAATCCCTAAAGTCTACGATTCTTCCGTGGTCGAATTCAAATACTTAGTTAAATACGCTCGATGTCTTCCAAGTTTCATAGGTAAACAGCAGAAGCAAAAAAAAAAAAAACTTGTCTAACGTCAAATTGCCTATCTGTTCTCTCCTTATACAGCGCTTGCTGGCGGCGCCATGGTCGCTCTTAATGTACGTCTGCGCAACAATACTAATGATTTGCATATTTAAATTTCACATGGTTCGCATGATTCCTTCAGGGTGTGGCATTTTGTGTGGCCAGTAGTGTAGTTTAAATACTGAAATAAAAAAAAATGTGTTTTTGTAAGTAATTTGACTTTTTATCAATTTATTTTTGACGTTTTACAGCTCAAATATTTACCTAAAAATAAAAAGCATTTAACTTTTTTCTATAAATGAAAATAGTTTATAAATTTTTTTAAAAAATACAATATCTAATATGTATATATTTTATTCTAAATATTCAAGTTATTCTGAAATACTTAAAGAATTTTTTTAAGAACATGTAAATCCATCTTAAACATTTTCTTAAAGACTTGTAGATTTATCGATGCCGCCTGAGTGGCGCAGTTGGTTTGGCGGTGCTTTTGGGCTACCAAGTTTGCGGGTTCGACCCCTGCTCAAATAGGAGGATTTTCATGATGCAGAAAATTGACAGCCTCCAAGTCGATGATTATATGGTATGTTAAGAATACCTAGGGTGCCTGTTTGGTTTGGGTGCTCTAGGAAAATTAAATTCCAAGTACGATTTCGCATCATCAGAGCTCAGGTGCCTCTCTCTGCTGAGGAAACAAGGCGTCAGAATTATATTGCAGCAATTATTATTCACCCATATGGTGCTTCACTATAAAGTGATATCAGTTCCCGGGGCATGTACTAGTTCTGCAATGGTAAAATGGCAATCCGCAGCCACATTTGAATTTTAAAAAAAGATCCTTCAATAGATATGAATGTCTCATATAGAAGTAGTATGAGGGCAAAAAGCAACGTGCTTCACTTAATTTGTAACTACACATTTGCTCGAATCTTTTTTCTAAGTTCCCCACCACAGCAAATTGTGGACTTAGAGCCTCGAGGTTTAACGTGCTTCAGTTTCTTTTGTGATGGAGCTGGCTATCATAACCATTTGGCTACTATGGCAACATATGATTTAAAAATAGTGCAGTATCGATATGAGAAAAAAAACTGAATTTTACATTATGCTAAAGAGAGATATGCTCAATATTTTTCTTTTTCCTTTCTGTTTATATTTTTAATTATATTTACCAAAGTTTTTGAAAAAAATTTTATTTTCTTTTATATATGTATATAGAGTTTAGTTAGTTGATATAAGCTTTAATACCAACAAAAATTAAGCTTCTGCAAAGTGTAAGAATCTGAGACATATAATGTGAAATATAAATTTGTAAAGTTTTCCTTTTTTTAATTAATGTTCAACTCAACAAAATAAAATAAGCATTTCTTTTTTTTATCTGGTGCTTAATTATCACTGCTTTATACTACCTCATTCTGAATGCCTTTATTAGTACTACAGAAGAAATATTTTGGATATATAGGAAATGTCTTCTTTTTGTACAAGAAATTTCTGAAAATTTCTCAAAGTGTAATCATTTGAAAATCATCCCACCCCATATAAAAAAAACTATGTTCACCATAATCATCCTTATTTTTCAACAGGTGAGCAATACGGTGCTTTGCAATTATTCTCCAAATTCATATGTAACCTCAATCAATGAAAAAAAATAAAAGCTGAAAGTCAGCGTAACTTAAAATGCCACCCTGAAGAATATTTCCTTCTCAAAATCCTCCTTCTTTCTTGGACAAAGGCAGATTTATTCTGACTAGTAATTCTGAATCTCAGACATCTAGTGAGAAAAGGAAACACGTAACCACTCCAACATCATCAAAAGGTACAGGTTTGATAGCAATGGATTTCTCATTCACAGATGTATCATGCTTGGTATTAATATTCAAATTTCTCACGGAGGTTTAGTTATTAGTATCAGCTATTGTATCTAGAGTCTCATTTCTCACATGCATCTTTTTAGAGGTGCTATGGGTCTCTACTTCTTCACGGACAAAAATGCAACACTTCATCATATAATGGCTGTCAAAAAGTTATTACAGACTAACAGAGCAAAGATATTCAGAGCATATAATGGCCAGCAGGTACATGGATCTAAATCTTATAAAACGAGTTTGAGATACTTTCTTAGGAACTTCGCACCTCGTCACTGGTAGCGAGTAATGATTCCATAACTGAGATAGGCGTTATAAGTGATTAGAGTAACAATGCCTACAAAAACTTGTTGATGTATTCAGCATGAACAGACTGCGTAAATCACACGTAAGAGACAGGTATACACGGATTTTTTACTAAAAACTCGATTATTTTTTTTCCTTAGCCATTTAACGCATGGACATTTCGTCTACTGTTGCATTTTGCTCGAAACTAATTTTTTAATAAACCTAAAATTTAGTCTTTGGATTTTTTTTAATGTCTTTTTCATTTAAAACTTTATCTGTACTCATGTTTTGTGGGTATTATGGTGTTACTTGTATCCATTTGGAATATTTTTGCGCTACTTTACAAAAATCATTTCGTCCTCAATTTTTAAGCACCAGTGTATTAAATTAATTAATGTATACTATATTTTTTTTAAAAAAAATCAACTCTTATTTCATTTAATATTGCAGTTATCCAACAAAGGCTTCCTCAAAAAAGGTTTTTTCCGTTAAAAAATTCTTTTTTTTTTAAATTTCAAAATAAATAAACTCTTTAAAGATTTACTTCAAACACTTTTGTTATTAGGAAGGAAGCTATTTATGCTTATTTCTATTTGTTTTATTTAATGCTCTTTTTACTGCTAACATTATTTATTTTTATCTAATTAATTTAATCTACTTCACATAACAGTAAAGCGTCGTTTATCCGAATCAATTGGGATCGGACACCGTTCGGATACGCGATTGTTCGGATAGCCGAGAACTGAATGCGATCCATGCAGTATATAATACTGGACACTATACAAATATTGAAAATCATCACACGCGGAAACGTGCTTGAAGAAAAAGTAAAATAGGTTCAAAATGTCACAATTTTACCTTGATTGGGAGAAATAATCACTTATTTTTTGCTTTACCATTGTACACCTTTTTTTCAACGTAAAGTCTCTGATTCTCTACAGCAGCAGTAGTTAAGTAGGACAGAACTCTGATTATTGTTCGCACTACTCTATGGCCGTCTCTAACGCAAGAAACGCGTCAGTATTTGATGGTCACTTGCTACTTTCATTGTTGTTGTCCTCGTCTTCATGTGTTTCATCGTCGACAAGGTCGGATTCGTCTTGCATGGAAGTCACAATCTCGTCATTATTTAGCATTTGAAATCCATAGTCTTCTACATCGCATGCC
The DNA here is from genome assembly GCA_019973975.1 of Trichonephila clavata. Lineage (NCBI taxonomy): Eukaryota > Metazoa > Arthropoda > Arachnida > Araneae > Nephilidae > Trichonephila > Trichonephila clavata. Next base: position 7,641 of record BMAO01011499.1, on the reverse strand, counting down.
ATCCAGGTTTCTACATCAACAAAACTCAACAAAAGAGCACATATGCACTCCCTCGCTTGGAAACAAACTGACCTAATATTCCGCTCAGATGTTTACCAAATCACACAGCTGAAATTCGCCAAATATCCCTCACCTTGAGTTTTCCCGTCACTTTTGGCCTCGCACGAAACAACTGTTGAGCATTGCACTGTTCGAAAACGTATCCGGACTTTAGTTCGGATATTTGACTCTCCGGATAGTAAACGTTCGAATAAACGACGTTCTACCGTGGTTTCATTTTGCTTACGTCCAGTTTGACAATAATTATCAAGTCATTGGGAAGTAATAAGTTTCTTCATTCTGATTCATGCATAAGCAAATTCTTGAAAGATTTTCTTTTGTTTTTCATTCGCATTTAAAAACTGACTGATTATTTCTAATTTAGTGGGTTTAAAATGGCTTTATTTCATTAAAACATGTTTTACGAAATTCAACAAACAGAGTATTTATTTCCTTAAGAAATCAAATTTTTTTTCTACAGAATGCAGTTATTATTATTTTTTTAAGAACCCTTAAGAAACAGGTAAGAAAAAAAGTTATTCTTTAAATCATTTAGTACAACTGTTTGAAAAAAACAACAACTATTATTCCTTCAAGTCAAGCACTCGGAAAAAAATAGATTACGTTTTATAGGGTGAAGTAAAAATGTTTTATATGTGCTTAAGTTTTAAAATTCCTCCGTACATAAATTCATGAATACGTGAATCCTGTTCTCAACAGTTGTTAAAGAAGACAATTAAATAATTTTCCTCTTCTTCACATTTTAATATCCCCTTCCCCATAGAAATAATAAATACTTGAGCTCGTAACGTTTTCTTCAAAGTAGCATAAAAAGATTTTTAATGTCATTACTTACTCTGTAGGAGGGCCGAAACAGCCGAACCATTTTTCGTTTACCTGTCAGTACACAGCTCAAGTAAATTCAATCCATCTAAAACGCCAAGCAGAAGGCAGTTTAGTATAGTTTGGGAATTTACTCACCCATTTCACTTTCTTTTCAGCTCACATTAAGCTCACCTGCGCAATGTTTTGAACTTTAATCATAGAGCGTTTCGATGGATTTCGGCGCGGAATTAAAACGAAAAAGAGGAAAACTTGGCCGGAAATTTACGCTTCGGCCGTTTCTGGCGCATTACGCTAATCGAAATTTTCCCTCGCGGAAACTGGTTCTGATGAATGAGAACCCGGCTCCACGTTGATTTTTATTCCTTTCGTGGAATTTTCGCGTATCTTTCAATGGTGTCAATAGCCCGTGGGTGTACCCTTTGGGTAACTCATTTTGTAAACGTTCTTAACAGTAGTAAAACTAGCTCATTAAGAAGCCATTTCGTCCGTAACAAGATCGAAATGCTCAGTAATTGCTACCGAGGACTTAAATTAATGACTTAATAAACGCACTTTGATAGCAAAGGAACTATTGATAAATCTACAACGCAGTTTGCTGTGCTGAGCATAGGGATTATTAGAAAACGCCGTGAAACAAATTGTGAGACGTTCTTAAAATTTTATTTAATAAAACAATAAGAAAATTTTATTGCACAAATTCAAAGGATCTTAATAGATTTCTTTTTATAATTTCATATTTAATAATATAGGTGAACTTATGTGGAAAAATGTTCCGTGCAAAGTTTTGAAAAGAGCAATTTTGGCCTCAAATAATTATTATAAAATTAAAGTAAATGTTGTGTTGTGTATTCTACTGAATATTGGAACTTGCATTCATCAATAAATTTTTAAGCGGGTGTTAGCACATGAAGCTCTACTTTAATTCCTTAGTAATCGATATGCTAATATATTAGTTATTATAACGATAGCTCCTAGGTGTGGTTGATATTAAAAAAGCAATTGGAAATAAGATGGGATTCCATAGATTTATATCAATCTGTATGGAATGTACTTTCAGATGTATTACATGAAATTTTTATATTATTACATGCTAATAATGAAATTGTAGGCCAGAAAATTTTCAGATAAAGTTATTGCTATGTAGGATGTATTATACACTATTAATGCATCTTATAAATTGTTCCCTAAATGTATATTTGAGATTAATATCATAATATTTTTCCTCTTTATTTAGTATAAGATAATAATTATTTCATGGATTTGTTTTCTAAAAATTATATCTTTGTTTTAGGTACATAAAATTATAAGAAAAATATTTCGTGTATTTATGTAATTATAGATATAGGATAAGGTACCTCATACGACACTTTATTATTTTAATTTTCACTCTACAGTTCGAGTGTACTTTGACAATCAATTCAACTTGACGTGTAGTATACCTCATTATTCCGTACGATGCGTCTTCGAAGGTACAAAATTGTAAAATCACGACTCGTAACAGTAACAAGAGCAGAACAAGCGACTCATAGATAGATTAAGAAGTTTTTTTTGTAAGAAAAATAAATTTTTTTTTGAATTTTAACTTATAAAAAAAAGAAATGGATTTATAATTATTAAGTGTGATTATTTAATTTATAAAAATATTTTTAGTTTTAAAGCTTTTTTTCTTAATCTGATTGTAGTTGTAGTTTAAGAGGGGGGGGGGAGCACTTAGTACTTCCGAACCTTCATCTCCTTTCAGGGCATTTTGGGTGACATTAAAACGCTCTTCTTTCAAATTGCCCACTTTAAACATTAGTATTTAAAATTTAAAAAAATAACTGAGGAAAATTTTTAAAAAAGGAAAATTAATTTGATATGAATAAATTAACTAATATAAATAAAAATTTTTTAAAAAAGAAGAAATCTTGACATGGGGTGGGGAAGAAAAAAATATCTTTCTCTCTTTTTTTTCGTGACGGAGGTGGGCGGAGCAATCCCTAGCCTATCCGGTTGCAGCAAAGGAGTCCGAGTTAACCCGACACTACTCGCGCAGGGTGTGTCATACCCACCGTCTAACTTTTTTCAAAGATTCTTCTAAGCCTTTTTTGGAAAATGGATAGTTTCTCGTGTAGCTGACGTTATGGTAATATCCTTTGATGGATCTTAACTTGTAGGTGAATTCTAAATATATATTTTTGGATATCGCTTCTTCGGTATGTCATACCCTGCGCGTGAATCATCGTTACAGTTCTGAATGCAGGAGCACGTTTTAAAATCTTTCATATACAATGGCATTACTGTACTTATGATGAAGAAATGTGATATTTAAGTAATTTAATGCATATAGTATTTAATAAATATAGTGCAACACTATTTTTGGATGAAGAAAATCGTGGGTATGATAAGGAAAAATCAAATGATGAAGACTATAACAAACAGCAAATATGATTCCTGCACTGAAATCGATCCAGATTTAGAAAAGGGGGACACTGTAGAAAATAAATGTTTTATATGTAGAGACACAAAAACATTTAAGAAGAACGTAATTATAAAGGAGATAGATGGTACACAACTTATCCACTTTCAGATGAACTTTTGAAGGGAAAAAAAACTATTGCTGAACAAAATAAGAAAATAAAAGAAATTTCAAAATTTTTAAATTTAAAGAATAGAGAAGTTTACTCCTGCATGTTTAGTTTGAAAAAGATACAGATTTTAAAAAAAATTAAGATCCAGTGAAAACATCGCATTCACTCAAGACGCGATTAAAGGAGTGTATAAACAATGCAATGAATGCCCTTATAAAAAGAACAAAACACTAAATTTGCGTGTGAAAAATGTAATAACATGTTGTATTCCTACTTGTCTTCCTTTTTAATCTTTGTATACAAATTTTACCATAAAAACACATTGTAAACACTTTTGGGTATGACACACCCTGCGCGAGAACTTTAAGTCGTTTTTTTCACGCGAGTGATGCCGGGTTAAAGTGGGAAAATATTTAGATGTAAAAAGTTAAAATGATTTATGGTATAGAGTGGAGCTTCTGTGAATGTGAGTGTGTGGCTGATCAGATTGGTCAGCTATTTTTGCATTTAAGTTTAGGTGAGAAGTTCGACCAATAATTCAGTAGTAAATGGAGATAATTTAAGAATAAAATAAACGAAAATAATATACACTCATGGAAAAAAATTAGCACACCAAGAAATAATTGCGGAATCGTAACGAAACTTGGCATGAAGGTACATGTCGGGGAGATATGCAAATGATTTGAAATGCAGCGTGATTGCACATTACGTATAGCCGGTAGAGGGTGGTTAAAGTCCTTCTCCGTGGAGTATAAAGCAGGTAAGCAAAGCTTTTTGAGATGGAAGAACTTAGGTAGACATGCCATTACACCATTTCGAAAACGACATGAGCAGCTGTCGCATTTTTAAAGGGGAGAATCACCGGCATAATGGAAGATAGGTGGTCAGTTAGGTGAGTAGCTCGTCCATTAGGCCTTCTGATAGTGTTGTGAAGGAGGTGTTGGGATCAGTGGATCCGAGAGATGTCATTTACACGAAGACCAGGCTCAGGATGCCCTTGACAGACCTGTCATCGAGAAGACCGCCACATCGTAAGAAATGCAAGCGTACAGCCAAATGCTTCATCAGCCGCCATCCAGGCACACCTTCCCTGTGTCTTCTCGAACTATGCAAAGGGGCCTGGGTGAGGACATCTGGGATCGCGGCGCCTATTACGTGTGCTGCCCTTGACGCCCACCCATCGATGCCTCCATTTGGAGTAGTACCGAGCAGGAGGAAACTGGACGGCAGCAGAATGGAACCGGGTCGTCTTTAGCGACGACTCCAGATTCAATCTCAGCAATGATGACAGTCGTGTTCGTGTGTGGAGACCCCGTGGTGAACGTCTCAATCCTGCCTATGCTTTACACCGACGCACCGCTCACATAGCTGGTGTGATGGTATGGGGTGCCATTGCCTACAATACACGGTCACCCCTAGTATTGATCCGTGGTACCATGACAGCCCAGTGGTATGTTCATGACATCTGAAACCACATGTGCTATCACTCATGCAATGGCTCCCAAGAGCCATTTTTCAACAAGACAATGCGTGGCCTCACACGGCAAGGGTGTCACAAGACTGTCTCCGCACTGTTACTACCTTCCTTGGCCTGCCCGTTACCCAGATTTGTCTCCAATCGAGCATATCTGGGATCATTTGAGACGGTGAGTTGGGCATCCCACGAGTTTGAATGAGCTAGAGGCAAGGTTAGAGCAAATTTGGAACAAAATGTCTCAAGACATCATACAAACTTGTATGCTCAATGCCCGATCGTTCCTCATCGTGCATTCGCGCTAGAGGGGGTTCAACAGAGTATTAAATCCTCCGATCTTTTGCCTTTTTCTCTGAAATAAATTATTCTTTTTCTTGGATTTTATAACCTTTTACTTGTATCAAAGTAGTTATTACGTATGTGAAATTTCGTTTCATTTTGACGACTCCTGCTTGGTGCGCTAATTTTTTTGTCCGTGAGAGTAGATAAAACAGAGCATACTTAGGAATCAAAGATGACTTAAGAAATTCAACACAAGAGAAGAGTGGATCAAATTTGTTGTCTAAATAACGTGTAACAAGCAAAAGTATGTTTTGTAAGTGGCTAATGATTAAAGCATCTAGTGCAGATAGGGCAAATACATTTTCCCCTTCACGAACAAGATATATTTGATGTGACCACTGACAAACCCATCTTCAAGTTCAAATGATCGTTTTGCAAATACTAATTGGTAAAAAAATAATAATTTTGAAGTAATAAATATAATTTAAATTCCCTGCAAAGCCAAACAAAGCTGGCTCAAAGTAATTGAGTCTCAACTCAGTTTGATCTAAATTAGTGTCTGAAATTGTAAAGGCAATGCGATATGCAAACATACTAGTTCAAGGTAAGGAATTTTCTCAATAGCAGTAAAATAGATAAAAAGAAAAGTACAGGGCTAGCGTAAAACACTTAAAGTACGCTCAGAATAAATGTTAAGTAATTGAGAGAAGTTTTTATTAAAATTTTTGCATTTATATAAATTTCTGCTGTAGAAAGTTCAAAATCCAAGTTAAGGCAGGGACTTTAGCTGTGAAATTTTGTAACCAATTTACTCATCTACTTTCTGTTAAAACCTCAAACAGGTTCTAAAAGGAAAATATGGTATGACTGGTTCAGTCAATGGACAATTTTAGAGCATCCCTAATCATCTTATGAAAAAGACAATACTTGCTCTAAAGTACTACGGGTCTCCCCTACAGCATTTTTTCCTTGGTAACAAACTGTTATTGTAGAAAAACACTGCTCTCTCTTAATAAAATAAGTTTTCCAGTTACTTTACATATACTATGTTTGTTAGAACTAGGTCTAAAGTTTTCAGAGAAAAAAACTGACCTTCTTGCTTTGTTTTCAGATTTGTATATAACCGTCATTATTTTCCCTTAAAAAGACACCATCTCGGTACGAAGATAAGTCGAGAATATCGATAGGTTTTTGCTTTTCCTTCTAGTCAAGATTTTCGGGTATTTGTCCGTGTAAGCTATCTGAGCTCGGCGATTTGCTTAGACCAAAGAGGGCAATTCTTTAGGGGTAAATAAACACAGAGAATTGTTTGTTAAAAATCAAAGTCATCAAGGTCAGTGCTATGACATTTTCTGACTTTCCTCGAGTATATTTAGACTTACAAACAACTTTTAATCTACTTACTGAATGGTAAGAACAATCATAAAAAGGATTTTAAGAAAACACCCTTGAAATTTCCAACAAATGTAAAATCAAACATTTTTGTAAGACTTAAAATAAGAAATAAAACATTTTTCACACGAATGTTAAGTTTCAAACAGTGATATCATATTATTTGCTATAAGTAATTTAGTAAAATGTTATTAATTTAATGAAACTTAATTGTTAGTTTAAAAGAAAGCAAATTAATAAGATTAATTAAGTTAAATTCTAATATTTTGATGAATGTTTCATAAGTTCCTTCAACTTACTTTTATCGTTTTGCTAAATTTAATTTTGCGATCATAAGAAACTTCGTTTCGTACTTGTTTGATATCTCACAGAATAACAAATTTCAATTTTGAAATAGAGTTTAAAGGAAAATTATTAAATATATCAATAATACTGTAAATATTTTACTATAAACTAAACAACGTTCAAAATACACACAAAATAAAATTTTAAAATAAATTGATCGATTAATCATTTTAACAGAAGCAAAGTTATGCTATAACTTCAAAAGCTGTTCATTTGGCAATGTTTCATTAAACAGGATTCAAATACATTCGTATAATAGCTTCATTAACTGAAATTTCGTTGCTAATCTATAGTATTTAGCAAGTCATGTTTTGTTGAATGCGCGCACTTCTTCGTTCGTATATTATTTAACAATTAAAAAATTTCCTTTCATAAATTATTAGAATGATTTGGATGTAATTAATACAGTAAAGGATTTTATTAAAAACATTCAATTCCCGAGGGGATGAGGAAATACACAGGATGAAAAAAAAATGAAGTGGAACGAATGATAATGATGATTCAGAATGATAAAATAATAAGTCTATAGTTTTAAGTTATCAAATTAAGTAAATATTTTCAATTAACTCACGTTTATAATCAGTAAAGGATTAGTAACGTCATAATGAAAGATAATAGATGCCATTTAATGAAATACTAAAAAGAATTCGCAACTACAAAATCTTAAACAATATAATATCTAATTCAAAACAT
>BMAO01011498.1:0-36958 GCA_019973975.1 Trichonephila clavata | reverse complement strand
CTCAGAAATTTTGTGCCATTTTTCTACAGTTTTTACTTTTGTTTTATTGTCAAAAGAAAACATGCATTATTAGAGTAAATTGCCCGAAAGTTTTCCATGGGAATTAAATCTGGATTTCCACTAAAACAAAAAAAATTCCCCTCAAAATTCAATTTTTAGGTGAGCTAAAATCTATAACTAAAAGTATTTTCCTGCAGAAATGTACATTCAGCACAACCTTTTACACTTGAAGGAGGTCCATATGGTTTTATATGATCATATAGCATAGCTTGGTATAGCGCTGACCCAAACATCGCTGTACATCTCGAAATACAGCGTATAAACGTACAATCATCAGACCTAATCTTTCCCTGAAACCAAGATCTTCATCCGTTTTTCATTCTTTCGTTAACTTTCATTGGCTGTATTTAGTCATGGTGAACTTGAAACTTGAATTTCTTTCCACGCATTGTTCCATGGCATAACATCTTTTAACCTATTTCATTTTTCTTCTCGATTGTGTTTCGATAACTTTATTTTCTCGAATTTCATATATTTTGTATTAGTGTTTGTTACTACTGTTTCAAACTGTGTGACATGTGAAACCTTTTTCTGAGTTGTTTCGAAATTTTACGAGTCTGAAAACTTTTTTAACTGATAGTTAAAAAGTTTTTCGATCGTCCCGTTCTGTCAAAATCCTTTTTTTCCTTCTGGATCGATTTATTTTGTTAGAATCGTATTTTCTAATAATAGCATTTTGAACAGCCCCTTTTAAAAGCTTCTCTAACCTGAAAATTTCTCATTTAATTTCTTAGCACAGGTATAGTTTTTTTTTCTCAATTCGTACTTAAGTGCATCTTTAAATAAATTGTGCAATAACGCATTTTAAATGTGCATCCATGCTTTCCGGGCATGTTTTCTTGATATTAACGCATACGCGTTTATAACGATTCTCATTTGATATATAAAACACTAATTTTCTCAAGTGGTCCAACAATGTTTTATCAGTTTGTGGTGACCTGCAGTCACCCCTTGCATTCCTAACCTCCTATATCTAACTGAAAATCTAGCTAGATGTGTAGGAAGAACTAAATGATCCATAGACATTATTCCTATCTAAACAGATTTTTAATTCTTATTACTTATTAGGAAACAGACACAACACAATTCTAATTAAGGTACATAAACTATGGTAGAGAGCAGAGGTGATATATACAATTGCGGGAATATTATTACAGAACTTCAACTGAACCTAAGATAGCTTAAACGCGCACATTTACAACTACGCCGCACACTAATAATTAGTTTTTACTTAATCAAATTTACGATACCTCATTCCTTAATGCTTCGGTTGCTTCACGGAGAACTTCAGGCACTATCTTTAGCTGGATCAAATGACGAATCCTCCACGCTCCGTAATATTTAATTTCCAATTTTCACTAACCACTTCTCCTTGCACACATCAAACGTATCAACCTTGCTTAACTTGTCAACAACTACGTGTCGACAGCTCACTCTCTTCACTTCACTTTACTTCACTTAACTTAACTTGACCTCTACTATGCTCTCCTTCAACTCGCAAAAACCGAATTTATGTAACATTCCTCGTTTACATTAATCACGTTTGGCTTCTCGATGAAGGTTGGTTGAAATAAATATTTTGATTTAAAGGGGAACAGAAATTACTATAGACGCGTATAGATCCGTCACAAGTTTAAGTTTAGAAAATGAGTAGATTTAAGTAGAGTTTAATTTTAAGTTTTTCGAAGAAATTAAGCTCACATGCTAAGAGTGTGTACAGATCGTTTTTTCCAGAAATCCATCTTTTGTAGACTGAAAATTTGTAGCCACTTTGTGACCACGATAGATGGGTGGTCGTGGTCGTAAACTCGTGGCCGACATTATCGAATCACGAGTGCAAGTCTTAGTGACCCTGAAGATCCAATAGGAAATAATGCGCGTGCAACCTCTCGCAGTTTAAAGTCATCATGTTACTGTGGTGTGGAAAGTTTGAGATTGTGGTTCCAGATCAGGTTTCGTCCTCGTCACTTGACCGGGACACAAAATTACTAGATCTATCACAAAAAAACTTATGTTGTTTTGGAATGTGACTTTAATAAATGCTCCCCTAAATAACAAAAATGAAATATAAATTATAATTTTAAAATATTAAAACCACGCTTTTATGATTAGTCTAACTGAAGAGTGAATAATTCTTAAGGTATCTGACTACATAAGACATTTTTTATTCAAAAAGAGATATGGAATTTTTTTTTGTTGTTTTTAGATTTGTTTAGTACATTTTAAGAAAAATCTGCTAAAACTGAGAAGAGAAAAAGAAATTATTATTACTAAAATGGGATAAAAGGGGTAAACATTTACAAAAAAACATAAACGCGGCCTATTCTGTACCAAAGGTTTATGAACAAATTTTCAATTTCTCAATTCTGATGTGTTGTTATTCATTTTTGAAATAACCTTCAGGGTAAGAGACATTTTAATTTTTACATAAAACTAGAGCTCTTTATCTTAGTTATTATATGAAATTACTTTTAAAAACAGTGATTATATTAACATAAGGGACTAAAAATTTTGTAATAAAGCAATGATTGATAAATCTGAAGGTTAAAACACTTCTACTAATATGCAGAATATACACAAAAAATTTTAGTTAATTATTTTCAAAACTTTTTGAGCAATCCCTGGCCCCGTTTGAAAATTTTCAAAAACACACATTTCGAGTAAAAAGCGAAAATAAAACACTTGTAGTTTTTGTTCTAGTGAACGGGAAATAATAAACTTGATATTCTTATAAAGCTAAAAAAATGGACTATAAAATAAAGACATGAAAAAAATTTGTCAATTTTTAGCAAAATTCGCAATTTTAGAGAAGTCGGATACCTTAATATAAAAATAAAATGACAAACCAGAAAATTTATGTCAGTGTGGTAAGGACGTGTTGCGCTTTGTATTACATTTTCACCCCAACTTTGCATTTCGGAATAGAATTAGTAAGCGAACTTATAATGTTAATATCGAGCATCCACGTTTTTACCACAATTACATTAATTTTCTCGTTAATCATTTTATTTTTATATTAAGAATTATTTTTTTTTACTTTTTAGTTCGATTAACTATGAAATCGTGTTCTTTAGTTTTTTTAACTTTTATTTATTTTTCATTTTTTAGTTTAATCTACAATTAAAACCTATTGTTTTAGTTTTTTAAAATTTTCATTTATTGATTAATGATATAATCTTTTTTTTGTTTGTTTGTTGTATTTGTATTAATAATGAGCAGTATCACGCTCAAGTCTGGAATTAGTCACCAAATCTGGAAACAGGAAATCGTTAATCCTGATAATCCTGATCAGAGCAATTTGAACAAAAGTATTAAATTATTTGTCTCGGTCCTTGACAAGTGTGCAAAATTTCGAGGTAATCTTACCTTTTAAAGTGAGTAAAAATCAAGTTCAAAGATTCCATTACATACAGGTGAAGTTAATAAAAATCATGTCAAACAACTTATTACTAATTTTTTTCAATAAAAATGGAATTTTAAAAGAAACAAGCATTTATTTTTTATTTAATTAACATAACAAAAGTAAAGCTAATATATATATATATGTGTGTGTGTTAAACTATTATTAATTGTTCATACTTTTTTATAGATTCGAATTTAACACACAGCTTTTATTTCACTACGAAGCTAATGTATATATATATATATATAAGGATAATTAAATTAGATCTAAAATTAAATCCCTAAACCAGTTCAAACTTTTATTTTCCCGTTACTTCTTCAATTATTAAATTTATTATCCAGTTCGGGGATGAAGAACACATGGTTTTAACAGAACTTTGCCACTCCGACCATTAAATTTTATTACCTAGTATTTCAAATGTATCTCTTCAATAAGAAATGTACTTGAAAAGACATCTGACTTTTGAGTACCCGTGGACTCTGATATTTAACGTGTTCGTCTCTCTCTCTTAGCAATCAGATTCAAAAGTGATTGTATGGAATAAAGACAGTTCAAAATAAAATGTCTTGATGTTCACTCGAAAAACACGACATATATATATATACACCATCAATTTCATAGCCTCACATTATTTTCTGAAAACTCAACTTACGCATGCGCCGTTGACTGCCCCATCATGTTATAGTACCGTTATAATAAAAGCCCACTAAATGTCTACCAGAATCAATTTAGTAAATGAACTAAGATCCATAAAAAAAACTCTAAATCGATGTCAAATTTAAACAGGAACTGAAACAAAATTAAGAAAATTACAAGTATCCTTACTGCAGGTGATTTAGAACACTGTGATTTATATGCTCATTTGAATAACGCAAGTAATTATAGTTCCAGGGTAAATTTTTAGTTCCTAAAGACAGTCTACCTATTTCGAATGTATGAGACTGTAATTACTACGTAATGGATTCGAATAGAAACATCAAAGAACTTCCACCAAATGATCCATTCATCCTCCGAAAATGTGTTGAATGGATATTTCAATTCAAATATAAATTCATCAATATCACTGAATTCGGTGTCTTAAGTGTCTCAATGCATGAACACACTATACAGTATTTACTAATTCATTAACTAAGTGTTTATTTGTCTGGTTTCGTATCAGTTACTTCCATGAATTGAATTCTAAAAATTTTAAATTAATCTAGCTTTCTGTTTTAGATAGACGGGTGTTCGTCATATATAAATTATTTAAACTTATTTCGTATAGTGACATTATGCTTTTAAAATTTTAGTGTTCCGTTTTAATTTTAAAATAAAGAGTCTAAAACTTATTTTAGTTCAGTAAAAATTGGCTACTTACTTAATTAGTTAAAAACTTATTAAATAACTTTAAGTAAAATATAGATAATTGTGTGAAAATTTTATTTTCCGTTCCATTGATTTTACTTTTCTTCAAATAGCCGTTCTAATTTCTGAATTTCATAGAATTATATAAAACCACAAATGAATTTGGATTTCATATTTTAGTACTTAGCGCTATCACTCTATGCAGTTTTTAGCGCACTGCTTTAAAAGTTAGAATCAAAGTCGTGGTACCCTAGTGATCAGGGTCACCAACTAGTGTCCGTCATGAGTTAGAGCCCTTGTGCCACTGAAAACTCATAGTATAGAGGGGGCTGATCCATGTTAAATCCGTAGATGCTCAAGATCCCCCCTTTCGGTGTGGTGTGGGGGGCCGCAGTATCCTAATGGTCAGAATAATGGACTTATGACTGGCGTGTCATGAGTTCGAGCCCAGTTCCACTGAAAACCCCTGTGTAGGAGAGTGGTGCACGTTAATTCTGACGAGAACTCAAACATTCTCGCGTTGGTGTGGTATGGTAGGAGAAGGGGGGCGATCTTAGGTGTCATACTCGTCACTTGACCATGGTTCAAAATTACGAGGTTCATCATCAAAGCTCTCGTGTAGCTGAACATTGTGAAGTTACTATTCACTCTCTCTCACTCACTTAATCACTTGGCGTGGTATGGTAGTTGGCAAAAGGAGTTTCCAGCTCAGATTTATTACTACTCCCTTGACCATGGTTCAATATTAAGAGGTCCGTGCCAATAGGCCTCGTGTTGCTTTATAGTGCGATGTTAATAAATTCCCTCAGATAGAATCACATAACACTGATAATTGTCACTACAGAATTTTTACATGCCACTATTATAATTATTCCTCGTTTTTAACGTGAAAACAAGACAGTAAAATTACGAGTTTGGAGTATTATTTTATTTTCAACATGGATATTTATTCCCCAATTTATTTAAAATTTTCTTGATTATTACGTTTATTTAAAGACTTTCAGTTACTTACTGCTCAAACTAATAATATTGCTAAATTATCTTTTTGAAAACAATCTTTAAGTGTCTTGTTTGAGTTTTGCATTACATCAAAAATTATAGAACTACTCAAATATTGCAAATTCAGTTAGCTTTCATTTTGAAAATTTCCCTTTAAACATTTGAATACAACTCATGCTATAATATTTTAAAAAAGGCTACCCATATTGAAAAAGAAATTTGTGACATAATTTGATATGGTTGTATACTTTTCTTTACTTAGATAAATAATAGTTTATTTTAATAATAGTGTTAGAAAAATTAAAGTGATTGTAAAATATATTTTTGTTGTAGATTGGTTCACATTTTTTTCGATTATACTACACATTTATCATGATTAGAAAATTTACATTAACATATTTCGTTTTATAAGTTAGATATTTTTTAGATGAAGTTAATATAAGTTTTATAAGTCAGATGCATTTTTAATATAGTTATGTTAGCTTTGTCAGTTGGAAACTGTGCCTTATTTTTTAAAAATTACAAAATGTGTGTTCAGAATGATATATTTATTTATGATCATTTGTGATATTTTATTCACTGGAAGAATTCAATATGTTAGATATTTTAAAAAGGAGGAGTTTCAGCTTTTCGCCCAGCATTAATTTAGAATCTTTGTTAAGGGCTAAACCCTTTGAAAGAGGAGTTAGTGAAATATGTAAATTATTTTACATTAAAACAAGCTGTTTCAACTTTTATGGACGAATTGTTTAAAATGTAAAATTATTCAAGATTAAAATAATTATGTCGGTTTACCCGTGACTATATTTACCTTCCTATTTATCTCAATCCTTTTTAAATATATTCTGCTTTGATAATAATTAAAATATTTGTGCATTAACGTTTTTATAATTTCAATACAAATCAGTTGTAACTATTTTTATTTTAAAATGTATTGATGCTGTTACATCAAGCTGTCATCTTCTGCTATAACTAAAATAAATACAGTTAATTTGTGAGAGCTTCTTTTAATATGTTCTTCCTAAGAATTCTCCAGACACATATCATTCTGAAAACGAATATAGTTATAATATATTTCTAAAAATGTTGCTTATACATTGCTAAATTTAGAATAAGCGCTTAACTTTTCTTTTATTTGGATCCTTTACATTATTTATTTCGAGAATGTTTCACTCTTCCATTATTTACTTATATTTATGCACGTTTTTTATAATTAACGTTTTTACTTAGCGAAAAATCTTCGAAATTAGTTCACTTATCTTTTAATTCGAAGTTTTTTTTTTCGAATTAGGAACAATACAGAATACACATTTCACGATAAATGCAAGTATATTTATTTCGCAGTGTACAAATAGGAATTTTTAAACTCTATTTTGTATTTATACAAAATATATTCTATTGTTGATTTTTTAAAAAATAAATTAGTTTTTTCATATTTAATTTTAATTTTTATCATAATTTCGTTCCATAATCACTTATTGCAATAGATAAGATATTGCAATTCATTGGTATGTCCTCTGAACTTGTCTTGAGAGACATTTGAATATCAACTGTCAGTCGTGCTTCTATTCAACACCTTTCTCATTGGACAACTATTTGGATATGGCAATCCCTAATATATTGGATCCTGTGGCTCGACTTTCTTCTAGACAATCAACATACTTCCAATGGGTATCCTCCTATTTCGGATTGGTGGCTGCGGTAGACTAGTAGTAAAAGTAACGGATTCATGGCCGGCATTACATGAATTCCACCCTGGTACCGCTGAAGACCCACCACGAAGGGAGGCGATGCAGGTTAAATCTGTTGTTAGCTCAAACGTCCTCCCGTTTGTGTGGTGTGGAAGTTAGAAAAAGGGTTTCCATCTCAGGTGTCGTCTTCGTCATTTACCCATGGTTCAAAAATTACGAGGTCCGTCTCCAAAAGCCATTAAGCAGCTGAATAGTGCGACGTTAATATTCTCTGAATCATATCGGATTGAATAGTAACAAAATAGCCGATAGTTTGGTCAAGTCTGCTATATACGGCCGACTTGTAAGGATTGTCTAATTTTTACCGAACTCTCCTCCATTAATAGGATGGAATTAAACTTTCCTTGGAAAGTACTGTCTTTTCATCCTTGGTATTTTTAAAAAAGACCTTTTTGTGTTCACCAGCTAAATATTCCTAGGAATCAGCAGACGCTCTATCACGTTTTGTTAGTGGTCACATCAATCTCTTACTTTTCACAGGGACGGAAAAGTCTTTCCTGAGTGCCATTGGTGCACGGCTGACCAGGCCTTCCCAATCATATTCTTAATTGCTTGAATTTTACTACTATGAGGTTTTTGAGAATCCTATTTTTATTTAAATTTAATTTTGCTTATTAAGCTACACTATCTGGATGAGAAACAATAACATAATTTTTTCTCCAATTATTCATGCATATTTTAGTATTTTGATATTGCATTATGGTTAAATTTATATTACAATAATAATTTTAGAATGCATAATACAACTTGCAAAGTCATAAAATAGAATAAAAATTTATCCTTTATTTCTTTAATCGAAAATGTACAGCTGTATATGATTTTGGAATGTCTGTCTCTTAAAAGAGCTCTATTTTTGTAGTAAAGTAATAAATTTTATGAAGCACCACATCTGTTGAGTAGTCCAGGATTCTAAGAAGGAAGTAAAATAAATAGCTATATTTCCATTATTTCCAAAAAGAACATTTTAAATAATGGAAAACATAAGTGCAAGAGAAATAAGAATATTTATTAGTTTCTCTAGTAAAATTCCATGAAAATCTATTTAACTACTTTTTTTTTTCAATTTCAAAATAAAACTAAGAGGTACAAGAAAAATACAAAAATAAATAAATAGATAAATAAACCTTTTTTCTCAAACTGAAATAGATTTTTAAAAAAGTTTTTATTTGATTCGTATAGCAGAATTCTACGGTATCTTAGAAGTAATTTTAGTCTAATATTTTATTAAAAGAATAGTTACATTTTTTCTTAAGTTATTTTATCTTAGTGCTTCATTTTTAAACCGAGAAAATTAGGAATTTTTTTTAAAAAACCATTTTAGATATCCAAATTTATTGAAATAGATCAGTTTTTATTTTAATATCCATTTAAAAAAATTAAAGAGCAATTATTCTTTTGAGTTACTTAAACATTACGTTAAGTTGAATTACATAAACCTTACGTTACCTAGAGGCCCAGTTACAATGAATATCGTTTTAAAAAAATTGGTAGATTTTTTTAAATCTACCAATAGTGGGTGTTTAAATTGTTCAAAATCTATATTGCCGAGTCTGCTAACTCAAAATATTATCAATGTAATTTGTACAAAACTTCATGAACCTGATATTTTTTTTATTTTTTAAGAATGTACTAAAATAATTCTAACTGTATAAACATTTTTAGTTATTTCCTATGTTTTTTCAATAATAGCCATGTAAGTATGACATATTTTTCATATTACTTACTCGATTTTAACTGTAAAATTGTTATATTTTAATAAAACATTAAATTCTTAGTACATTCCCAAGGAAAATGTATGTGGTTTTTTTTTAGTGATACCTTTATTGGGGGATATAAGTTTTTTTATTGCTTTTTCTGTCACTGCTTTAACTCTGTAACTGCCAATTACGCATTTCGTTCCTCAGACTCAACTTTATTTTACACAGGTGCACGTAGTTAGGCGGGGTATTGGGGGGGAAATAAAAGGTATATATTCCTCTTTGAAATAAATAAATCCTTCGCACACACTGTCAAGGTCATTGGATTGCATTACAAAACCTTCAGAGTAATTTTACTCATCCGAGAACAATGAAAAGGTTCCTACTTGGGAGAGATGCATATATCGCCAGGGGCAGTTAATGCGTCGGCTGAGCAAGGTGTATAAATACAACAGTATCATTTAAAGAATTTTAAAGGTTGTTAAAATTTCACGTTTAAATTGGATTTTTGTAAAATTCAGATAACTTTAAATTTAGCTGTTTAAGTATTAATACTTATTGACATTGATCCTTAAAGTATTTTGTTTTATATAAGTGTTTAGAGCAAAGTATTTATAATATTCTCTAAAAAAGTACTCTGAACGTGTTCATTACTTTAATTCAACGTGTGGGGTGCACCCCCCCCCACCTCTAGAAGGCGTGATAACCCTACGAGGGGCGCGCAATAATATTAGGAAGTCGAAAACAAAAGATTATTTAGAAAAAAATTTAATTTACACAAAATAAACAACTAAAATATATTTTGACATAATAAAAAATAAAGTACAACATTTAAACTGATATAATACATTTATAAATATATCAGTACTGCGCAGTGGATTTTATAATTAATTTAAGAACTAAGTTAAGAATACTAAGTTAAGAAGATATTTAATAATTACCAATTCATCCAAAAGTTTTTTCATATACAAATTTTTATATACACAAATTAAAACTTATCTTGATAATTTGCCGATTTATAAATAAATCCTTAAATGGCAATTCAAAATTTATGCGATTCTCTCAGGAATTACACAGTTTTTTTTAACACACAGGCGAGTGCATATAGAGTATTGGGGGGGGGAGGTAGAAAAGGAATAAATAGGCAAATACTCTGAAGTAAGTAAATCTGTCGGAAACCTCTCAATGTCCTTTTATTTCACTCCAAAGCCTTAGGAATAGTTTTATGGATAGCAATTGTACATAAAACATCGTACTTCGGAAAGACGTATATATACGTCCGGGCAATTAACGCAATGGCTGAGCGTGAAACGTTTATATACACCGGTGGCACTTAAAAGGTTAAAGTCGTATTGGAGCCTTAACGCCAAAGTATATTATTTTTAAATTCAATATATTGTTATTATAAAAGGGTGGCGATGAAAATAGTGATTGGATATTAAGTCGCAAATATTGAAAGTTTGGGAAGCACTGCCTTTTAGTTGTATAATTTTTTTTTAAAATTAGTGTAATTATTTAATTCAAATAATACAATCCAAGTATATAACCCTAAAAGAGGAAACAAAATCTTTGACATGACATGTCAAAGAACAAACAAATATAAAAGAACTTTTCATGCAAAGAGAATTGGCAAAAGAAGGTCAAGAGGTCAGTTCGATACGTGACAGAACGAATGAGATATAGAGATAGAAAAAATGTCCTTTTGAATCGATCTGATACAGAAAACACCCTTGAAGGCAGTCGTCGTGAACTTTATGGCCTTTATAAGCCGACGTTTGACATAAATTCCTTTACGATTTCTAAGATAGGCAGAGATGTGCAAGATCTGGAAAAGCTGTTTGGTATGCAATTCTTTCCGTGCGGAAGGATTGAATACTTGAAATAAAAAATTTTTCTTTCTTTTTCGGAGGGTGTAAAAGTATGACCTTCATTTCTGGAATCATAAAAAAGAATCACTTTTCCAAGCGGAAGGAGAAACTTCTGCGGAAGTACTTTACTTTAAAGATTTTAGGCGTAAGTTTCTTAAAGTTTATGAAGGTAAATCCAAAATTAAGCAGTTAGTAGTTTTAGATTTCAAGAAATTCAAAATTCAATTAAAATAATGCTTAGAAAATCAGGATTTACAGAAAACTATTTTCTAAAAATATGACTGATTTCGCTGAATTTTAACACTGGATCACAAAATTTTAATACGAAGTTATTTTTAGTGCGTTAATATGTATAAATTTTGGTATAAATATTGTCAGTTTATTTTTCTGACTTTATTTCCACTGTAAAAAATGACTACGTTTAGAGCATTAGTTTTTAAAAAGCGTATAAATGGATATTTTTTATATTAAACATCAGTTGAATTAGAATACATATATAAAATTTTTTAAAAATATTATTAAAGGAAAAATTATTCAAATAAACATTTTGGCAATAAAAAAAGAGATAATGGATGTTGTGAGGGAAGCGCTCTCTCTATTCCCTTAGTACGGGGGGGGGGTGGAAAGAAGACTAGCCATATTTCTGAACTAATATCAATTTATTGTCAACAACAACACAAAACTTAACACCCAAATCTAGAGATGCATCCAATTAATAAATAAGGGTATTTAAGGAGGTATGCAAGATATGAGAAGACTTTAAATATATATACTTAACACACGAACTTAATTCAATAGCTCTAACTTCTTAGCTATCTAATCTAGATTGAATCTCAAGTGACAGATCGTCACCTTAAGTAATACAATTATCATTTACTAAATATCCACACTTCGCAGTCAGTTTGATTAATCCCTGCTCCGCTAGCAGTATATCTTATCCCTGTCCTCTCTAACCTGAAAGCCTTGACTGTATATAGCAGTCTTAATTTGCATGTTCACGCTCTCTTCTTCGGAGGAAGCTATCTAATAAAATAATTTTTAAGAAGCAAAAATTCTCCAAGAGGACTGTTAGTGAAAGGATCGTGGATAGAGCCATCTCAATATTTTGAAATATTCTTCTTTTAAGGAAAATGATTCTATAATGTTTTGCTTATATATAGCAAGGGCCTCTATGCAGGGACTGAACTAGGATCGTAAAATTTCTCTACTTTGATATCTTAAAATATGAATGAATCCACTCGTAAATTATGTATTTCAAAAATCCTACCTTGGGCCCTGCCAGACGTCTTAGCTACATATAGGCAAAAAATTATTATAAAAGAATTTTTCGTAATAGAATGTTTTGGAAATATGTAGTTTTTTTTCTCCGTTATTCATTTATATGATTTTGTAAAATCATGACATCGAACGTAATCCAGGACTTTAAGTACCTTTACATTCAGTTACAATGTAATCACACTTATCATTGAGAAAATATTTGTACCTTACTCCTTAGGTATATCTTGAGTTTTGAACTCATTATTATATTCATTGTATTAATTTTATTTGTTTTGCCGATTTAATCTCCTTAAGCCAAAACTAGTTGAGAACTAAACAATTATGTAGCTATAAGTAATAAATGTATGCAAACAAGGATGCATCTAAACAAAAGGAACATGTGAAGTGAAATTTAAAGAAAATAATAATAATAACTTAACCACTGTGGTGTTAAAAGGCATTTTCGAGCATTAAGCTAAAAGTAAAGTCATAAATGAATGAGGTCAAAAGTAATTTCCCCATTATTCGTGGGTGGATTACTTTTAAGGTACCCTCCTTCCTCCTTCATGTCTTGACATAAGAATTTGGAATCCCCCAATGCCTAAACTGAAACAATAAAATTTTTAATTAATGAATAGTTAACCAGATGAGTATTAAGTAACCGCATGGAAAGCAGATTTACAGAAAAAAATAAGAGTTTAAATTCATAGATTAAATAGTTGTTTCTCGCCGTTTTTTGCTTTGCAGCATTTGAAATTAAAGTAACGATACTTAAACATATTTTTTCAGATAACCCATTAAATACAACTTTGGATATGTAACTAATCCGTTCAAGGTTTTGAAAATAGCATAAATATAGTTTCATTCATTTATCCTCTGCCTTAATTTTTATTTATTATGCTTAAATTATTTAATACAGTGAAAGAGGAATTACACAAGAATAGGGAATATTTTTAAAACGAAAAGATCAATAAATTTATTAGAATGTTAAACTTATTTTTGAATAATTTTACGAATATATGCTGTGTGAATTATGAGAACCATATGCACTTTTGGATTTTTAAATAATATTTCATTAACAATGTTTTACTCTAATTAAGGATCAAATTTTCAGGTATATTTGCTCCACAACAAAATAAATTTATTAAACACTTTTTAAATTCTAAAAGATAAATCTCTGGTAATATGGTTCCAATTAATATTTATTTTGTCGAAAATAAAAGAATTGAAAAAATGAAAATAATTCTTATATATTTCAGCATTTGAAATTTTAATGAAAATTCTTCGCAGTTCTAACGAAAAGCTATACATTGTAAGCAATGATAATATAATGTAATTGTAATTTAATCTTATGAAATATGTACTGCAAATGCAATAAAAAGATTTAATTTCCTTATTATTGTTATCTTGACCTTATTTTATAACTATTTTTTAAATTAATTTGCATCTCGAAAAATGAAATTCCTTAATTTTTATCTCAAAGCGAATGTCATTGAAATTAATGATAAAATGGAGGATAATTTTGCAATTACACTAATTAAGCATTTTCATCTCATGTGAGATATTTTAAAATAATAACTCAAAAATGTGTGCAAGGAAGAAAATTGCATGTCTTACATAAGTATTAAATCCTAGATAGGATAATTTCAAAAATATCTAAATGAAAAATAGCTTATATTTTAAGGTTACGTAGGAATTTCCTAGATTACAACGCATTAATACATTTTTAAAGAAAAATATCAGAATATTTGATGAAAGCCGTAAATAATCCAGATTATTGCAGAAACTTTATCATGTCCTGTAAGTAAATAAGCTTGACTAATGTAAGTTATCTTATGAAACAATGGGGACGGACTTGAATGGATTCTATACAATTACAGAATGTTTAACTTAGGGATTATAGAAGGATCATAAAAAAGTAATAAATAGATCTACCGGTATTATTGGATTTGATTCAAGTAAGCTCACCAATATAAAACAAATAATATAAGTCGTAATTACATGAAGCTATATCGATTGCAGTAATACAATTGAGACAATGTAGAATAGATTTCGTAGAAATACATTATATTAAAGTTGTAGATAATAGGAATCATAAAATATTTATAGGTAATAAATCTATGTGAATTATTGGATCAGATTCATGCAATCTCACTAATATGGAATAGATAATAGAAGTCGCAATCACATTAAATTACATTTATTATTGTAATGCATAGTTTCAAAGAGAATTTATTTCAATAAACAATTTATATATTTCTATATCTAGTTACTTAAATGAATGTCAAAACTTTGTCTTTTTTTTTCACTATTTGTTTTAAATGACCTTGTCTTTCTGGGACTTAAGTTATTATTTTTTCTTCTAATGTATTACGCAATGTAAATGTAAATTTAGGCTAATTTATCTTAGAAAAGAAAATCATTATTTTTTGCCATATTAAATGCTAATATTTTTTTTCGATAGAGCCACACAAAATTCCTTTGATATTTTTTTCTAACTATTACTACTCATACATGTAACAAATTTAATATGCATTTTAAAATCAAAACAATATTTATTTTTTTAAAAAAATAATTGAAAAAGGAATACATGCCTTAAAAATTTTTTGATAAGCATTAATAAAAAAAGAATTTTACATATATTAGTCCCGTTATCACAAAAACCATAACAATTTTTTATGAATAATTCAACATAATTCTTAATCAAATATTATGTGCGAGCGTCAAAATATTGTACTAACAGTAGCAATTTAAAATGAATTCATGAATTTTTGTAATTTTCCTGTGAAAAATAAATAAATAAATGGGTAACTTTCTGCGTTTTTGAGCACAAGAACTGTTTGATGCAATACATATACATAAGGAACAACCAAGCATTTTTTTAAAACATCTAAATCAGATTTATTTATTTTGTAAATTGCACTTTTTTCCCTTAAGATTCTTGTACAGAAAAGTCTACTATGATTAATTACAATAGTTATTTCTCCTCTAATTAATAAATAGTTTAAACCAACTTCCTCTCTTATTAATAAATAGTTTAAAACAATATCCCCTTTAATTAATAAATAGTTTAAAACAATTTCCATTAAAAATATTAAAACAATTCCTTATTAATAAATAGTTTAAAACAATTTCCCTTCTTATTAATAAATAGTTTAAAACAATTTCCCTTCTTATTAATAAATAGTTTAAATTTTTCTTAATAAATAAAAACAATTTACTCTTTAATTAATAAATCGTTTAAAACAATTCCTCATTTAATTAATAAATAGTTTGAATTAATTTCCCTTTTAATAGTAATCAACATTTTAAATAATTCTATTTCTTCACGTTTCAAGAAAACTCTTCCAAACCTTGTCTGTCACCTGGTTCTCCAAACCCATTCCCTCTCACATAAAGGGAAGTATAAACTCTCCCGAAAGTTTACGGAAAATAACTAATTTTCACTCTTTTCTCAAAGTATCTCATGAAAAGCAACATACGTTCCATTTATCCGAAACGTTATTCTGCCATTTCTCCAAGAAGAAATCCCTTCTCAAAAGGGGATCCCACCGTAACGCAATTTCAAAACATCTGCTGCCACCAACTACAATGAAAATCCCGCCGTTATTAAGTCCCTCACCCTTAAGGGTGGACAATTGATATGGCGTTTAACTGACACTAATTTTGTTCTAGAGTTATAACTTCTTCCAACTTCAGACTCTTTTTCCCTCCTATCTCGTAAGATGTGGGTCGAATTAGAAGGCCCCTTCTCCCCAAAGAAGGCGAATTTCTGTCGCATAAAGCAAGAGAACTCGGCAATATTCTCCCTTTTAATTGGTGATCGCGTACATTTTTCGAAAAGAGGGGTATTGCGTTGAAATTATGTTATCTACGCATTAGTTGTCTTTTCGGTTTCGTTTGTATGAGAGAAAGAGACAGAGGGATACTTGTTTTTGTTTCTTCTTTGTTTTTAAAGAAATTTATATAAAAGGATACATATGTTTAGTTTTCAAAGTAAAGAGTTTGAGATACGTCTGTTTGAATTATTTCATGTAGTAGAAGCCAGAGATTGTTGCAATGAATATATTATTGTTTAATGAAGATCGTTTTGTTTATAGAAGAAGTGAGGACTGACATTTATTTCTCTGTCTCTCCACATTTATTGAATATTACTTCTGTATATTTCAATCAACCATTAAATATAACCAAATAATAATTCTCTGTAGTTTTGAACTCAGTTGACGGAACCAGGGAACTGTAATTAGTACTACAATTGAATTGCTTAATTCAAAGCCATTAAATAATAGTAGCTACTTTTACAAATGCTTCATGTTATATTCATTTAAGGTATCCAAACACGTTCGGAGTACTTTTTAACAGAATAGCATACAAAAACATTGCAAATGCTCTTTTAGGACACAATAGAAATAAATATTACTATTTAACTATCAATATTTAAAATAAATTACCTGAATTTTACAAAAATCACAATTATAAGTGAAATTATAGCCGTACATTTGAAAAACTTCAAAGCAGTTAGAAAAAAAGTAAAACATATATTAGTAAAAGTATTACTAAAACAAATTAGATGCATTTATCTAGAAAATGTACTAAAATTTTAATGTTTTATTAAAATTTTAAAGGTAATTGAGAGAGAGTAAACATTATAAGGGGAAATGTTACATTTTTGAGACCATTATTTAAATAACGAGCCATAACTCAAAACGTATTCATACAATAAGAAATATTTTAGTACATTCTCTAGAAAATAACATACATATCAGGTTTAAAAAGTTTTATGGAGATACATTAGTAATATGTTGAGTTATGAGACTCGCCAGGATATATTTTGAGCTAATTAAATGCCCAATTCTGGTAGATCAAAAACCCACCCCTGATTTTTCTAACTTTATAAAATTGATTGTAACTTGGCCTCTAGGAGCGTAGAAACAAAACAAAGTATGTTTCGGGAAGTCAAAAGATAGCTCTATTTAATAAAATAAAAAACAAAAATATCTGCTTTGACTGAATTTGGTCATTTTCAACGTGTTCGGATACCTTAAATCTTGAACTCGAGTCCTAATTAACAGATTATATTGTTATTATATTGGCGTATATTTACATCTTGCTCAGCCAGTAGGTAAAATACCCCAGACGTGTATATCCATCTAAGTGCAAACTTTTCTTTCCTCTGCAATCATTTAAATTGTTTCGGTAGTTTTGGAATATACAATAAGATGACCTCGGCAAGGTTTGCGAAGGATTTACATAATTCAAAGAAAGATTTGTATCATTTATTTCTTTTCTTTTCCTCCCAATACACCTCAATCATGTACCTATATGAAAAATGGTGGCAATGGAGAGCGAATCGCGTAACTATTAATCGGCAGTTAAATGATTTACAGATTTATTAATCTAGCACTATAAGGAACTACACTCGCGTTATTGGCGACAAGGCTCCTAGTTTTTAACCATAATCAAGTAAAGAGGATAAATCTTAGGTTAGTACCTTCTCTCTAAACTTCAAAACAGTGTTATTGGGAACAGTTTGAGTCTTGACAAATTAAACGTGCATCATCCCTGCTACACAATGTGTTTTTAATGGCACTTGGACTCGAATACCTGGCTAAAATATTACAGTTCATGAAGAGCTCACGATTAAGATTATTTTTCTATTCCTACTATTAGTTCACTCTGCCTATATATATTTATTTATATATCTTGCTTAAATTTTTCATCGTTAATAAAATACTTTTTATTCATCCACTCAATTTTAAATACATTTTTTAAAACTTGTAGTGGAAGACACTCTATGTTAATACGGTTTTTTTAAAAATATTAATTCATTAATTAAATTTAATTAATCAATTATATTTTAAGAGTTTTTTTCGGTCGATATTATTCCTCTAGATGGCAGCACCATAAAAAAAGCTTTTGCTAAGTTTGTGATGGATATTTAACTTAACCTGAATAATTCTATGCTAGTTAGACGTCAGCACTTCTTTTTACATTGGTTTTAAGATAACTTCTTTCCTATTACATTCAACTTTTATTTAAAAAATGTAATTACAGATTTAATAGGGTTAAAAGGTTTTTAATGTTAATTTAAAAAAGTGTTTTGCCACTTAATATTGTGATTCTGTCATAAATATATGGCAGAACAAAAATGTATATGCATCTTTATTGACCTAAGAAGAAAGGGACTTTAAAAAATGTTTTTTTATATATATATTACTTGTTTGTATCACCGTCGCTGACTCGTGATTTCAGTTTGTAAAAGGAATCTAGGCACTTGAATATTGCAGTGTGGAAATTTAGTGAGAATTCTACGCTCCGTTTATACATTTTTACGTATGGTTGATGTTCTGCATGATAAAATTCACCACCAATATTGTTAGTGCATGTAATGAATCATTTATTGAAAGCTAATCAAAATTTAAAATGTACAAGTTATTTTAAATATATTCTTTTTAGTTTTGAGAGATCTTTTTCTGATAGATTTGAGCTATTCATGCTTATAGGTGTTTAAAAAGTAATTTAATGTTTACAGTAATTGTATTTATAGTTAAGTGTATATAATGTAATAAAAATTTTATTTTTAAATAATTTTTAGAAATAAAAAATATATACATTTTTACTTACACAGAATGAGTTTTATAGAAATCTCTCTCTCATATTTCTTCTATTTTTCTTTTTCTCTCTCGCTTTTTTTCTGAAAATAAAATTTTTAAGCGAAATTTGATTTAGTTTAGATTGTAAGAAAACACCACACAGAGAGATTTATTAACAAAACAGTAAAATGAACATCATAAACTAAATTTAATGAAATGAGCTGTTATCTTTTTAAATTTATTTATATTGTTACTTAAATATCTGTTAACATTTTAAAACTCTTTTTTTCTCCTTTTTAAAATAAAAGGATCAGTTTCTAGTTCTCTGTTCTCTTTTTGCGTATTCTATAACTAGAATTAACCACAGAAACTCTATTTTAGGATTATCGCCTCTTTTTTCCCCACATGTCTCCTGATATATTTCATTCTATTCCATTGACCAGACATTAAATGGAAAGGTCAATGCTTGGAAATCTATCTTATTGGGAATCCAAAAATATAAAAAAATGATGTATGAGAAACGAATTCTAACGCAATAAATCAGAGCAATATCTTATACTAAGTAGGTTAGGGGATGAGTTGTATGTATGAGATAATACACAAATCTGGGACATATATTAACAAAATGAAATCTGAAAACTTATAAAGAAACGTAAAGATTGATTAGTCTTACATTTTGAATTCTAAGTTTATATGAGAATTTAGTTTCTACTTTTTCATCATATCCAAATAGACAATGCTCTTTTTTCAGGATTAAGTTTCTACACATAAAAATAAAATAAAATCGCAGTCGAGAACGTTTTAATAATTCGCTTTTTTCTTCAAAATTTTTATGCAATTTTGTTCTATTTTTGTTACTCCTACTTTCAGTGAGCTCATTTTCCTTTCTTGAAATTTTTACGAAGATAATGTGAATTGAATAATTTTTTTAAATAAAACTTCTCTTCTAAAACTATTGAAAATATGTGTAACAGGGAAGGAAAAATATATTAAAGATAAAACTAATTTGTGTTTCTAGCATGTGTGTACCAGTGAGTCCTTCGGTTAATTGTGATATCCTAAATATGGATTTAGAATCAGCATTATATTTGTTTCACCCTTATCTCTAATAAAGTATTGTTATCTTTGTTTTTTTAAAGCCAAAACTTGTTTTCTTTTTTAAGTTAACGTTGCAAAAATGTTTAAGGGTACAAAGCAGAATTGCTTCTTGGCCAAATATTTTGGAGCCTTGCATGATCCTTCGAAATTTAGTCGTTAATAATTATATATATATCATGACTTAAAGTGCTTCTAACAGGAGTGTTTGTGACTGATTGTGAACGCAGGCACTGAATGTATTTTAGTGTTTTAAAATGAATTAAAAATCGTTCTGTTCTCTAAGCCATGACTAGAGCGGGAGTACTGTAACAGACGTCTGTAGCACGAGAGACTGGAGTTCATTACGTGGTTAGAGCAGGGGGGGGGAGATAAAATTAATAGTAGTCATGTTATAGGTGGAATGAGCGGTAGTGGGCTGAATGATATATATATATATACACATGTTATTAACATACTTAACTATACATGTATATGTATGTGCATCACAATTGTTTAATTTTTATCAGAGAGAAACAAAGAATATAAGTCAATTCCTACTTAGGTCAACAAAGGATAATTTTATTTTAGTTACTTTTTATTAAATAATTCAAATTAATATAAATATGTTTTTACATATTACAGAATCACAATATTAAGTGGCAAAACACATTTTTAACGCCTCGCTGTTTGGGAAACACTGAGTAAAGCGGAAGAGGAATACCTTTGTTGATTTTTTGAACCAAGCATGTCTTCTGTGTGACGGTTTGTTTTGGTTGAAGCATCGACTGTCCGTCATTTCAGGTTAATTTTTTAATTATGTGAGAACAGTTTAAATAAAAATGATGATACACTTTCATAATTAAAAGTGAGATAAATATTTCCCCCAAAAGTTTTGTTTATGAAATGGGAGCATATTTTTCGATATTCGTAATGAATATCGAAATTTTTCTCAAAAGGGCCTTAAAATTTTGAGTATATGCTAATGTTTAATGTCATTGACAACTGAACATTTCGTGAGTTTTTTGTACTTACCGAAGATGTTTTCTTTCTTACTATACATTTTTGAATTTTATTTTGTGTGTCTTAAAAGTGGATGGTCATATGTTCATGGAGAAATGGAGAGGGAATATTTTATATCTTAAAAATATTGTTAAACTCATTTTTTTATTCTTATAAAGATTATTGTTTAATACTAAATATATTAGTCTTGATAGTAGAAAGCGTATTTTTATTTTTTTATATGATACATTTTCTTTCTTTTCTTGTGATAACCATTTAGAAACAAGAACTTTCTAAATTATTATTACATACATTCATCTGATTAAAAAACTAATTATATACAAAAAAAAATTAAATTTTCTTTTAGAAAATGGTCAGAAACAGAGGGGGGGGGGAGAACACCTAAATTCGTAGAATATTTAGGAATTTTAAAACCAGAAACTAAAATGCAAAATCAGATATTTAACTTAATATTTGAAGGTGAGATTTTAACAAAGGAAGACATAAATATTAAATACAGTATATGTGTGATATTTCTTAAATATTCTATCTGTAAAAGTGCAGAAATTAAATAAAATGGGAGCTCTTTCTCCGTATAAGATCAAATTTTGTTTAAAAGATTTGTAGATATAATTCATATAGACATTTAAAAAACCAGTTTTATTTTTATATGTATCCTTCCTACAGAATAAAGCATTTCTTTTGAATTTTAAATACGATATTGAATTTTTTTTCATTTTTAGATTCTTTGTTGAATATTTTTCATTACTTTATACTGTGTATTATATATAAACTATCCTAAGAACGTGAGATAACTCAATATATCTTAGTGCATTTTTGAGAAGGTTCCAAATTTCTCGGAATATACTCATTTAATCAAATGCTTCATGAATAGTGAGGTTTGAAATACGAAAAAGATACTAAATAAAACGAAACTGAGTTCATTTATAACGATGTAACAAATTTTAAACCCACTACATACTTTTTTTATATTTGAAAAGATAAGTTAGAAAAATTTTGCGGATGTAAACACGGTGGAATAAAAAATTTCCTACTAGGTTCTTTTTTCTCCTGAGCTTTTCACTAGTAAACGCGTTTTAAAAAAAAACTGTTTTAGGAACAGATTTATTTGAAAAATATAAATTGGCACTTATTTTAAAATATGAATCTTGCATATACAAATATAAACTAAAGAAATATTAACAGTTTTTAGAATTTTTTTATTTTTTTAGACTGTAAATTTTTGAGATTGTAAGGGCTTTAGCAGAAAAAATTGTTTTGTAAATCTATAAATTATTTCAATAAGGAGCTATCTTAGTAAAAATAAATTTTATCTGTTTCTTTGTTTTCATTCCCCTTTTCACGTTTTACTTCAAGCACAACTCGCTCATGTTTTATGCTTGTAACTTTACTATGGATAATTTGATAAGTAGAAATACATTTTAAATCGATCTTAAACTTGTTTCATTTTAGAAGAAAGTCGTAATAAATCAAGTCTTAGAATTTCGTGCATACATATATTAACCCTCTGCTAGGCGTGCTTCAAGAAAATCCGTCCATAGGCGCGTAACCTCTCTCAGATGCAACACTTCACACATACGTTTAAAGATGATTTGCGAAATAATACAAATAAAAGAGCTGTGATGCATTAGAAAAGGGGGGGAAGCAAGAATGTCCCCCAAAAAGTTAGATTCCCATATAAATTCATATATTGAAAATTTTTTAGATAAAACATAAGAAAATTAAAACTTTCTTTGTTAACCATGTCAATGAACAAAACTAATTAAGTTTATAAAAATAATGAAAAAAATACGAGGGTTGGGGCAAAAGTCATGGCAACTATTTTTTTTCCTTGAAGATACCAGTCCGGTTGGAAAATGTGACATATACAGACGAAAGGGCAAGGTTTTAACTATAGGTGTGGACAATGAATATCACTGGAATATTGTAACACACTAATTTATTGCGGTAGTATACAGGGCAATATGGAATTCACGATGCAAAAGAATGACAACATAAAACATAAAGTTGACATGACAAACCTGTGCCTAAAGACCCCAATATAGTCCCCTATTACCATCACCACACGCTACCAACAATGAGTGAGGCGCTGAATACCATAAGCCTCAGCATTTGCCGCACCATGAATGAATCGGGTCACCTGTTGGCGCAACTGGTTGACACACGGGTCCTTGCTGAAACTTTCCTACCCACCGTGCTAATGTACGGTATGATAAAGCATTATTCCTTCACTGTGACATTCCATCGCATTTCTCCCTCGGAAACGGCTATTTCGAAGTAAGCGCGCTTCTCAACACGGGTCACTTCATCTCACACAACAAACACTCACCAACTGTCTGATTTCACAGCCGTCGTTGCACGTCTACCAGCTATCACAGAGCCTTCTGTTGTTCTACATGTACAATATGCCTACAGAACTTCCACACGACTCATATACGTTTTTGATCTGTAACATACAAAAAAAAATAGTTGCCATGCCTTATTCCCAAACCTCGAATTTTATTCTGAAATCATTTTAATAACAAATTATTTTGTCACAAATTTGATACCGTTATGTACGTATGTATGTTACACACGTCGTAAATAATATTTAAGCTATAGTCCCAGAAATGCAATTTAAGCATAAAACGCATAAAAAAGGTAGTAGTTAGTTATCACTGGTCACCCCTACCTTTTTAACATTTTTGAGATTTTGTTGCAATTTACACAAATTGTCCTACGATATTGAAGGTACATGAATTTTTCACGGTTTTACAGAAAGAAATTTTGATAGTTTTCCTTTCTTGTTTTCCTGACAAGGAGAACAATACGTCATCTTCAAAGTTCTTGTGTTGTTTCTCTTGGTGCTTTGTTTTAAAGAAGGTGTTGAAACATCAGAAATTACTTCAATCCTGAGTCGTAATAAACAAAGTATGGGAATGTTATTCGTAGGCCATCTCCGATCGGCGTCTCTCAAATACATTTCAATTCCCAGCAGGAAAGCCATCTTAACTAAGTTGGAAAATACCGTAAAATTCGGCGTATAACACGCACTTTTAACACAAAAAAAATAAGATTAAAATTTAAGGGTGAGCGTTATACCTCGGGTATAAAAACGACAGCATTAAAAATAACAAAAGAGATCCGCATAAAAAAATTCGAAATATACATATAGAAATACTGTTTATTTAAAAGAAACGACATGCCTTATGAAGTAAGAGTTGTTGTTTTAGAAGTATACTATTTTTTTCAAAAGTCTGGGATAATACCTCGAATATAAAAAAAACTTCAAAGCATAAGAACAATGCGCAAGGAATATATCAAGCTCCTTTGTTAAAAAGAAGGTGCGCGTTATACGGCCAATATACCAAAAAACTAAAAAATGCAATTTGAAAGAATAGGTGCACATAATACATCGGTGCTCGTTATACGCCGTATTTTATGGTACTGGTTTTGAGTTATTGTTATAGAAAAACATGAAAATGTGTGTGTGAACTAAATAGTAGAAAGTCATTACAAGTCATGTTGTTGGGCGCGCTGAATCTATCAAATTCAAGAACCCATGCTGTCCGAAATGTGAAGTGGTCTACCGTGTCCTTAATACTGAACCATAGTACAAAAGATAAGGGATAGGGGCGATTTCCCGTTCGCCGTGTGAATGTAGTAGCACCATAATTAATTTTACTACACATCTCACAGATTTGCACGCCTAGCTAAGGGTTAAATAAGAACTAATACAAATTGAATTATAAATAAAACCAGTTTATCAACAAACTAAACGTTATTGATGTATAAAACCTGCCTAAATATTTTCAGATTTCTATTCAACAGGGCTTTAAAATGCATGTATGAAAAATAATAGTGTTTAACTAGTGAATATAAAAGTTTAATTATTTGTTTTATAGCAGGGGTGGGAAAACTTGTTATGTGGCTCTCGTTAGTAGCGCACACAAAAAATTTTCAAGGGTCCATGGTCGAAAGTCTCCCAACTCGTATCATATCTAAAGACAACAATAATTGATTCTTCTGATTGTGTCGATTTTATTAACAAAAAACATTAAAAAATAAATTATTGAATTAAAAATTAGCATTAATTAATAAAATAAATTGTTAATTACAAGTACTTAATTAAATTTTACGTTATATACATATAGGATTATCATCAGTCGAATAAACTCAAGGGTTTTGGGGCAGGTCCGGACCCCTAGGATACCCCAGAGAACGAAGGATACCAGAGGGCCGCATCTTTTTAAAATGATTGCATTCATTCTCAAAAATAATAAATATAAGTTCAATAAAACAGTAGCAGTTTTGTTAAATGTATTTATTGTGTTAATTGCTTATCATCTTTTTATTGCTTTAGAATCGTTTTAAATAAACTAAATTAAAACTCAAAAATTATTCAAAATGAATTTAAATTTTCTTTATCTTAATTTTCTTCTTACAATATCAATTATAAAACTGTATGTTACATTCACCGCATTTACACCGAATTATAACGGTTAGATTGAGGATAGTACCAAATTATGAACTTTGGGAAATAATCTCCAGGTGATCAATAGTGGAGCATCTAATACTGTCTAGATATATATCTGGTCAGACCTCGTCTCGCCTTTGGTAAATATTTGCCGGGTGAGACCATCGGCATAAATGCTTCTATATTCTGCCATTAGTTTCCTTCCTATCGATTATTTAGACACAATATTTAAAAAAGGCGCTTTTCGGCTTTTTTCTTTTTGGCACAAATGTTGCCAAGCATGCTTTATTGGCGACAGCACACAATATACACACAAAAAAGATATAAATGATAGTTCTCATTGGTTTTTCATCTAGTTGTGATATATTATGAAAAAGACGTTACTGATACGAAAAGACCGCGACTTGTTTGAAAATGTAGCACTAAAATTTATCAAAGGGTTATATTCCGTTTGGCGTTGGTTGTATTATTTTTGGCGACTTTATCGATTGCGCCAGGAAAACGGAAAATTACCCAAACAATACAAAAATTATATTCTGCAGTTTGGATATAGAAGGTACTTGTGATTAGCACAGTTAATATATAAAATAAAACAAACAAAAGACAGCAATGTTATATAAAAACCACATTTTTTATGTAAAAATTATACTAGTATTTAACATTATAAAAATGTCCAAATTTAGAAAACATCTGATTCATTACAAAATGAACATAATCCATCATCTGTCTAGAACTGGAAACAAGATATCAATCATTGGCATGGCCAAGTAATTTTAGCGCGTTCTTCACATTTTGTATTTTACAATAATGCAACTAATGAACTTTTTACTAACAGAAAGTAGTACTATACTGAAGTATATACTATATATAATAAATTGAAAGAAAAATTAAAATATTTTTCAATTTAAATATGATTTGACTCGTCTAGGGCACAAATGCGACCAAATACCGAAACCCGAGGTCAATCAGTTGCTTATTGGCTGAGAAAAAGGTACGACAAAATATGGAACGAAGACGAGGACGAAGACGAAATTTGCGTTCTAATAGCGCTTTTCTTACACTACGTGAAAAACGCGCTAAAAATCCAACATTTAGAAAGGATAAATAATCAAGACTGTAAGCAAAATTATTTTTGAAACCTGCGCCTGCACTTATGTTCTATTAGTAAGTGCAAGATAATTATGGCTTGAGTAATGTAGCGCAAAGTACCTAAATGAATAGGAAAGCAAAATAAAGAAAGAGCATATTTCCCAAGAGTGTGGAGAAGTTGAAATTAAAGGAGGGGGATAAATTAATTTCAGGAAGAGCGTGTTGAAACTTTACTATACATTCTATGCATTTATTCTTAGAAATTCTTATGAATAGATTATGATGAAGTTCATATTACTATTCTGAATGGCTAAATTTTCAACTTATATCAGTTACTATTCGTATTACTGATAGTATTTATTCATTTAATAAAAATTCCACAATTAAAAGTCCCAGATTTAATTATACATTATAATAAATTTCCATGCCTGTCATTGATACCACACGCATTGCTTCAGAACAGTGCTTCTCAAACTTTCAATATCTGGGACCTAATATTCAATCATAATTTCCATCACGCCCCCCCCCATACAATAACAATGTATTGAATTCAATAATACTATACTTTGAAGCTAAACTTACAGTACGCTTTTAAGAGCCACTGGCGTATATAAACGTCGCATTCAGTCAGTGTTTTAATTGCCCTAGACGTATATTTACGTCTTTCCGTACAGACTTTCAGTGTACTGCTATTCATAAAAATGTTCTGAAGGCCCTGGAATGCAATAAAATGACCTTGGCAGTGAGTGTGTATATGGAAAGATTTGCTTATTTCAGTGGATATTTATTTATTCTTATGTATTTCTCTTTTCTATTCCTCTTCCCCGATTCACCACATACGTTCACCTAAGTATTAATTGGTGGCATTGGGGAGTGAATCGCGTAACTTTATTCGGCAAAAACCGTAGAAATTATCAAGATACGTGTTAATTTTTGTTTTAATTATATATATAACAAGCATACATGGAATCACTGGTAATTATTTAACTTGTTCTTAACTTAGTATTGTTAAATAAATTATAAAATACATTGCTCACACACACAGTACTGATATATTTATAAATGTATTATATCAGTGTAAATGTGTATTTTATTTTTTATTATATCAGAATGTATTCTATTTGTTTACTTTCAGTGAGTTAATAATTGTTTGAATATTTTTTTTTTGTTTTCGACTTTTTAATATGCTTACGCAACCCCTTGTAGGAGTATCACGCCGACCTAGGAAGGCGCGCCCCACAGTTTGAGAAACACTGCTTCAGAATGTGGCATAAAAAATCAAAATCAAATCAAATCGAAACAAAATATTATTACTCCATGAACGATAAGTTCAAAGTTCTGAAAAATATTGATTATAATGTACCAATTTAAGAATTTTATCTCTAAAGAGAGAGAATTATCCATACTTTTCTTTAAAAAATCGTTTAAGTAAGCACTTTTCAAACTTTCAATAGTTGCGATTCACTTTTCACAAACCTAATTTTCTTCGAAAAAAACTGAAAATTATTATTACATACTTTATATTGTTACATAAAAATGTACTTAATTTAATAGCAATGTACTTGTGACGCTAAAGTTACAATACAACCTTAATTGGAAACCGTACAAATTATCAAGATAAGTATTAAAATTTTTTGTATATGCTACTTTTAAATAATATATATTAGTAAGTTATTTTTAAGTAATCTGATAAGTATTATGTTACTTTCCTTTCTAATTTTAAATTGGAACAGATTGTAAAATAATTTTTAATTATATTAAATATTTATTTCTTCAATGATCCATGTCTAAGATCTAACTAATGTAATTGTCATTAGAAAAATAGTCTCGTCTATGTTGCACTCTATCTTACATCCATCACATCTGACATTCAGTTTTTTTTAAAAAAGAATGTTTAATTTTTGATGTGTTGGCGTCCAACACATACAGTTATTTCTCCCACTTAGAGGGACGCACCCTACAGTTTGAGAATCACTGATTTAAGTACCAGAATTAAAACACTAAAATGGATAGAAAGATCCACTTTTGCTTCAATTTAGCACGCATGATTTTTTTCAATTAAAATAATTAGAAAATACTTACTATAAATGTTTAAAATACTCCATCTAATCAAATTTTTAAAAAAAACTTCGGGATATTTCATAAATTTATTAGTTTATAAAGGTGAGATGTCATCCTTGTAAAAGTAGGCCACACAAGTTTTAAAACTTCACCGTTAATTAATTCTTAAAACTTTATTTCTCAGTAAACTCAAGAAAATGTGGAATTTTATGAGCAAAATCTCAGGAGGAGAAATATGCATCGATGATTCTCTATTTTTAAGTGTGACATGAGAAGTTTCGGTAGTCTAATAGAGATACGATCACAATATTTGTGCCTTGGTCATGCTTAAAACAGCTTGTAAATTCGAGACTTTATCTTATCAAACGCAATGCAAATGGAAAATAAGGAATCAAATTAAATCAATGATTTGATTAAGAATGAATTTCAGCGAAAATGGTTCTTGAAGTCCTTACTTTTTTAATGGGAGAATTTTGGAAAACAGAGTATACCAGATGAGATATGTGCTGGATTAGAAACCGCGACCTATGGGTTCGTAAGTATGTAACATACTACTAGACAAAAGTGATAACTCATGTCCGAAGGCTGTTACTGGCTTATTTAGATACCGCCACAGTACTCCTTCACCAGTGAGTCTGTAGATAAGCAAACGAACGAGTTATTTGTTGTTATGGCGAGCGTGGGAGTTGTTACTATTGCGTCAAGTGAGTCTGACGACTTTGCTTGCTGCGTCACGTGAGTTTGACTACTTTTCTGCGTCGAGTGAGTCTGACGACTTTGCTGCTGCAAGCGAGTCTGACAACTTTCCTGGGTCGAGTGTGGCTCTGACGACTTGCTTGCTCTTCTTGCGGGTAGATAGTGCCATGACACATCAGAAGGTCTTGCGTTTTTCTTTTCAGTCAAGGTCACCAATGTGCTAGATTAGAATTCGCGATCTATGGATTCGTAAGCACGTAACATACCACTATACAAAAGTTATCATTCCTATCCGGTGGTTGTTACTGGCTTATTTAGATACCACCACAGTACTCCTTCACAAGTGAGTCGGAGGATAGGCAAACGAACGAGATGTGTTGTTATGGTGAGCGTGTGAGTTGTTACTATTGCGTCAAGTGAGTCTGACGACTTTGCTGCCTCAAGTGAGTTGACGACTTGCTGCTTCAATGAGTCTGACAACTTTCCTGGTCGAGTGTGGCTCTGACGACTTTGCTTGCTCCTCTTGCGGGTAGATGGTGCCATGACACACCATAAGGTCTTGCGTTTTTCTTTTCAGCCAAGGTCACCAATGTGCTAGATTAGAATTCGCACCTATGGATTCGTAAGCACGTAATATACCACTATACAAAAGTGATCATTCCTATCCGGAGGCTGTTACTGGCTTATTTAGATACCGGCACAGATAAAACCTTAAATTTCCACGCTATTACAGAATTACGAAACGTGTTATTAAAAACTTGAGGTAAGTCTTGTGATTAGTTCTAGTGGCAATGTTTACATTTGAAATCAAGTTAACACAAACTGACAATTCACAGAAAATGTTCAATTATTTCTTTTCTTGATGGCAATTATGCAAATAAAAATTAAATATAATGCCCAATAACCAAGGGCACACTGGATGATCCTCCTGCCACAGCTCGACTTCAGAGTGGTGACTCAAAAATTGAAACATAGATTTAAATCACAGCCTAGCATTACTGATTGTTTGTGAATTTTATACAAAATCTATGACATTCCTAATAAATCATGATTAGTGATACAAACAGCTACGGTGTATGCCTCAATCAAACCTACTATCTCAAGGAAAAAAACTGTCGTAAACTTCAATGGATAACATTCAAAAGACACTGGAATCTACTGGTTGTGTGTTGGCTGGAAAAAAATCTTCTGTGTGTATGTATCGGTGAGAAATTAAATCAATAGAAAGGTTTTCCTCCTTAGAAAGGGGGTATGAAGCAATCCCTCCTTCTATTAGGTTGAAAACAGCTAAGAAATGGAATTAATACGCTTAATGACTGGCCCGAGCACATATTCATTTTCGTTACAATCTTCACTGCTGATTGGTGGTTGAAATGCCAAGGTCAAGGCTGTTTTCGCCAAATGTGCGAGAGTTTGAAATAAACGTGAAGCACATTTTCAGAGAGAAAAATGTCTCCATTTTCATAAAAATTTATTGCATTGCAACTTTACATTTGCTTATAATATAGATTTTTTTAATTTCAAAATATTCGTAAGTAATAAATTTTCCTTTCAACATGTAAAGGGATAGCTCAGTTAGCATTACGATATAGGAGAAAAACTGTGAAACATATTTTATAAAGGAAAAAAAAGTTCAACTCACATAAAACTGAGTAATATGATAGAATAAGTGATTTTCTACAATATAGTTAGACCAAAATATACGAGGGGTAATCAAAGAAAGAAAGGTTAAAAGTCGTGTAAAGAAATGTTTATTAACAATAGACAGAAAATACAAAAGGGAATGAAGAGGCATACAACGTGCCTATACATTTCGACATAATGATCAGGTCTATTTAGACATTTAAAAAATTCAGAACGCAGAACCAACTTGTTTAACCCATCTTGGTAGAAATCAGGTCCCTGTTCATTGATCCAAGTCTCGGAAAATGTTTTCACAGCACTGTCGTGGAATATCGCGGCGCATCTGAAATAATATGCTGCACACTACCATAGTTCAGTCCCAGCTCTGACGAGATTTCAATCAGAGTTACCCGTCGATCCTTTTGAATCATTTCTTCAATTTGTGCCTTGTTGATTTCTATCGTTGAACTTGACCGGTCGCTCCCTGCCATATTTCGGTTTTCGACATCCTGTCTGCCTGATATAAAAGAGGGACACTATTTCGGTACATGTTGTCTGCTCATTGCTTCTTCACCATAAACTGTGATTTTGACTCTGAATGCCAGATGCAAACTCATTCCTTGCTCCTAAAAATCGAATCATGGCTCGTACTTTCTTACGAGACCAATT
This sequence comes from Trichonephila clavata, assembly GCA_019973975.1. Lineage (NCBI taxonomy): Eukaryota > Metazoa > Arthropoda > Arachnida > Araneae > Nephilidae > Trichonephila > Trichonephila clavata. Next base: position 5,295 of record BMAO01011498.1, on the reverse strand, counting down.
TTCTAAGCTCTCGCCATTTCAATCGTCCTGAACCGTCTTTAAATTTTCACTACTTACTCGCAAACCAGCTGTATGCTAGTAAGTAGCGCCATTTTTGTCTCCACTCTGGGAAAACAAAATATCACCACAATAAGTAGTTTTCGAATGCTTCGGCTTATAACCTTTTTTTTCTGATCATCCCTCCTAATATTAATTTTTTAATACTTTATATCCGAAAAATATTCTGAATTTAGGTCCTATTTCTTTAACATTAACCGAGAACAGCCTCAAATCCAAAATCTTAACATTGAAAATGCAAAAAAGTAACAATGCAAAATTTTCTTAAGAAACAAATTTACAAAAACTTTTGTTTAAAATTACAAGGCCCCGAAGTTTGAGAGAGGATGTAACGCAACAAATTCCCTACAATGAGTTAGATCGACCCAATGGATTTGCAAGATCCTGTATGTAATCTTGAGTTATCTCGTACATTTCTTCAGTTTAGCTTAGCTTTTCAATGTCAGCTTTCTCAAGTTATTTAAGGGGTCACTTCACGCAGCCTTTTCCCTCTCTATCTCCGTAATGTTAAAAATGACCAAGTTTAAGGAACATTTTTGAAAAATTTAAAAGTTGTACTGCCATGATTTTTTTTTTGTATATTTATTACATTGTTTTTGAAGTGAAAACTTCCTTCGCGGCGTTGGGCACTTCTTGGTAGGGGAACATCTTATGGGTTCGCGTCACCGACAAGCTCTGACTGGCGCACGCGCAATGTGCTGTTCGCCTTAAGACACTTTTTGAATGAGTTAAATCTTGTTAGTTCGCGTCACCGTGATGCTTATAGCAGTATATCCATAGCTATACAGCTGACGTATAGTGATGTGTATATCTTATAAGTGAAATTGAATGGATTTATTGAAAAGTGCAATGTGTATATACTGTGCATTGCTCGTTGCGATTCCGAGAATGGGAAATACATATTGATGTGGCTGTCGTTTATATTTCGTTTGGAAAATCTATAAGACAGATACACCAATTTTTATTCGGAAATTTTATGATTTATAGAAAAGAAAGTTCTGAAAATACACGAAAAAGATTTCGCGAAAAGTATAATGTACCGATGATTTTAAGTGGAGACTTCAATATTAACTTTGCAGATGATAAAAATCCACCACTAATTGAATTTCTAAATGAAACACTTAATTTAAATATGTCCAATGATCAAAAACTCAGTACTACAAAATATAAGACGACGATCGATGCGGTTTTTACGCGATACTTAGATAAATTTGAATCAAACATTTTCCTTTCGTACTTTAGTTACCAAAAGCCTATTGTATCATTTTTAGAATAAAATAAAATAATTGAAAGTGCAAAAAGTCTAATTATTGTAGAAATTAATGATGACATTGATGCCAACAATTAAAATAATATTAAAAATGAAGTACATTGAAATTTAAGTAAATGCAAATACTATCCATAAAAAATATGATTGTATATTAATTGTTATTTCAATTGAATTGGTATTTATATTTTTCATGATCCCTTACAGCCCGTAACATATTTGTTATTATTTTAATGAAAGCTTTTTGAAATTTTGATTAGTTTTTTTTTAAAAAAATTCATATGTGTCTAACACATCAAAAATTTTAAAACGTTGAAAATTCTTGTACATTTTAACCCATAGATATTTTCTGAATAATTTTTTTGACAAAATCTCTCATTAAAATATTTATTTGTATAATATTAATATATGTGTAAAATTTAAAAGCTATTAAATAAGTAGATTTTCAAAAATGTTCTTTTTGTGTTGAAATTTACACTTTTCAGAAATAGTGATTTAAAGTAAAAAACTTACTATTAACTATAACACACCAGAACCATAACTTAGATTGCTGGGATCATCTGCAAGATCATATTCTTATCTACATTTTAATTGCGTGTTTTTAATTCTAGCTTCTTTTGTTCTTTGTAAAACTGCCTTTTCCGCTTTCCTTATACGTGCATGATCTGCTACATTTTTCCTATCTCCGTAATGTTGAAAATGACCAAATGTAAGAAATTTTGAAAAATTGACCAGTTGTACAAACAGATTTTTTTGTACATTTATTACACTGTTTTTATTATTTTAATGAAAGCTTTTTTTGAAATTTTGATTAATTTATTTAAAAAAAATTATACGTGGACTAACACTTTAAAAATTTTAAAACGTTGAAAAGTCTTTACAATTTAACCATAAATTTTTAGAAAATTTTTTTGACAAAATCTCTCATTAAAATATTATTTATATAATATAATATATGTGCAAAGTTTCAAAGCTATAAATTAAGTAGTTTCTCAAAAGTGCTCCTTTTGTTTGAAATTTACACTTTTGAGAATAGTGATTTAAAGTAAAAATTTCCTATTAACTATGCGTACCAGAACCACAACTTGGATTTCTAGCATCATCTGCAAGATCAACTTCTTGTCTACGTTTAATTGTTTGTTTTTAATTCTAGCTTCTTTAGTTCATTGTAAAACTGCCTATTCCGCTTTCTTAATATGTGTATGATCTAATTCTTGCAACGCTCGACATTTGTAAAATCCAGGGGTTGAATGTTTAATACATCTAAAACTTTTAATATGGTAATGAAACCTTGATTATATAAAAATGTAGCTTCATATACTCTAGTTTTTAAGTTCCTAATTGTAAAATACAGTTTTGGAACCTCATCAAATACCTTTAAGCTTTCATTGAAATTTTGAGTTTACCTAATAAAAGTTTAGAATAGAATCTCTAATACTTTTAAGCAATTACCAAATTGTAATAGATAGTTGTGGTTAAGCTTATATGTGTCACCTTTCAGTATGAATTACATTATATTCACACGAATCATATCCCACAGGGCATAAACCCTGTCACGTAGATTCAAATATATTGGAGAGTTTATGAAAAATATAGCCCAAATAGTTTGCATCATGGCTGACAAGTTTCAGGTTATGAATAGCCACACTAAAACATAGTATCTGTACAATTTGTCTATTTCTGCATCTGTCGGTAACGACCTCTAGATATTTTGTCCTCAAGTTGTTTGCCTTTAAATTTTTAGTTTAATGCCTATGTCATGTCTCCATCCTTTATAACATCACCAACACATTTTAATGTTGACATCTTTTCAAAGTGGATTCTAAAACTTTGAGTCCTCATCACCCAAATATTTGTCATGTTGTGTATCGTAAATTGTCGTGCCTCTGAGCAATATGGAAGATACAAAGTGCAACTTCCTTCCATCCCCTACTATTTCTGAAGTAATTTGCGAACACTCAATGTTTTGTACATTGCCGTTAAAATTACATAGTATTTCCTTCATAGTATTTGGCCTCAACATCTTTCCCAATATACACTAACTGCTGTAACAACGCTATTCAGAAACATGATCCCTTTTGGTCAAATGCTATAGACAGACACCGAATTACATTAGAGTTGCATTATTAAATATTATTTCGGCGGCAGCTGATACCATAGACAGTTTATTACTTTCTGTGTCGTGTTATTAATGCATGCATGAACTCGTAAAACCACTTTGGTGGAGTTACAAATTCATAATACACAAAATATTATCGCAGCTGCTTTTCCAATAAAAATATAGCATATGAATGCCCAAGCGATTACTTCATATAATTTTGAATCTATTTAATTAACTACTGTTTTAGTAAACCTAATATTAAGAAATGTTGAATAACACAAAGTGCAACATGTCACTTAACTTTAAAACCAAACTTTGGTTGACGATAAATTATGTAAATACATTGTTTTCACATTTATTTATAATAAATTTGGTTTCAAACACAGAAAACAGTAAATGTCAATTTTAAAAATTCTTTCAAATAAATCTGAAAAACATACTTTTATTAAACTTACCTAACGTTAAATATTCTGACTTATGACGCATTTAATTTCTCGAAGTTTGGGTTTTGTACCTTGTTTCAAACTTTCTTGTTTAAACGTTTATTATTAAACCAGGCATGTTGAAAATGTTTTGATGTAAAAATGTTACAATACCAAGTTGTAATATTTCAGGTGTTAAAAAGTGTGGTTTCCAGAAAGTAAACATTACAATTATTCACATCACTTCTTTCTAGACAGTTACGGATCAAATAAATTCTTTTAATCATTATAAAATACTTGATGGACTAAAAAGTAGCAAGTGTCTTTTATTTTGATATAGAAAGGGGCTTTGGCAATCAGCTGTTTAGAGTTTGACATATGTAAACAATTTTAAAAATATTAAAATACTTCTAATTCAGCTAGAACAAAATTTAAATTGTATTAGAAAGTGGTATTATATTTTCAGCCAAATTGAAAATCGATTTTGTGAAAATTGAACCCTTAACTCAATTTTCGGAACCACAAAAATTACATTTAATTACACAATACTTCCTGGACCTCACACACAGAAACATTTAAAATCATCTTTGCAACTTTAAATAGTTAAGAAATGGGAAAACAGAAACTAACTGATGATTCAAACTCGCACTTTTGCTAATTTTATTACATTCAACAAATTCTACAAACATCATTATTGCTGAAGTTTGGCAAAATTTGCCATACATTTGTTTAAATAATCTCAACAAAATTCTTGATTAATGATATTAATCTAAAAATACATGTCATAATCCAACATGTGAAGAAGTTTCAAATTCAGTGTTCAGTATGTTTGATGCATCTTTGCCTAATTCAACCACTGAACATCTAGTACTCTATATCTGGTCTAATTTACTTATACTTGATAAGCGTATGAACTTTTCGGAAAAACCAGCTTTTGATCTCATATCTGATTACTCTCCGCTTTACCATGCAGATTTACACTGCCGAAACTCGGATCTTAACTCTAGAATATAACAGGATAGTAATTACTTTTATGGAGAACTGGGTGGTTCATGAAGATTTACAAGTTAAGGGTTCTAAGATAGCGTAAAAGGTAATTAACGATAAGTCCTTCCTAGTGCGCCTGAGCTGGGGTTGGATTCTTCCAAAGTTGTACTCAATAGAACTTTCTGAAAGTATTCAAATTACTTTTGAATTAGTTAAGATTTTGATAGGATAGATTTTAGATAAGAGTTGTAGATGTTTATAATAGCAAATTATGCTTTTAAAATAAATCGCACCATATCGAGTTTTTACTGTATTGAAGCTATAAACATATATATTTACAATAAATCATCTCAGATTTTAAGCATTTTAATGATGTAAGACTTATTGAATTCTTATAAGCTATGTCTCCTGTAACTTTATTTCGGATTTTATAAAATAAAGAATGCGTCACACAAATAATA
>BMAO01011497.1:0-121460 GCA_019973975.1 Trichonephila clavata | reverse complement strand
TATCTGAAAACATTTAAATGTATGCCAGTTTTATTTTTTTTTATGTCAATCTTAGATGTGTGACATATGCTCGTTCACTTGCAAACAAGTAAGTCTAGACATGTTTTCCGGCTTATATTCAGTTCATTAGTCCATTGGTGATGAGTGACGAAAGGGTCTAAAGAGTAGTGTTTTGCGTAATGTGTGGCGATATCATATGCATTTCCTGCTTTCAAATGAATGCCTTCTGTTGCGGACATGATGATTGTATTTTTCGATAGTGATAAACATGTGTGTCCAGAAACATAAATAATTTTCTAAAGAGTGGTATAACTTCTAAGAAAATGATTTCGCAAACTATACTGTTGTTATGGTTTAAATTACATTTTTTTCAAGAAATTAAAGGGATCATTTAAGTTCCTTTATCTTAAGCGCGCTATGGAAAAGCAAGGTTAGATTTCATTATTTAGTCATTATTCTATCACGCCGATTTGGTGCTTTTTTTTTTTTTTTTTGCTGACAATACGATTTTTTGGAATTTTTTTTCACTTTAATTATTAACATTTATTTTGTGTTTTTGTTTCCAAGTTGTGGAATATTTCCTTTTTTTTCTCTTAGATAATAAATATTTGTACAAAAAAGCCTTTTTTAAAAAAAAAAAAAAAAAATTACATTAAAAGGGAAAGAGATTTGAACGCTTCCATATTTTAAAAAACAAACAAACCAGCATATTTAAATGAATTTCAAATCAATTGAAATAGAATAATGAATTTAGAACTCTTTCTTTGATGCTTGCGTCCATGTGTGTGTGGAAGAATTTTAATTACTACTTTAATTTCTTTGAGAAAAACAAACGGTACTTAGGTATTATCGCAACCTATCGGCTACATTATATGAAACAAAGCCCATAGATGCCAATTCAACCCTTACGACACATAGAAAATTGGGGTTGCCAACTTGTCGAGTTATTAATAGAGCTGGCGATTGTTGCGATAATATAGTACCATACAAACTTAAGAATATTTATCAAATATTTAATTTTGAATATTTTATGTTAAATTAGGAGTACCCTTTATATCTTACTCACATTTATGAGCGTGAGTTCTGTTTTTTTACTCACGCAAAGGTTTTTAGTAAATTTTCTGTATGAATTCTGAAACCTATATTTTGAGAAGAAATATTCAAATTTCTGTTGAAATGTTCCCATAGTCCAACAACGAAACACATTCTTATATAATTTTTTAAACTATTAAAAAAATTGCTTTCGATATTATTGTTCAAAATCTGCAGTAGAAGACCATGGTTTTTCCTATGTTAAAACGTCGCACTACAAGGTGGCACGAGGCCTATTGGCGACGGATTTTGTAATTTTGAACCGTGTCAAGTACGTTACACCAACGACAGATTTAACGTGCAGCGGGCCCTCTACATAGCTTGCTTTCAGTGGTACTAGGCTCGAACTCATGACACTACAGCCATGAGTCCGTTACCTTGAGCACTAGGCCTATCTTTATGAGAGACGAAAACAAATTCCAAAGTTGTGTTAAAACCAATCCGGTACTTATGATCATGTTGTTGTTGTTTATGCTACCTGATCGACAGAATCATCAGATCAAGGTCACGAAATTCATCGCGGCTTAGGGCTAGATTTTACGCCTGTCTTTAGCCTTAGTTTTGAGCACCATGCAGGTGAAAGTACGATTTGCTCAGCTCCCCCCCCCCAATTTTGAAGGAGAACACCCTGGGGTGGTCAGGGGCTTCCCGTCTCTCTTCCTCTTTCACCAACCTCACTAGAGGACTTGCAGCTCGACGGCTATTTAGAGAGTACCCCCCTGCCGCGAAGGGGCTCTATACATTTACAAACATCCATGCCTTCTCCGGGAATCGAACCAAGTCCCTACGGCACAGCAGTCAGCGTTGCTAACCACTATACCGGATGGCGGCCGGTATAGAGGTTATACCTATAAAATAAGGAATTCCTATCTTGTAGTTTGACAATCCAGTTTTCTCTCATGACGATTTTTCTTTTCTAAATTAACCACAGTGAAATCATGTAACACGAAACTGGGAGACTGAAATATTTTTCGTGTTAAAAGAATTTCGCGTTAAAAATATTGCAAAAAAATACGAAATTAAGTTTATTAGAATATATTTAATTTACATATATATATATATATGCATGTATTTAATATAGATCAAGGAACAAAACATTCACAACAACATCAATGGAATTTAATAATTTTATACAAAAATTTTCAAGTTCTTTTGAAAAAACAAAACATTACTGAATTTTTAGAAAATAATATGATATTTTACGATGCATTATCTTTTTTAGCATCAAATTGTCAACAATTTTTCGATGTCGTCCATTTGATATTCCTTTCACTATTGGAATGTGCTTTTAAATAATTGCGCCTACTTTTCATGATATTTCTCGTTTCAGAGAACGTGGGAACAGGAGCGTCTTCGAATCTGCATCATTGGCATTTTTTGAGCTTTGAACTAACTTCAAAATGTCTTTGCTGCACAATTGAGGCTGTGCACACATCATCATCAACAACTACAACGAACGTTTCCGATGATACAGTAAAACAGTCCAATCCGACTTATGTTTTCCGAATTTGTTCATTCCTAGAAGGGAAATCTTTTTATGTAAAGCCACTTTTGTTGCGTGTTAAGAGAAAAAATGCATGAAAATGCATAGTAATTTGTCGGCACCGTTATATTATTTAAACGATCGTTAACCGATCTTTTTTTCGTCTTAAGCGTTTTCGCGTTAAAAGTATTTTACTGTATAAAGAGTGTGTGAATATATAAATCTTATAAAATAAGCTTTGAATGTCTCAGATTCTAGCAGTATAAAAAAAATTAAGACCTTTAAAAAAACGTGAATGACACCTATTCCTAACTTCCTCAGATTAAATTGCTGATTAATTTTTTACTTTATTTATATACTGTGTTCTTTTGGTCGTGCTGTGGCAGATTAGTATTGTTACATAGATCGGGTTCGAGGATTTTATGCAATCAGTATTACGTTATCCTTTTTGCAAATAAATAACTCTATTATATATATATATATATATATATATATATATGGGAGAGTAATGTGCATGTATCTATATTCAGAAATATTGTTCTTAATTACACACTACGCAATAAATTTCTAGTTTCTAATAAATCAGAAAAAATAAAAATTATAAACATTTTACTAAATACTGTTTAATTCAAAACTACCCTATTAATTTTATTAATAGATATTTAAATAATGAAATTCTAAATAGTAAGGATTAAATTTCCATAGTTTTAAAAGGTTTATATTATAGATTTATTATTCTTCCTAGATAGTTTTTAAATACCCCAGTTTCTAGTTTTAGATAAAATTACTTTTTTAGAATATATTATAACTTTTAAACTTTATTAAGAGTCTCTAAGATAATGGTAGTATGTTTACATTTCTTGTTTTATTATTTCTATTCTTTTCATACTTTTGCTAAGTGCTATTTTTCAGCCTTTGCTTTGTTTTGAAATTGTATTTGGGTCCAGAATCTGGCAATAACTTGGTTATTGTACTCAGATTTAGCGCGGGCTCTGCATTTCAGTATGCAATTTTTGGGTAAGTTACCTCTTCCTTATAATGGATTTAGATTTCCTATCCATGATTTCCAATTGGTATTTGCTCGGTATTATTAACAAAAAAAAGGGGAAGGTTGGCTGGCCAAAAAACATGTTCAACCCACTTTTATACAGAAGGATTTTTTTGAAAAAATTTTATGTATACTAGCTGTCCTAAGTCAGCAATGTTGATAATACTGAAGCATCCATTCTTTTGTATTTTGCTCTGCTGTTTCAATCTTTCATATCTCCTTCTAAATTCTGTTGTATTGTTATCTGGCAATTGATATTCTTTTATGTATTGATCATGTGGTTCATCTCTCTCTTGTAGAGAAATTTTTATTATATATATATATATATATATATATATATATATAATCAAAATTTCTCTACAAGAGAGAGATGAACCACATGATCAATACTCAGAAGAACATCAATTGCCAGATAACAATACAACAGAATTTAGAAGGAGATATGAAAGATTGAAACAACAGAGCAAAATACAAAAGAATGGATGCTTCAGTATTATCAACATTGCTGACTTAGGACAGCTAGTATACATAAAATTTTCTTAAAAAATCCTTCTGTATAAAAGTGGGTTGAACATGTTTTTTGGCCAGTCAACCTTCCCCTTTTTTTGTTAATAATACCGAGCAAATACTAATTGGAAATAATGGATAGGAATTCTAAATCCATTATAAGGAAGAGGTAACTTACCCAAAAATTGCATACTGAAATGCAGAGCCCGCGCTAAATCTGAGTACAATAAACAAATTATTGCCAGATTCTGGACCCAAATACAATTTCAAAACAAAGCAAAGGCTGAAAAATAGCACTTAGCAAAAGTATGAAAAGAATAGAAATAATAAAATAAGAAATGTAAACATATTACCATTATCTTAGAGACTCTTAATATAGTTTAAAAGTTATAATATATTCTAAAAAAGTAATTTTATCTAAAACTAGAAACTGGGGTATTTAAAACTATCTAGGAAGAATAATAAATCTATAATATAAACCTTTTAAAACTATGGAAATTTAATCCTTACTATTTAGAATTTCATTATTTAAATATCTATTAATAAAATTAATAGGGTAGTTTTGAATTAAACAGTATTTAGTAAAATGTTTATAATTTTTTATTTTTTCTGATTTATTAGAAACTAGAAATTTATTGCGTAGTGTGTAATTAAGAACAATATTTCTGAATATAGATACATGCACATTACTCTCCCAATGCGGTACTTTTATAATATTGAAATTAAAGTCTTCTCGTTTATCATAAATATTAGTAACTATTTTATAATCTTTTAATTTAATTTCTATATCAAGAAAATTTGCTTCGTAACTGTTACTATTTGTCTGTAATAAATTAAGATATTGTGGATAAAAATTAATATTAGGTATAAAGTTGTCTTATATATATACGCTAGCAGCGTATCTGGTTCTGCAATTGAATCAAGCAGAATAGCTTTTAAAAAATCATAACATTAAAAATAATTCTGGATTCTAAGAACGATAAAATATCCAACCATTCTAAAAATCAAACGTTTTTATTCCACAAAAAAATACAATACTAAACCATTGCCAAAATACAGCAACAAAACTTTTACTTAATATTTACATTAGGTTTTTACAGTGAATACGCGCAAGTATAGATGCCATGAATTAATTCAAAAATAAATTCTGAAGACATGACAATCAGTCTCAAAGAGCAAGACAGTTCTTCTGGAGCAATGGAAACTTATTGGCGAAAAACAGTCCTTGAAACACAGGATACAGTACTCAAAACTCGCTTAATAAATCACAGAAGGTCTTCACATCTTCCACAGCACTCAGACACAATTATCAGTGTCTAAAATACAAGTATGTTTAACATACTTATGATTCTTCACAAGCACTCACTCGTCCTACGCAACAGCTGAAGTAATCGCTTCGACGGTCAAGACAATATTACACTACAATGCGATCAAAACAAGACTCATAGATCGTTATATTAGTAGATCTCTCCACTAATTTCCATATGAATCCATAGGGCAGGGGTAGCCAACCCGTGGCACGCGTGCCACAGTGCGGCACGGCGGAGTTGTAACGGTGGCACGTGAGGATTTAATAAAAATTTGAAAAAATAATATTAATTACAATTTTTTTTTACAATATTGTCAGTTTACGGCATACGAAGCGCTACCTGTGTAATTAAAATAGTAGAGTGTGTTGTTGTGTCTGGTAGTAATGTATGTATAAACTGTGTCTGCGCAATCCCAATTGCGCTGCCTGAACTGCGCATGCCCTGCAACTCCAATGTAAATGTACAGAAGTTATGAGTAATTAATAAACGCTAGTCCACAAGAAAACTATGTCGTGATTGTGTCATGAACAATATATGTAAGAGACTCTTGAGTCCACTTAAGTGTTAGAGCTATCGAAGTAAAAAAATATTATTGAAATGCGATTGTCTCGGACAAAAAAAAAATCTCAGAATTTATTTTAAATAAGCTTATTTGAGATTCAGTTGAAATTTAACGTGTAGAGAAAGCTTTTTTCACTCGTGAGATTTCAGAATTTGAAGGATTGTATTTTAAAATTTCTGGAAGGAAACACTAGACCTGTCTAGTAAGTACTTACTATTCTAGAATGAAGACAAGATATGCGATTCTGCTTTTCTTGCCGATATTAAGGGATATTAAAATAATTTAATTTTAAGATTACGGAGAAAAGATTGTATTTTTTCTACCCTAGTTGGTTAAATACCTTCTTTTATGGTATTTGATCCAACTAGGCTTTTTTCTTCTTGATTTTTGAGGAAAACAATTAACGCATTTCTCATTAATTCTTAAACTCTCCATCAAAGTTGACAGTGCTTCGAGCTGTGATAGATTTAAAAATTTAACATCTATTTTTGTACAATTCTTTCAGTGCTAAGTTTGATGATTTTCAAAAGGAAAAAAATGCAGATTTTTTCACAAATTCTTTTTCGATTTCTTTGCAAAATATTAACTTTTACCCACATAAAATCAAAATTGAAATTATTGTTCAACACTATACTACACTGAAGAACAAATACAAGGAATTCTATTGAATTTTGTAAATTTGTACTAATAAGCCATTTTTCAAATTGACACGATTTGGCTCTGTCAGATATTGTTGTAGATTTGAATAAACATACGTTTGTAAGCAATGTTTTCTATTATGAACAACAACAACAAAAATCTAAATATCGTTTAAAATTAACTGAACTAATGAAAAATAAAATTTAAATTTGTGCTTTGGTCTCATTTATTATAATTTTTTTAAATTTCCACTACTTACCCTTGTTCTTTAAAAATGTGCTCGCGTTGCGAAAAGTTACATAATAAGTAACATTTCTTCACCTTTTCATTTGATCAAAAAGTTGGAAGTGGCACGCGTAACTATTTTTTATCTGAAAATGGCACTCTTCCTAAAAAGGGTGGCCACCCTGCCATAGGGTCACGAACTCGCCAAAAATGATGCCAACTTGGCTCTATTGTCAAGATTTCGTCAAATATGCATAGAATTGCCATTATATTATAAGGAACGGTGTTTCTTGCGAATATTACAATTTTAACATAAAAATAAATACAACAGAAAGTAATATAGACGTATTACACATTCAGATGTAAATTATTTACACTATTTTAAGCATTTAATATACAAAATTTGTAAAAAATTTTCAAGTGTAACAATGCTACCACAGTTTTTGAGGTTTAAGTAACATACTTAAGGTATTATATAGTAATAAAGCTTAAAGAGAATGCAGTGTGGTTGCGATATGTTCTCAGTGACACTAAAGTAACAGGAGAGTACCAAAATTACTATATTTAAAATTTTTGTTTTGGCAATCTTTCCTACGTATATATTTTTCGCATTTTTGATGTTCCTGTATCTCTGTGGTAGGTAACCACAAAAAATTTTTTGTGTCCTCTAAAAAAAGTATGTGTACAAATAGGGTGAATCGGGACCTCTTAACCGACTTTTTACAAAGCTGACCATAACTTTTTTTGTAATTTATTTTAAAAAGTGAATTTAAAGTCAAAAGAAAACATAGTTATCTGTTGATTTTTTCCTGTCCCCCCCCCCTTTAAAACGAAAGTGCTATGATGGATTTTTGACAAAAGTGATGGTTCGTTTTGTCCTTCCTGTGGTAGATATTTGCATTTCGAAAAAAAAAGGGGGAAAAAAACGAGCCTTACAGTAGTCGCATATGATGTGTAACACCTGACATGTTATCGTGGTAAATACGCAATAGTATCTTAAATCCTGAAAAAAATTAATCGTCTATGATTGGAAAACTTTTTCTACCGAATAATTATGTTTTTAATGAAAATTTTATTTAATTAACACAAGGAGTAATGTAATTTTTTATCAAAAATAATTATTCTTGTTCAATTTGGGGAATAGTGGTGACACAATAGATTTATGATAACTAAAATATGACCAATATACTTGTGATTTCAAAGTACTTAAAAACCATTGAAAAACAACGTTAATAATATTACCACTGTTAACCTCAAAGTATGAAAGTTAAAACATATAAATATAACCTCAGCTTTCATACACAACGAGTCCTGAGACTTTGACAATTGAGCGTAAGAATCACAAGTTTATCCTCGATGAAGTCTAATAAGACTTGTTGGTACGTGTAAAGTGAATTTAGAGTCGAAAAATAAAAAAATAAAAGAACGAATCCGAGTTTTTGAATTCGAATATTTTGAAATGCTTAATTTAATAATATAAAAATAGGTGGCGGCTTGTTAACTACAGGAGTTGGACCCCGATGCGAGGGGAGGTTGGAGAGAGGGGCGGCAAAACTGCTAGAGCCGGCCCTGATTGATATGTGTAACATGAATTGTACGACATGTCTTTAAAAAGGAATCAGCTTTAGCATGCAACGTTATAGTTAGGAGACTGCGGAGAGATATTGCGTAATTGTTGCCTTATACATCTCCATATTGGCCTTGTACTTGGTGTTATGATTTGGGAGTGGCATTGAAATCCACTTCCCTTTGGCCTTGTACACATTGCTGATACAAAGACCAGTCAACACTGTACTCTGAGGGCTTATAGCTTGTCCCTTACCTTCAGTTTGCCTATGACCATATTCCAACAGCATAATGTGCAGCATACATAACTTTAGATTGTATACCTTCATTAACCAACGATTCCTTCGATTTATCACCTATCAAATACTTCTAGTTGGTGATTGGAGAATAGTCCGACTTATACCTGCCATTGCTTCTGCAGAACAACTTCGGCAATGTGTGAAAGTAGTTAGGAATGCCATACCCCAACAATACATCCAAAGACCCTTTCATTCAACGCTCATGCGTGTAATGATTTGTCTCGGTCCTTCGACCAAGGGTGTGAGAGGGTTCGAGTAAGTATCAGAAATTTTTCAATTTGAACAATTTTATTTCCTTTTCCCTCTTATTAGCTTTTATATGAATACAGATAATGCATTCTAATAACCAAACCCGAGGAGAAATCGAACTTATTAATCTAACCATATAAATAAGGGCATTAATCTCTTCTCTTGAGTGCTCTTGCTTCAACACTTTCTTTCCTTCTTGGATTAACAATATTAAGTGCGACCACCAGTTGCTTACACTATGCTTTCTTCTTATACTCAATTTTTAACCATCATCCCGTCTACTCCACATCTAGTACTTGAAATAGAAGTTTTCATGTACATAAAGACAAGTCATCTCTACGGAAAGCGGTGTAACAACCTCGTCGAGGTTGTTGGTGCTTGGAGGGGGGGGGGGGTGCTGAGTAAAGATCGGCCATAACCAGTTAAACAACTAAAGGTAGGACAGCTAAAGGTAAGAAAGGCACTACGTAACTAACTAGCAGAGCAATCACAAGGTTTAAGGATACTTAGGATATGAGTATAATCTACTCCACTTACTCTAGGAGCACTCTGGCCTTCACGGTAAATCTCTTACTTGTACGACCTAAGGTCGTAATTCTTAAGCTCAATCTTATAATTTATTCACCAGTTATCAATAATTTAAATCCCAGTGACTATATGCGGGCTGGCTTTCAACTCCCTTCGCGTACCTAAATGTCCAAGCTTAAATATAACAACTTATTTGCATAAATCAAGTCTTCTTCTTCGGGAGAAAGTTTTCAATCGAACATACAGTTAAAAAAATTAATTTACTCCGCTAAGATAAATTGAAGGTTCGTGGATAGACTTGTTACGAGGGTTTTCAGCTAAAATCACAGTTAAAAAGAGTATTTTACCCAAGAGGATTAGTTGAAACCCGAATGGAACCCTTTACAGACTATGAATTCGATTGTTGCCAGCCGTGTTTGCAGTACTACTGATTTCACACAGGAGGTTAAAATTTCAATCTTTTTATTCCTGTACTGTGTTGTATTCATCTAATAAATTTGGCTTTGATATATCTCTAGTCTTTCTTGTAGTTGCCTTTTGACACTGTTTCAAGTTTCTCACCAAGAAAGAATTCAAGTTCCGCTCATACCGTTTACGACTTACCATAGAAATTGGGGAAAAGGAGAAAAATAAACAAAGAAAAAAAACACGAATAAATTTATTTTAACTGCAAATGTTTTATAAAAATAAGCAAGAGATACAAAACATTTCCCTGTAAAAATTTGAATAAAATAAGGTTCAAAACAAAAATAATATTTTGTTTTTACTTAAGGGG
Organism: Trichonephila clavata; assembly: GCA_019973975.1. Taxonomy (NCBI): domain Eukaryota; kingdom Metazoa; phylum Arthropoda; class Arachnida; order Araneae; family Nephilidae; genus Trichonephila; species Trichonephila clavata. The sequence goes on along the minus strand of BMAO01011497.1, from coordinate 111,177 downwards.
TCATCAAAACATGTTTTCTAAATTACGACAAAATGTTTATCTAGAACGCAATGCTTTTTTATAAATAAATAGAAGTGCAAACAGACAACGTGTCAGTTACTGAAATAATACGAAATTTCAAGATATTTGAGATAAATACACATGTTTAAGTGCGCTTAGGATTGCATCTAATTTTACTTAGTGCTTTAGCTGATATTAAAGAAATTTTTGCAAATAGCATTAAAAAGCATCAGTTTGCGATATTTTTTATAGTTCGATTCAGAAATGTATTGATCCGAATGAGACGAAATTCGTATTGTACATGAAATAAACACTTGATCATAAAAAATATAAATAAATAAACGCCTGAAAAAATTTCATTTTGTGGATTTTTTTACACATTTTTGGTCTCAGTGATCGGCGTTTTCGCAGTTTTTACTGCTGAGGAAGATTATCGCCGCGTTAAGTATAGCTCTGGCTCATATTACGTCTCATGACGCCATTGTCTATTTTTATTACTAACAATTTATAAGGAAGTTTCTTAGAAATTGTTATTTTTGTTTATTTGTTTGTTCTCAGTGGCAGTATTACGATTTTTTTCGAATTCTGCTTCAAAACTGATATAATTACAGAATGTATCTTTTCAAAAATTAAACTTCAGTTTTGGCAATACAGTTTATATATATATAAAAAAAAGAATCTGCTATTACTATTTACTAATTTATTCTTCCGTATGAAGCCAATATTTGCAATGCTAAAAGTTATTTGAAAGATTATTGAAAGTTAAGTTCACTCATTAAAATCATATTTTTAATTTTTGGATATGCCGTCTTGCAACAGATTGAATGTTGACTCTGATTTTAAAAAAAAATTATTTTTGTTGAGTTTTATTTAAAAATAAAAAAAAGAGAATCAACCAACAAACTAACCGATTTAACAAAAGATATTCCAATGAGAATGATGCAAAATATTGAGTAACAAAAATTATATTCTTATTTCATTGGGGAAAAAAAAGGATGCGACAGAAAGTGATTAGACAATTTTTAACGCAATTTCCTGATAATCTTTGGAATCGTATTGTTAAATGAAAAAAAAATATATTAGAAATAAAAAACTTTTCTTTAACTAGCTTCCTCTTTGATTGAATCTTTTATACATTAATACTTTTTTCGAATCCTATATTATTTAAGCCTCCTTATCAAACAACAACTGAATACGATATACTTTGTTCAAAAAATGTAGACTTGGGATAAATGCTACAATATGGCCTTCATTCAGATATTCTTTAAATAAATTCTAAATATCGAATTTCTCGATTTATATAATAGTGATCGCAATACAATATAAAGCGAAAACAAAAAATAAAATATTCCTTATCTTTCACCCAACCTTTCATATATTTAATGTTGGATTTTTCTACTTAGCAAGATCTTAGTATTTTTATTTCAAAAGGATTGGCATCGGTTCTCTCTCTTGTTTCTTTGTCTGCCACAAAAGATAAAATAAAAGCTAAGAAGTCACAATGGAAAAAAGTTGAATGTTGATTCATTTTCGTTATTTCTTGAAATGAATACTATCTGATGGATTTTTAATGTATCTGTGTGAAGCAGGGGGGAAATATATCAAAAAATGTAATTTATTTCACAAATATTTTTGTATAAAATAAATAATGTTTTTAGAAATACGAATATTGTATTCCACATTTATATTTAGCTCACAATCAAATTAAAAAATAAAGAAAAAACTACTTCTACAAATTTATTTAAATTGAAAATTTCACATATGCGTGATGAAAAATTTAATTCAAGACTGTATAGAATAATACAAAGAAATCTTTACCAAATACCAAAGAAATCTTTACCAAATACCAAAGAATTCGATCAAAATAGAAAACAAATTATGGATACAAAAATTGTATCATATTCTGCCTTCTCTAAAATCTATAAAGCTGTATATTTTAATATACTAATCATGTGTATTATTTAAAGCCCTCTTTATTTTCTGTTTTTTTCCCGCATAATTTTTTCTCTTCCCTATATATCAACATACAAGATTAAAAAGGTATTCTGTTTTAAGGTAAAATATTCAGTATGTATTAAACCTCTTTTAATTTAAAGAATACCGTGCACTAAGCAGGAATGTGAATTTAAATAAATTAAAGGAATTCTCATATTAATATTAATGAATTTATGCAAAAATATTTAACTCTGCGAGAAGTATTTTTTTTTCCTGGTATACTTTTCTGTATTACCGGTGATAACAAAATTAAATTGGGATTGCACAACATTAAGGACATTGAAAAAGCTGTATACACACACACACACACACACCACACACACACACACACACCCCACCACACACACATATATATATATATATATATAATCGCAACGGCATCTACATAGAAGAGTGAGTGTTACCAGACAAGTAACACTGACAATAAATGACAAAATTTTTATTGAAGGTATATAGTAGTAGAAACTCGAATGCTTTTACTACAAATACACCATCGGCTGCAGGGTCTTTGTTGGGTTCGTAATCATATTGGTTGGACATTAGATTATTGGAAACCAATTTCTTAGTGAAATGAGTCCCGCTTTCAGTTAGCAAAAATTGGTGGTAGGATTCGAATCTGCCATAGACCTCACAAGTCCATGGATCCAAGTTGTCAATAAAGCTCGGAGGAAGTTGTGGTTATGGCTGCATATAGTTGAGGGTTGTCTTTACAAGGTATATAATGACTCCTCTGTGATCAAACTCAGCCAGTCATTCAATGGATATTGTTAAGTTCAGCAACTCAGAGATCCCCCCCCCCATTTACAGCTATTCATGGACTTCAGGTACCTAAAATATGATGGAATTTTCCAGGATCCTAATGTGCCATGTCACCAGTTAGAGATTATTCGCGATTAGTGATAGGAACATTCTGAACAATTCTAGCGAATGATTTTGACACCTAATTTGCCACAAATGAATCCAATGGAACTCACATGGAGTACGGTAGAAAGGTCAATAGTACACAAAATTCTGCACCAACAACACTTTCGCAAGTATAGACGTCTGTGAGGGCAATACGACTGAATTTTTTTCAGAGGATTTCCGAGGATTTATTGAATTAATTCCACATCGAGTTGTTGCGCTTCGCTAAGCAATAAGAGGTCTTACACGGTATGAAGAGGTATCCCATGACTTTGGGTACTTTAGTACATATAAACTCTTTTAAAAGGAAAATATACAAGTAAATTTGGATTTCTTCATACTATTATTTCTAGAAAAATGAAAGCGACATTTCTTTATGACAAATATTCTTTAGAAAATTTTTACTAATATTTGCAGTATGCTATAAATTTTAATTCACTACAGTTACTTATATATGTTAAATTGTTATTTAAAGTACCATAGATATTGCTTTAATAAATAACCTTTTCAAGACTATGAACAATAAATTTAATATGGAAATAATAGAAATAAGAGACGCTTTTTTAAATATCACGCATTGCGTCAGAAAATCACTTAAAGTAGACTTTTTAAACAACCAAAAAAAAGCACACAAAAAATTGATATTTGTTTCCGAAAATAGTAATTCAACTTACTAAAAACTGTTTCACACTAAAATTCTCCGAAATACTTTTCAAAAAATTGTAAGGAAATGATATGAATCTATAAAAGTAACCATTATTTTATTTCACAATACTTTTTCCACGTTTAAAAAACACGCATTTATAGTATAACTGGTTCATCTTTAAAAAGTAACTTTTTATTTAAAATCGAATACTCAATATTTGTTTTATTTTCCTAACGATCTTTCATCGCTTTCGTTCGTTATATTCCTTGAAAAGTCGTTAGAAACTATGTTTATTCAACAAGAACAACGAACCTTGTCTTCTGATGCCACGCATACAATAAAAAACAACAACAAACTCATTTCATTTAGAACAAACTTCACAACGAATAACAAAATACGAAAAAAGAATATTATATTTAGTAATTCGCTTCAATTCCTATCACGGCTGAGCAGTACATTCACCGTTCTTATGTACTGCAAACAATATATTCCTCGAAATGTTTTTCTCGTTAGCAGAAAGGAAAAATAAAGAACACACACGCGCGCGGCGCGGTTGAAACGTGAGCTTCTATTCGCATTTGTAGTCCGATGACTAAAATAATACTCGGTAAAAGGACGTCATTAGTAATTTACAGTCGCAGCTATACTGTTGCCATTGCAGCTATATAAATAAAAGAGTCATCATGAAAAAGAACGGTTTTTCGGGTCAGAACACTTCAAATTGCTGCCTAGAAAAACTATTAGCAGCTTGGAATTGAAATTACGTATTATTAAAGGGATATTTATTAATATGTTGACCCCAATTGGACCAAAACTGTTGTTAATAATTCAAAAATCAGAGATTGGACACTATAAAATTAACTATGTTTAATTAAGTATTTTTAAAATTTACGGTATAATTTACTTCGGAATGTCAGTTGTTAGAATAATGCTTTAAACCTGGTTAAATAAACTTCAGTTATGGATTAACTATTTGGAATTTAGAACACTTTTAAAATTGTTCGTTTTAAATTATCGTAATATATATATATATATAGTCATGATTTTTCGAATAAAAAAATAAATGTCACAATTCTGATAATACATTTTCTCATATCACATTTATTTGAATGCACCAAGAAGTTTTATTATGTCGTTTTTACATGACTTTTATTCTTTTAGTTTCCTATAATATTCTTTGTTGTTATTGTCGTAATCAATAAATTTTTTTAAGAAAATTTGTGGAACAAAAATTAAATTCGACAGATCTTAGAAAAAAATTTAAGAATTTTAATTAAAAACCTAATTTTTTTTTTTTTTTTTTTGCTCAATTTTATAAAATTTTTGAAATTTATTATAAAATTGTGTTATTTTTTTCATTAATAAATTTCACAACAGTAAACAAAATTAAAAGCTTTAATTTATGTTCTATTTTATTTTATTTAATTTTGCAGAATATAAATTTAATTTAAGGGAATTTGAAAAAGAGAAGAAAAGTTAATGTGATATAACAGGGAATTTTACTAATGGGTTTTTAATATGATAAAGTGGAGTCAGGGCCCATTAATAATCAAATAGGTAACGTATGCGGATTTTTAATTGTTTAAATAGAAATATTTATATCAAGCTAGCTTCACAAAATATGCATGAAAAAGCGTGGAATTATAAACGTAAAATTAAATACAAGAAGAATACGAATACGTAAGAAGGGGGGGAAAAAGAACGACCACAATTAATACTACATTGTTTTGTTGAAAATTTTACATTTGAGTGTATTAATTTTTGGAATAAAAACTAAATTCTTTGTTTAAACTATACGATCATGATTTGAAAATGGAATTTTAGTGGGTAAGAAATAATCGTCAGATCACTGGATTATTGTTATGGAAATTCTTAAATTTTAGCAATATAAAAATGTTTATTTTATAAAAATTTATACCTTTTCAGATTTTTAGTACTTAATTGCTTGAAGAAAAGTAGACACACAAAAGCAAACAACAAATAAAATTTATAGAACAGACCATTGCGAAGAAGAAAAAAAGAACAAAAATTTTCCGTAGGATTTTCTGTGTAACTGATATTTGACGTGTATCAACTATGAAAAATAAATAATTAAAAATATAAACAAATCTAAACTTGACTTAAGCTCAGATGATTTACGTCTCTATTTAAAGTAGCGACATCTGTAAACAATAAAACAAATATAGCTAATTACATTTACCACAGAATTCAACCCCTGGTGGTTCGCCTAAGTCTGCAGACAGTTTTGCCACACCCTAATTGATAATAAGATCTTTCTTAGTAATTGATAGAAGTGTTAGTAATCTCATAATAAGTAGAAGTTAATTTTTTTACTCTTTCCCTTTTACATACATTATATATGTAATTAAAGTGTTAAAAAACCTGCATTTTATAATGCGTTCTAATTTAAGAATTTTTTCTAAATCTATTAACTAAATCATTAATATATGAATTAATTTTTTTTTTACATTTGTTAGGTTTCTTTTCATACGATAATACTATATTCAAAAGATATCTGATAAAAAAAATCTTTCTACGTAAATATATGATATTAAGAAGGCGTAATTTAGAGCACTTATATATGTGATTGTAATATGCATGCGTGTATTTTTTTCTGACTTCTGAAACTAACAGTCACCGACAGACCGCAAAAGAATGAGGAAGTATATGAGCTCCGTCGGATTTCCTTTTTTGACAAAATGACAGAAAAACGCAGCGCCATGCTACTGCACTAAATTTTGTGTGAAATGTGTGGTGATTTCTAGGGATCAGAAAAGTAATTTATTTGATAGAATTGACAAACATAAAATTTTATTTTCGAAAATAAACTTCAAGCTTCTCTTTGATTGAATGATTGTTTATTAGCGTTACATTTCCAAACAACACGAGAATATTGGCGAAGGACCTCGTAATTTCGAGCCACGGTCTAGTAATGAGAATAATGACCCCGGATCTGGCTTCCCCATACCCTAAACTTCCACAACGTGGTGTGGAAACGTGCGTCAGCCCAATAAATAGCTTCAATAAATCAAATAAAGAATTCAATAAAATAAAAATTTATAAATTATTTTTAGATAAACAAGGGGAAAAGACACATTTGTTTAAATCTAAGAAGTATATGAACTAATACAGTAATCTATACAAATAAATAAAATTGAAGTGTCTGTTTGTAATTTCAAATTAGCAGCTTTTTACTTAATGCACTAAAAGTATATACGGTACTCATAACAAAAAACCAATTTTTAAAATTTTTGTCTGTCTGTCTGTTTGTTCCGGCTAATCTCGGAAACGGCTGGTGCGATTTTAAAAATTCTTTCACTAATGGAAAGCTACATTAACGGGGAGTAACATAGGCTATATTTTATTCCCGTATTCTTACGGGAACGGAAACTATACGGGTGAACGTGAAACTGAATGCCAAGATGAACGCCAAGCTGAGCTAATGAAGTCGTTGTTTTGGTTACTGGCGACCGATGCTCTTCATGAGACATAACAGTGTTACGCGCACATCATAATTCGCTGACACGTGCCATAATTTTTTTTATGATAGTTATCTCACTGTTCAGTTAAGTAGAGCATCGGCTGTTTCGGATGCACTTTTAAAAATAATAAATCAAGGCTTCATAAGCAAAAAGCAATGCAAGAAACAAAAAATTGATAAGTTTTAATCCTTTCTCTTTTTTTTATTTACATTTTTAGTCACATTTAAACAATAGTTATTATTTGCTTAATATTTATATTGTAATCGAAGAATAATAATTTTCAAGGTATCTTTCATTTTTCTACCTCTCTGTTTTTCTTAATTCAAATTGTTCTTAATTTCTTAATTGTGAGTTTTTTTCATTCGTTATATTTAAGCTGTTTTAAACTTTAACAGCTGAACTTTAAGTATAATAATTAGAAATCAATGTTAAACATTGTTAGGTTTTTATTCATGAAATATTTCAGATTTTGATAAATTACTCTTAGGTTATTTTATTTAGTTAACTGGCGTAGGTAGTTGTTTCTAAAATAATTCAAATTGTTCTTAATTTCTTAATTGTGAGTTTTTTTAATTCGTTATATTTAAGCTGTTTTAAACTTTAACAGCTGAACTTTAAGTATAATAATTAGAAATCGATGTTAAACATTGTTAGGTTTTTATTCATGAAAATATTTCAGATTTTGATAAAAAACATAGCATTTATGATGATGTTCACAATCTCAATATAAAAGAAGATTCGTGGTTGTGTGAAAGATCCATTTTAGCACCTATAAACGACCAGGTTACTGCGCTTAATCAGCGCATGTTAAATAAGCTTCCTGGTGAATCACAAACATACCTTTCCATCAATACAGTGATGAAACGGTTAGTTATCCAACAGAATTTTTAAACAGTATAATTGTGCCTGGTCTACCTCCTCACAAGCTAGAACTTAAGATTGGCGTTCCCATCATACTACTCCGTAGTTTAAACCCACCAAAACTTTGCAATGGTACTAGGTTGCGAGTAGTGTCATTGCAAAGAAACGTTATAGAAGGTCGTATAATATCCGGATGCGGAAAAGGTAACATAGTACTTATACCACGAATTCCCATAATACCATCGAATTTTCCGTTTGAATTCAAAATACTACAATTCCCTGTGTCAGCTTTGCTATGACAATTAACAAGTCACAAGGGCAAACGTTAAGCAAAGTTGACATAGATTTAACTAAGAGTTGCTTTTCACATGGCCAACTATACGTGGCATGTTCACGTGCGAGGAATGCCACTGGCGTTTTTGTTTTAGCTCAAGAAAATCGTACACCAAATATTGTATATAAAGAGATTTTTCAATAAATTTAATACTGTATATAGAGAGGATGTTCAATAAATTTATACGAAAAAAACCACACAAAAATTAACAAAAAACAAAGAAAATAAAAAAAAATAAAACAATAAACACCAAAAAGCAGAAAGAACACAAAAATATAAAAACAAAACACTGATTCACAAAGTAAAAAAATGACATTAAACTCTCTCTCTCTCTCTCTCTATATATATATATAGCGTGTATGTATTTCTTAACGTGGAATACAGAATTATTAAGTTTTCGTAAGATCTGTGAATTGAACAAAACACTTTATTGAAAATTTCTACGTGAACGAAGTCGCGGGTAACAGCTAGTATATTAATAAAAAGAGAGATCAAAACGAAATTTTACTTTATTTGCTTTATTTCAACAGAATTGTTGATTACTTTATTTACGAGGGCATTCAAGTAAAATAAACATTTTACTCTTGTTTGAGTTATTTTCTCGTCTTTGTTTAAATTATTACTTTATGGTTATCAGCGTTGTAATGTTTAGCTTCTCCTACTTCCCTTATACCCCCTTGTCTTCGTTTGGAACCGGCTAGATGTGTGGGGAGAACTAATTGATCAGTCGACACGATTCACTAAAATTATTTTACTGTCCCACTTATCAACCCAAGCACAATAATAATCCAGCTGAGATAATTTAGATCAATGATTAGAGCGCGAAGGTGAGACCAGTTAGCCTGTGGATAATATTTACGGACACTCAACTAATTTCTACGATAACCCATACGAGCTCGTTATTAACTCAGACGAGCCTTAGCAATTTAGTTTCTAACTTCTATTTAAATAATTCGCACAATACCTGATCCCTTGTCAGTCAGAAGTTCTACAGAGGGAGGCAGGCCTTGAACACTAATAGCTTGATCAGCTCATATCCAAGTGATCCTCACTCCTTCAAGCTCCTTCAATTCTCACTTTAATAATCTTAGATTCTCATTTCAATAACTCACGATCCTCCCTTCACTATCTCTCAAAACTCGCGAAAACAGAATCTATATAATAAACTTAATTTGCATAATCACGTTTTCTTACCTTCGGGGAAAGTTGGTTGAAAGAAATGTTTCCCTCAAAGAGTCCCCAAAGTATTAGTAAGAGCCGCGTACAGATCCGTCTCAGCGTTAAGTTGAAAAGTTTTTTATTGTGCGATGTTGTTGATTTTTTTATTTTTGTTTTAATCTGCAATTTTTATGTGCCGAAGTTTGACGCACTCCATTAAAAAAAAAAAAAGATTTGGACTTATGTATAAAGAACTTGCATCAAGTGCTAGTCTCTCAATCTGTATTAATTATTTATATGAATATGTGTCGGATTGCTGATTAAAATGAAACACAGCTCGACGTGGAACTTCAGACGTATCTCAGGTCTCAAAGGCCCTCTTGAACATTAGCCACCTTTCAAAACTCCAAAAGTGTTGAAATAAGTTTTACTGATTAAACTCTTTGTTTTCGAATAAAATATTCTATGTTTCGTAAATCTGGAAATTTGATGATAAAATCAATAAAGATAAAAAAAAATGTGAAGGAAAGAATAAGCAAGGGATCAAAAAGAGGGAAGTGTCCCACATCTAAGAACCAAAGAAGTTTTTATGTTTAGAATATAAAAAACAACTTTTTTCGTTGAAATGTGGCTGAGGTAGCCTAACGTATGCAGTCACGAGCTCGTGGCTGACCTGTCATGAGTTCCAGCCTTGTGCCACTGAAGACCCACATGTAGAGAGGGTGATGTACGTCAATGGCGTGTTTGTGGAAGTTAGGAGAGGAGGTATCAGCTCATGTAGTGGCGTAACAAAGAATATTAGGGTCACCCTGCAATGTCAGGTTTTGGGCCTGAATTTGTTAAGTTTGACTCAATTTGTCAGTTTGACTGGGCCCTTTACAGTCCTGGGCTCCCTCACGGTGCAGGGGTTGCGGGGGCGTACGTTACGCCACTGGGGTCGTCTTCGTCACTTGACCATGTTGAAAATTATGAAGTCTGTCGTAAATAGCCCCTCGTGCGGCTTTAGAGGGCGACGTTATTAATAAATCTCTCATTTTCATCGGTATGATGTATACGTTTATGCAGGGACGTCGTAAGACTTTTTGAGGCCCTTGGCCCCTATGAAAAAGTAGGCCCTACCTGTGATCTTTAAAAGTAGACAGTATGTATAGCATGCATTGTCAAACACTCGTACAAACGATAATTTAAAACTAATAAATGTACACTACTCACAATCTCAAAAATTGACTCAAACGATGTCCGCATTTCGACTAAATGAATTGAATGATTGTTAATGGTATTAAGCTTAGGTGTAGACATGGACAATGGTTCATCACATAATAATCCTGCCAATTTTGCCGGTTTGACATGCAGTTTGAAATCCCCTGTTTTTCGAAGAATATGTCGGGAATCCTATTTGACTATAAAAATAATCCGGATCATAATCTTATTAAGACTGAGTCGAGAACGAAATTAGCCCCCCCCCCCCACCGAGGGTGAGGCCCCGGGCCCACTCTTTAAGACGTAGACATCCCTACGTTTATGTGTTATGATTAATCTGTTAAGTAGATGATATTAATCTGTTTAGTACAGGGGTGGGTAGACTTTTTCAGGGTACGGGCAAACTTCTAATTTTTTCAAGGTGTTGCAGTCCACCCAATGGCGTAGGTGTAGGGAGATAAAAAAAAGTATACAATACAGTTGGACCTCTATCTAACGAACCTCTATTTTACGAATTTCTCTATTTCGCGAACGTTTTCCAGGAACCAAGAACACATTTTACGATTTCCTTCGTAAAATAGTCTCCAAATAGCGAAGTACATTTTCTATTCAACGAAATTTTCTCTTATGATTCGATTTTTTTCCCCCTCCGTATTTTTTTAAAATACCGTATTCACTCGCTTCTAAGCCGCACTTTTTACCAATGTTAATGCTACTGAAAATCGGGCGTGACTTAGAATCGAAGGAGGGAAAATGTGTTGGATGGGGTGTTTAGAGCAATTACAGTTTTATGCGTGTATTTAAAAGCTTTAATACTGATAAAATAACTAATTGTTCCCTTCTTTTTGTTTTCCTTTTAAATTTACTTTAATTTCACAAAATTGGATATCGATAAACCACATTTTAAACTATTTTTCAATTTTTATAAAATCTTGTTGAGAATTTGGGGCGCGGCTTAGAATCGATAGTCGAAAGCCTTCGTGAGATGGAATGATTATTAGGTCTTAGTGAAGGCGGTCACTCCAAAATGTCTTGGTGGTCCACCTGTCGATCGCGATCGACTTAATGCCCACATCGGGTGTAGTAGATGTTCCTTTTGCAATCCATGTGACAAATTAATGGTTTCTATTATGGACTTTCATGTGTATTAATTAAAATGAACGTGTTCGGTTTCCAAGAAATAAAAGCACGAATTACCTGTTTGGCAACACTTAGGAAACTGGGATTCTTTTTTTCCCTTGTGTTGTTGATAAGGTTTCAACTAAACGTTCTAAACGTTTAAAAGAATTATGTCGAAACCTAAGCAAATAAATCAAGGAAAAGCTTGTAATGCGTTGCGAAACAAAAAGAAGAAAAAAAAATCTTTACAAATATTTCCAGCCGTCAACCAACAACTTCTAAACCGCAAATATTTCTACTCATACTAGAGTCGATAATTAACACTTCTTGTTTTAGCCTAAACTCTGACGCGCGTGTTTCCCGCGCTGAGTGCAAGCGAACGATCTCTGCGAGTTATTCGAAAAAAACACCGATCGCAAATGAAGTGAAGAAGCAGAAAAAATCTGGCCTTGGTCTTGGAAGGGCAGCACCAGTCGTGCACCTGTGTCACGGAAAAATGCAAGAATAATTCGATAGCCAGTTTCTCTTTTCGCTCTTGTTGAAATCGTGATCGGCAAACACCTTTTCTCTTTCTTATGTTGGCCCTCTTTTCTTATGGAACCTTTTGTTTTGTTCATCCTTTATGTTTTTCGTTGTTTTTTTAAAGACGAGAGGAGAAAAATATAGCCATTTTTTGTTTCTTATTTATTATTCTTTTTTTTTTTCTTGTCCCATCTCTAAGAGAGGGAAAAAGTAGGGACCAGTTTTGTAATCCTTGACCTTGTGATCCTCGGAACGGAATTTTAGTGGGGGTCCTTCTGAAGTGAGGTTCAGGTGAAATGGGGCTCATGCTTTTTACTTGAGATGTGAGATAAGAGGAGTCTAGGAATTTTTGAGTTGATAAGAGGCTTGATATTCGAGAAATTGTTTGGAGAGGATTGCAATTTTTACCTTCTTGACAAAGTTTAGCATTCGGGCAAAAAGTTGTGTATTTATTTTTAGTTTTATTTATTTATTTATTTTTGAATTTTGTTGCTAAGGAAGGAATAGATTGTTCTTTAATGCATAAATCAGAAGATGAGAAAACCGATACATGAGTTAGGTTGGCTTTAAATATCCGACTCTACTTGCGACAACTTTTTTTTAAAAAAAAAAAATGGAGATATGGGGATTTTTTTGTTGTTTTTTGATTTGTTCAGTATATTTTTTGAAAAATATGCTAAAATTAAGAAGAAAAAAAGAAATTATTATTCAAAAATTTGAAAAAAATGGAAAAAAATTTACAAAAAAATAACATAAATGGGGCCCACTCTGTACCAAAAGTTTATGAACAAATTTTCAATTTTGATGTGTTGCTATGTTATTCATTTTTGAAATGACCTTCAGGATAAGAGATATTTTAATTTTTACAAAAACTAGAGCACTTTATGTTTGTTATTATATGAAATTGCTTTAAAAAACAATGATTATATTAACATAAGGGACTGTAAATTCTTTAAAAAAAATCAGTGATTGATAAATCTGAAAGTTAAAACACTTGCACTTTTACACAGAACATACACAAAAAAATTCAGTTAATTTTTCTTGAAACTTTTTGAGCAATCGCTGTCCCCTTTTGAGTTTTTCGAGAGAGAAAAACACACATTTTTCGAACAAAACGCATTTTAAAGTTAGACATCTCGTTTAAAGTTATGGCATCTGCTTTACTAAAACACTTGTAGACTTTGTTCTAGTGAATGGAAAATAAAAACTTGACATTTTTACAAAACTTTAGGACAATCTATAAAATAAAATCATAAAAAAAATTTCAATTTTTGAAAAAAAATCACGATTTTAGGGTAGTCGGATACCTTAATATTAATGAATTATTCCACGTGTGTTTGTAAAAAGACACATGAAGACTGACAAGGAAATATATATATACAGTAGATTTCACTGGAATATATAAAAATCTTTTAGTGGGTGAATCTTTTTTTCACTGTGCTACAGTCGTTGAATGGATTGATGAGGAAACATGCTTGCTATTTTAGAACACACATTTTGATTAAGACAGGTAAAGTGGCAACACAAACAGCACAACACAAACATGTATGGTCTTAAGAAGAGTAGACAAAAGCCTTCTTTGTTCGCACCAGAGATCTCAGCTTTTATGGGTTTTCTCATCCGGAAGCTTTTAGAATCATATTATTTCCGGTAAAGACATATGTGAGTGGTGCAGAATATGCGGATGATGCAATATTGGATTATCTTGTTTTAAAAAAACGAACTATGCTCTATGTTTACTTTTACAGTCAATCGCATATTTTTGTTCAATAAAATTTAATTATGCTGACTGTAAAAAAATTCTGAACAATGATGTAACACCATAAAGAAAGACGTTTTAGAAGCATTATATTGATTAACTTAAAATGTTTTTTACGAATTTATTTTTAAAGTCAAAATTAAAAATATTTATTTGAGCTCACTGATGCTTAGTATATTTCTGCGATAAAATTAAACACCCTAAACCGTTAAGATTTGAAAACATCATCAAACAGTTACTGTAAAATCCGGCGTATAATGCACACCTATACTTTCCAGCAGCCATTTTTAATTTTTAGGTATATTCCGAAAAACGCGCACTTTCTTTTTTACAAAGTAACAAGAAGTGAATGTGTGTAATGCTCTTATGTTTTGAAGTTATTTATTCGAGGCATTATTTCAAATTTTAGCAAAACTAGTATATTTCTTGAATTGCAACCCTTTAAGTTCATAAGTAATGTCATTTCTTTTACAGAAACATTATTTCGATCTATGTGGAAGTCAAAATGCTTATCTTTTTTATTATTTTTAAAGCTCCCGTTTTTATAACGTAATCGTAATCGTATAATCGTATAACGTGCACACGAAAAATTCGATCTTATTTTTTGTGTAAAAAGTGCACGTTATAAGCCGGATTTTACGGTACATCTGTAAACCGTGTTTAGTAGCAAGCAAAAAAAAAAAAAAAAAAAAAATGTTCTTTAGATTTAATTTTTGACTAAACCTTTCTTTCCAAAGTCATTCGTCTGTCAGAACCAAATAAATCTTTTCATTACTTTTTCAAACATCACGTTATAACAAAAGGGAAAAAAATGTTAAATAAGCTTTTAACACAAATGTTATACAACGCAATTTCTTGCTTTTTGTTCATGAAATATAAATATATTTATTTCAAGGAAAAGATTTTCGTATTTTTACTTTTAGGACATTTTATCTATATGTTCTAACCTAAAGATTCCCAAGGTTAAATCTTAAATTATTCAAACCTTTATTCTAAATCCTTGTGTAGTCACCGTATAATCACGGACACGAACTCGTGGCCAAAGTTGTTTCCCCAGAATCACGGTGCCGCTAAAGACAAGCCACGTAAAGAGGGCGATGCATGTTAATTCTATTGAGCTCAAAGTCCTTCCGTTGGCGTAGTGCGGTTATCCAATTAACCAGCTCGGGTGTCGTCTACGTCACTTGACCGAGGCTCAGAATTACGAGGTCCGTTGCAAAACACCGTCGTGTTCCTTCATAGTGTGATGTTAATATAACACTCGCGTAAAAAATATGATCTAAGCTTGTGACGGGTCTATCTGCGAGCCTCCTACTAATCCTTTTGGTAAAAACTATTTCTTTTAAATATTGTTCAATTGAAAACTTTCTCCCGAAGAAGAAGAAGACACGGTTTATGTAAATGAAGGATGATATTTAAGCATTAACTTTTAGGTACGAGAAGTTAGTGGTTAGAAGTTAGCGACTAGCGGAAAGTAGCTGCTAGCTACTCGAGAGTTGCTCGACGACTCATTGTTGAATGATTAAAGATTGTTAATTGACGATTTAATCAATAAGTTGGATTAGATTAATATCGACTATAAGTCGAATAGCTGAGAACGGGATTACGATTATTCAGAACGTATATTACCAAAGCGTTTCAAGAGTAAGTGATTTGATTCATAATTAAATATTTAATATCAAATATCTCTTCTACCTTTCTTTTGCTCCTATACTCAATTAAAGGTGCATTTCCTACCCTGGGTCATTTGAATTAATTGATAGAATAATAAAATAGATTTGTTCTAATTATGGCTAATCTTTATTCTAACTCCGAACACCAGTGGGCGTGAAAGGACGCCCATCACAAGCTAAGAATTATACTAAGTTTGACGCTTTATAAAAAGAAATAGAAAAAAAAAAATGTTCCATTTAAAAAAATAACCTTTCATCTTTTTTATTAAATTAAAGAGAAAAATGTTTTGTTATATTTTACTCATTTTTGATAAAACCAGTTCATTTTTTTAAAAATCTAAAGTGGATTCCGCAATTCGTCCTCCGTAATGCAATGTTAAATAAGCTTTTTTGAATTGCAGATTACAGTTGTAAAAAAGTGCTTATTTGTGGAATGCTTTTGAAGTACTCAATATGATAAACTGATGTTTGTGTTACAACGTCACGAATTTATGTTACCATAAAATCTGGCGTATAATGCGCACCGCCGTATAACGTACATCAGTACTTTTAAGCTGCAATTATTAATTTCTAGGTATATTCGCCATATAACACGCATTCCCATTTTCACGAAAGAACCTAAATTGTATGTGTGCGAGGCTCTTATTTTTTGTAATAATTTATTCGAGATATTGTCCCAGGATTTTGAAAAAATAATATATTTCTAGAACTACAACCCTTTAAAATCATTAAGTATGTCATTTTTTTTAAAATAAACAATATTCCAATCTATGTAGTAGTCTAATTTTTTTTAATGCTAATCAATTGTTTTAATTTTGAAGCTATCAGTATCATACCCGGCGTATAATGCACCCCCGTAAATTCCGCCTTTTTTTGTGTTAAAAGTGCGCATTAAGAGCCGAATTTTATGGTAATATTCCCCCCCCCCCTCCTAAAAATATATTCCGAGTTTGATATACGATCATTGGTATAAGGCTGAGACACAAATGTAAAAAGAAAAAGGAAAAAACTCTCTACAAGAATTCGATAATGTTCGCTTAGCCGGATACAAATCTCTTCAAGTAGACACATTTGGCGATGTCAGATTGTGTCGGATCTATACGCGTTTCCACTAATTTCTTCTTTTTCCCTTTAAATCAAAATATTTATTTCAACCAACCCTTCATCGAGAAACCAAACGTGATTGATCTAAATGAGGAATATTATATAAATTCAGTTTTTGTGAGTTGAAGGGGAGTGAAGTAAGAGGTCAAGTTAAGTGAAGTGAAGTAAAGTGAAGAAAGTGAGCTGTCGACACGTAGATGTTGACAAGTTGAGCGAAGTCGATACGTTTGATGTGTGCAAGGAGAAGTGGCTAGTGAGATTGATAAGCAGTGAAATTAAATATTATGGAGCGTGGAGCCATCGTTAAAAATCCAGTTAAAGATAGTGCCTGAAATTCTCCGTGAAGGATCCTAAGCATTAAGGAATCAGGTACTGTAAAATTGATTAAGTAAAAGCTGATTATTAGTGTGTGGCGTAGTTGTAAATGAGCGTATTTAACCTATCTTAGATTCAGTTGAAGTTCTGTAATATTATCCCCGCCTTTGTGTATCTCATCTCTGCACTCTACCATTGTTATATACCTTAATTAGAAATGTGTTGTGTTTGATCATAATCCAATAAGAATTAATAAATCAAATTGGATTGTCATTATGTCTGTAGATTATTTAGTTCCTCCTACACATCTAGCCCGGTGTACAAATAGACAGGAGGATTCGGAAGTAAGGGGTAACTACAGGTCACCACAAGATGACATATGCTCGAATGCAACCTCTGACAATAAAGTTCGGTGAATAGTCCTGTAACATTAATGTAGATGAAATATTTACGAAAGTTACCTTCGAAATAGTTACCTCCTATAACTATGCACCACTGAGATCTGCTATGCATGTCCTAGAAACATTGCAAGAAGTCTTTTTGTGGGGAAGGGGGGATGGAGTTCAAAAGCCTCATCACGTTTCGTTGGATGTTTGGAATATCGTCAATATCGATAACACTTTTTCCTCCTTCCTAAATTCAGGGTAACGATTTGTCGCACGGATTCACGGTTAATCTGCAGTTCATCAGCTATCATGTGCACAATTAATTGATGATCTTCAGTGATTAATCTCCTCCCTTTCTCAATGTTTTCGTCTCTGACGGAGGTCACCAGTCTTCTGCTATGGGGGTTGTCAGAAACACTTTCTCTGCTTTTCAGAAACGGGCGAACCACTCGTACACATACTTCATGGACAGTGTTTGATCTTCATAAACACGTACCAGCATCGCATAAATTTCTTTTGATGTCTTGCCAAGCTTAAAACAAAACTTTAAATTGATCTTTTTTTCTTTCATTTTTCTGTTCTCAGTTAAGAACCAACGTATAAACAAGCACTTTGTAAAACAAGTCTTACACGGAACACAAATGAGTCTCAACTGAACAATGGTGGGGCAGATGGTCAACACCTGCCGCTACGCAGGAGCAGCGTTTTGTTTCGCCAGTGTTGCCAGATCGGCCATTCTGACTTCATTCACCGAACTTTATTGTCAGAGGTTGTGAAAGCTATTTACACAGTCAAATGCAATTAATTTTACAGAATTGCAATTGAAAAGCGCACAGATGAAACGAAGATAATTGGTTTTAAATGCGATATTTCATCTACTTCCACTGCAGCATTTGGCGATTGATTATCTGCTTCTTATCTAAACGAATAGTGCCAAGAAGCAACACCGTGTTGCAAGAAGACATTCAACAGGAATTTTTATACCAAAAGGTGTGGATATTATTATATTTCTCACAAATTATTATATTCTTATTGAATGCTAAACTGAATTTTATGAAAAATATATCCCACTCTGCTCTCTTACTACCATATTCGTCTATTTGGAATTGTTTTTACAATAAAAAACCCATGAAGTTAAAGGTAAGATGTGAACTGCTACCAGGTGAGTACATATTTTAAAGTCTTCAGATGGAATTTAACGTTATCTTAAAAGAAAACAAAATCTTCACATAGCTTTTGGTTTAGCTCAACAAGTTGTTTTCAATTCAAAAAGTTGGTGGGCGAGCACTAAATCAGTTCATCCATCTTAGACAACTTAGCGAATTTTCGAACTTTTATTTGTACGTGGAATAAGTAGATTATCCTTTATTTATTTACTACACCTGTTTTTTTTCTATTGAATAATGACATAATTGTTCATAGTTTTATTTAAGGGAATAATATAATATCATAAAAAATTAACAATTAACAATCTGAGAGAGAGAGAGAGATGGACACATGATTACTTTTAAATTCTCACACGGTTTTTACCACAATTTTGCCTCGCTGTCTTTCAAAAGCAATGTGATATTTTAATGATATCACAAATGATAATAATAACAACTGTTAATTGATAGGTTAAAAAAATGTGCAAAAATTACCTTTCAAGAATGAAATGAGTGAAATTGTAACTCGTAATTTTTTTCTGGTACAATATTGCAAAAATATTTCTCGTAAAAGCAAAATTTAAAAAAAAAAAATGAATTTTTTTTCGAAAAAAAAAAAAGGAATATCTGAAAGGAATTAGAAAGAAAAAGAAAACTATGAAATACCATTGTTTTCCTTTTTTTCCCTTGTTCTTCTCCCTGTCCCGGATTATCCTTCAATTTTAGTAAGTTATTTCACAAAAGGAAAAAATATTATTAATCCCTCTTATAATAATGGATAGCGACATTCATACTTGGGTTATAAATCTTTTTGCGACATTTGCTAAATGTGTTATTCACTGAAAATAAATTTGGGAAATGAATTATAACTTTTTTTAGTACACTCATGTCCATAAATTAAGGATTATTCAGAATCACTTGGAAATCGAACTCCAGACTAAAAATTTCTCTTGTAGAATTATTATACATATCTTCAATAATAATATGCAAATTACAGGAAGCCGCCATATGACACCTATAGTACATCACAATGACGAGAGTGTAAAAGAAAGGTATATTAGAAATGGTGGCAAAAAAGTAAAATTTTTCACAAGCGTTTTGTAAGCCACTCAGTGACTTAACCGAATAGTTATGACACAGCGGAAGTATGGATGTTTTTCACGTTGTAAAATTATTGGCAGCATGGAATATAACGCACTTAGATGGAAGTATCAGAGAAACTTGAAATTTTCCAATTTCTAGGCTTTGGCAATGATTCCAAGATGACGGAAATGTCAGTAGACGTTACAATACATATCGCCCCCGAGTTACAATGCCGAATAAAAATCGATGTGTGTTTGGCAGTAACTCCAAAAAGAAGCAGACGGAATAGAGCATCCGACCTACCTTGTCCGCTATCTGCGACCTAAGGTACGACAGTTTCAAAACAAATAATGTACAGACATTTGGGACATATTGGTTTATAAGCTCGCAGACTTCTCAGATGTGTTCCGCTCACGGCAACTCACTTTTTCCATTGGTCAGCCCGGAGTAGAGAACATGTGTGTGTGTGTGTGGTGGACATCGTCACAGCGGGCATGTGTGATGTTTTTCGACGAGTCTAGGTTTACCTTGAAGTCTGCTTCACGTCGGACTTTCATGTGAAGAAACGTCAAGTACCTGTCACTTCCAAGGCAACATCCTTGAACTGTACGGTTACGGTGGTGTAAGATTGCTCGTTTGGGGAAAATTTTACTTGGTTCCAGAATAGATTTGCATGTCCAAAGTTCAAATCGGAACCAAGACAGGGCAAATTTATAGGAGCATTATTCTGAAATAACATTTACGTTTGCTTAAGGGTGCCATAAGCACAGAATTTGTGTTTATGGATGACAACACCCGTCTTCACCAAGCAAACACCGAAACTAATGCCTTCAATTTGAGTTTATTACCCTAATAGAAAGGCCAGCATTCTCAACAGGCTTGAATCTGGCACAGCATGTGTGGCACATGTTTAGCAAATGAGTTTCAGCTCCTCAACCGCGTCCTACATGAGTACCAGAACTTCGGAGAGTATTGCTTACCGAAGAGAGTAATCTTCCCCAAGATCGATAATTTGATACTCAGCATACCTAGGTGTTGTACGGACTGTATTTCATTACATGAGAACATACAATGTATTAATTATCATATCAACCGTGTAATATTAAGTTTTTGTAAAGATAATATTTTTTGTAATTGCTTCAGAGAGCAAAAACCGTTGTTTTTATGAATGGTATCACACATACGCCATCTTTTTTGTGCTTTATCTTTTATTTAATTAATACAGTAGAACGTCGTTTATTCGAACGTCGAATATCCGGACCAGTTTTTTTGACGGCGATTTCAGCGTGATGTATCTTCCATCAAACGTCACTGTGTTGGTGCAACCAATGGACCAAGGCATCATTGAAAAGCTCAAAAGAATTTATAGGAAACAAGTTTTGCGGAGATTACTTTTGGCAGAAAACGACGAAGAAAGTGCTGCTGCTTTTGCTAAAAAGCTCAATATGAAGGATTCCTGCTACATGTTAGCCGAAGCATGGGACTCGCTCGAAAGACAGAGCCTGAAAAATGCATAGAATAAGTTGTGGCCAGATTTTTAGAAGGCGAAAAAGACTTCAATGACGACTACAGGCAGGAGATTACAGACTTTTTCCAATCATCCCAGGATTTCAAGAATGCAATGAAGAAGATGTAGAAATCTGGATGGCATGCGATGCAGAAGACTGTGGATTTCAAATTCTAAAATGATTCAATGACGATATTGTGACTTGTGTGCAAGAAGAATCCAACATTGTCAACGATGAAACGGATGAAGACTAGGACAACATCAACGAAAGTAGCAAGGGTCCATCAAATGCTGACGCGTTTCTGCGTTAGAGACAGCTATGGAGTGGTACGAACAACAATCAGAGTGCTGTCCTACTCTACTGCTGCTGAAGAGAATCAGAGAACCTTGCAGTGGAAAAACGAAAGTGTACAATGGTACAACGAAAAATAAGTGATTATTTTCCACAATCAAGGTAAAATTGCGACATTTTGCATCTATTTTACTTTTTCTTCAAGCACGTTTCCCGCATGTATGATTTTCAACATTTGTATAGTGTCCAGTATCATATACTGCATGGATCGAATTCATTTTTCGGTTATCCGAACAATCACGTATCCGAACGGCGTCCGGTCCCAATTGATTCGGATAAACAACGTTCTACTGTATAACACATTAAGCCATTTGCAAATAACTTGTATTAACAATAAGACTATAATATTCTAGTGTGGGTGGCCAATCCGCGGTTTGCGAGATTCATTACAGCTTTATAAAATACGGTTATTTTGTGCAATATTTTTGTTTTTAGTGTAGTGTTTTGTAATAAATAAGCCTCACAACAGTTTCTATTTCATCATGTTGCTTTTGTTTTTATACATACTTAAAAGTGGGCAGTATTGTATTGCAGCATTTCAAACATTTCCCAATTTGTAACATCTGGCACAAAAGTTGCGAGCGCTTTTAGATCAACTTACGCCTGGAAAATCGTCTTTTTTTCTTTCGAAAATGAAATTTACTAAACATAAATCCCGCTCAACACAGTTACGATGTGCAAACACACGCATTGAGATCGACTTGCAAAAAAAAAGAAGGAAAAAAAAGTGAAAGAGTTGAGAAACAAATATCTCATTAATCAAACATTATTTTATCATAGTATTATTATTATTGTTACATTGATCGGGGCTCGAGGATTTTATGCAAAATCAGTCGTAAACAACAAGGCAATTCCTTAAGAGCGATGAGTATTTATTGTCGTAAATCATTCCTTAAAAATACAGGATTCAGCAGCCAAATTCGTAGAATAAATATCAGAAGGATTTCGCTCCTTCAACAGCACTCAGACACAATTATCAGTGTCTAACATACACGTACGAAAAAGATTATCCACAATCCCACATAGTTCTCACGATCAAGGCCAGTTTACTAATCGCTAGTCAAAATCAGACCCACTACTCGCTGGTTGAAACCAGACTGACTGTTGCGGCGAGTATCGTTCTATTTATAGCAGTGGCTGAAACTTCGAGAAAGATGCGCTCGCGTCATAGATCGTTAAATTAGTGGATTTCTCCACTAAAATTTGGAAGAATCCAGAGGGTCCCGAACTCGCCAACAGGGTCGCCAACTTGGTCACCAAAAATGATGCCAACTTGGCTCTATCGCCAATATTTCGCCAAGTTCCCATTGAATCGCCATTATAACGTAAGGGACGGCGTTGCTTGTGAATATTACAATTTTAACATGAAATAAATATAGCATAGAGTAATATAATTGCATTGCACATCCAAATACAAATTACTTACATTATTTTATACAAAATTCGTAACATTATTATATCAGCTAAGTTTGTATACATAAAAAATAATTTAAACAATAATGATAATTCACTTTGTTTTAAATTTTCACTCCAATAAAGGTTTGTTATGGGTCCAAATCTGGTATAAAGATATATATATATTTTATATGTGACCCGCGGGATTATAATGTTTTTCCGAAATGGCCCCTCAAGGTCATTTGGATTGGCCACTCCTGTTCTAGTGGCCATGTTTCCGAGCTCGCGGCCAGTGTTCTCAAGTTGTGAGTTTGAGTTCTGATGTCCCTAAAAACTCGTCGGGTAGCGGGGCTGATATACGTTAAATCTGTCGAGGTTCAAAGTCCTTACGTTGGTGAGGCATAACAAATTTGGAGTGCCAGAGCTCAGGTGTCGTCCTCATCACTTGACCGTGGTTCAAAATTATGAGCACTTCCCCCAACAGTCTTTGTGTGTTTCTTCTTTTTCTTACTATTCATTTCTGAATGTCAAGGCCTTTTCTGACCATTTTTTTTAACAAGTACAGCTTTAAAAAGTACAAAGTGAAGCAATAAGTAAAACATTCCAAGAAACAAACAAACAAATGAACGAAAATGTACTTGTGTTTCAATCTGTGTTTCAGATTCACGTTTTTTCACGCTTTCTTCTTCTTTTCCCCCCTCCTTCCACTTATCTTCTCAATTTAAACTTTTATTTTATCGTAAAAATTCTCAAAGAAACGTCACGGATTTGAGAGAGCCTTAACCTCTCTCTTTTGTTTTTGATTCAAAAGATAACATAATGAGTTAATTTAAAGTGAATTTCGCAAGTAAGTAATAAAATGTCCCGTAATGATGAAAAAGAGGGAAAATAGTATTGCAAAAGTTCGCATAGTCAAGAGTAACGAAAAAGTAATTTTGAAGCCTAGACAAGTTATTTTTATGTTTTATTCTATTTCAATTGAATTCTAACTAATTTTTATGTCCAATAATTATTGTAAAATAATTTTTTCCCCCTCAATTGAACGCAATCTTCTTAGAAAGAATTAAGAATATTTTTATTTTCACTCTTTGAAAAATAATGAAATGATAAAAAAGAATGGGGGAAAAAAAAAAGACAGTCATCTTTCTTTTGAAATCCAAAACACACATTGCTCATATGTAGCTCTGAATACGGTTAAGTAATCGAAAGGCAGTCGCATTATTAATTATTTCATATTGATACGGATTTTTAAATAGTTGTCTTAAAAAATTAAATGTTTCCCAATTTTTTTCAGTAATTTTTATTTCCTGGACGGAATAAGTGTTTATTAACGTCACACCAGAAAATATATATAGCACGAAAGCTATAGAAGACGGACTTTGTGATTTTGAAAAACGTTCAAGTGACGAGGACGACACCGGAACTGCACAGAAAACATCGCACTTCGGGAAAAACGTATACATACGTCCGAGGAAATTAACGCTTTGGCTGAGCGAGACGTTTATATACGCCGACGGCTCTGAAAAGGATAAAGTCGTATTGTAACTTTCGCGTTGAAGTATAGTATTATTGAATTCAAAATATTACTATTGTCTGGAGAGGGGGGGGGGGAGGCCAAGAAAATTATGACTGAATATTGGGTCGCAAATATTGAAAGTTTGAGAAGCACTGGATTAAGAAACTTAGGACTTCTAATTTGTGGGAACTGGAAACATTTTTAGTTGTAATGATATAAATCGAAAAATGATGGTATTTTTTATCTGTGTTTTACTTCAACTTTTCTTCGTATTTGATTCAAAATATAAGCATATATTTGAAGCAGAAAATATTAAAAAAGTAAAAAAAAATTATTATTATTTTTATAAATAGATCGACACGAGAAGGCGTTAGCGTTTAGTTTTAAAAAGTTCTTCGTTAAAATGAAATTTAATACGCGTTCCAGAATGCGGAAGAAATGCTTTGGATAATTTTTACCTCAATTTTTTCATATGACGTGACGACTTCCAACGAATAAGCACTTATTCATTCAAAAAGAAAGAAATGAAATACTTGAAGACAAAGAAATCCTTTCTATATCAGTTTATGTGAAAAAATTAACCTAGTTTTGATCGCTATATAAAAGATTTCAAAGTAGTCAAGGTTGTCAACTGGGAAAGCCTTATAAAAATTCCTTTCTCAAGAGAATGAGGGAAAACAGAATGGAGAATGTTTGGAAAAAGATTGTGGTTTATCCAAGGCTGTCATGTCTATAGTGACTATAACAAATCCAGTTCTAAAACTGGCAACTCAAACGTTCCAATAAATTTAATTCGATTTTAAATATAACTTTATAGATGTTATTTTTAAGAAAATTATAAATTTTTGGTAATAATTTTAATTAAATTTAAGTGCAACCGTTAAAGTTTAATTAATTGCTGGACTGCTTATTAGAGCCGCGCTTTAAGCTAAGCTATTTTCGATTAACCTTATAATTTTGGATTTCGGTCAAATGATGAGGACGAGACCTGAGTTTCTACCTTACTCTCCAAATTTTCCCAGTACGCTAACGTGAGGATTCTTGATGCTCGACTGATGTAGCCTAGTCATCATGGCTACGGACTCGTGGTCGGCATTTCTTGGGTTCGAGTCCAGGTGCCACTGAAGACCCGCCGTGTAAATGAGACTGATGTGCGTTAAATCTGTTCAGGTCCAAGACCTCCCGTTGGCTTAGTGTTGTAGTTTGGAGAGAGGGTACCAGAGTTCAGATGTCATCTTCGGCACTTTACTGTGGTTCAAAATTGCGAGATCTATTGTCAATAGCCCTCGTGTTGCTTTATAAGTGCGTTATTGTTTATATAACTCTCTCATCTAATTTGATTGGTTTTAATGTCCTTTTAGAGTAACGACAGAATTGAAGAGGTAAGGTTATGTGATGAAAATTTGCGGACTTACCAGATTTAAAAGTAATATTTTTACTGAATTATGCGTAAAATGTAAGTACATATTATTAAATTTTTGAATGCAATTTCTTTAGATCAGAGGTTTCCAAACTTTTTTGTCTCATAAACCCCTTGCCATGTTTTTCGGTTTCGGATCGACCCCTGGTTACCTAATATTGATTTTTTACAAATTTATTAACTTGAATATCTTTTTGACAGCCAGTACTACTACTACTTACTCTAAAAGCGTTAAATTTTTAACTATATTAAAGAGAGTACAGTTTTTAAAAAGCACATGCTAATGAATTTAATGAGAAGAATGAATCTGGTGCTTCAATAACAAATTTTCAATATTTAATATTAATCTAGTCTGGTTTAACCTTAAATCTCCTTTGTTAATAAGCGTCCAGTTCCCCTTCCCCCTCCCCTTTTGATTTTGAAAAGCAATTTAAACATTCTCACGATATTCCATAATTCGCGACAAAAAAAAAAAAGGTAAGTTGTTTAAAGCCAAAATTGCTGACATTCGTTTCTAAACTTTCAGTTCCTATTGTAATAGGACATTTTTTTCACAATGTGGCTATATCAATTCATTGTCTACTGTGGTTTTTTTTTATTACTATAAAAAAAGCAATCTCAAACCTAGTTTCAAAATCTGAGTAAAGGACATTTAAATGTTGAACGTAGGTTAAAATGTGCTGAAAGATTGTCTATGACAAATTGAGAAAATTTGCGACGTCCAATATTATGTTTCTATAATTTAATTCTGGAAAGAAATGATGAAATAGTCCTTGTCTTAAATGCTGTCACCTAGTAACCACAAATTAACCTCACTAAATTTAGAAAATAAATCAATTAAGTTGTAAAATCTGGTTTCCACTACATCAAATTTTTTAAAGATTAAAGTCATGATCTGGTTTAATCAGAGCCACTATTATAGACCCCCATTTACATCTCATGGACCCCCAAATTATTTTTTCACTGGCGTGGACCCCTTGCAGGTCATCATAGACCACTGTAGGTCTATATAGACCACTTTGGCAAACACTGCTTAGATGATAAATAACCTATTATACAATCTTTTAGTAGATAATATCCATGGTCCTGCTTTTATGCTTAGAGAATATACAAGCGCTTACAAGAGTCTGTTTAACAGAAATCGCTAATTTTGAAATATTTAAATTAGTTGACAATTTCGCTCTGTGACGAGAAAAAGAGAGAAAAAAATAATATTTTTTACTAAATAATTCCATAAAAATAAATCACTGTTTCATTAAAAAGACCACCTCGCGACTCTAATGATGCATAAAGTCAAAAATTATCAACTAAATATATAACCCAGTATGATATAATAATTCATAAAAAACTTCTGCGAGATAACGGTCTGTTTCCAGTTTCTTTCCACACCACCCCAAATATCGTTGATATCCCATACGACTTCGAATTTTTTTTTATGACAGGTCATTTTTTACTTCCATCCAACCACCAAGAGTGAGACCCTTAAAATTAATCGACACTTAATCGCCAAAATTAAACGCCATCGTCGCCAATTACCGAAAGTGGGGCGTGTAGCGTGGGGTCCCTAACAAGACATGAAAAAATGACGTCCTGGCAGGGAGGAGTCTTGTTTTTCCTCCCCTCCCCACTTCATTATTTTCGAGAGATTGCCCTCCTATTCCTGACAACTTTTTAACGAGGTACAAGTTTCTGTGCTTTCTGCTTTTCCAGGAATAGAATGTAGTAAATAAATTGGCGAGACTCGCGTATGGGAAAAGTGGATGGCCAAATGAGATTTGACTGAAGATGGCGAGATGTGACACCAGAAAAAACTCCCTCCCTGTGGTGATGCTCAAGTTTTTTTTAATGGGTAGGGATGGTGGTTATTAATTTATTGTGACACCAATCAGGAGTTTGATGATGACTGATGTGCCAATAAATGTTCATCGTTTGAGCCATCGACTGTAAATAATGGCTATGGAAACGAGGGCTTGGAACTACCAGAGTTTATTGCAGAATAAGATTAATAAGACAAAAATGTTGCTGAGATAAATATTATGATTTCAATCTCCCCGGCGAAGTGATATGTATACGTATTCACAAATAATTTTTTTAATTACTTAGAAGGAATATTGCGGTGCCTAATTTTTCGTTAAGACTATTAATTGAGGATATAAGCGAATTCCGAAAATAGAATTCGAAAATGAGGTACATATGCGAATGAAATTCAATCATATTTGATATGCACTATCTACTCTCTTTCTATAAAAGAGAAAAGTGACTCACTCACCGAGTTATCGCGAAATCTGTGGAACTACCAGACTTACAGATGAGATTTGGCAGACATGTTTCTTTTGTTGAGTAGAGGTCAGCTAAGAGTGGTTTTTGCGAAAATTCACCTGAAAGAGAGTGTCTGAGGTATAAAGATAAAAAAAATTCCCGTTATAAAACTATTCGAGCAAAAGACTTGAAATTTGGTGAGCATGTTTCTTTTGTTGAGTAAAGATACGCTAACAGCAGGTTTGTAAAAATCGACCCCCAAGGGATTCTTGAGAACGTAAGAGAAAGAAATTCCAGTTGTTGAACTATTAGATCGTCTGACAAGAAATCTGGTAAACGTGTTTCTTTTGTTGAGCAGAGGTCCACTACAAATGGTTTTGCGAAAACTAACCCCCAAGAGACGTTACAGATGAACCAAATTCCAATTTCTGAGCTGTTTTCATTTTGAGATTCGAAATAACCGAATTTTAGTTTTGTTGATTTGGCAACAGGGATTTTGACTAGAATTCTAGAGTACACAGCAATATTTTGAAGAATGCAGCCCGTATGCCCACAGATACACCGCAACAACCGCAAAAAATATTTTGAAGAAGCAAGGTTATCCTGAAACAAATTGCTTTGATTTATATGCTTAACAAGTTTTTAAGCTAAAAGTTGCTTTGATTTATAAATCTTAGGTAAGCTAATTCGATATCGTTATGCTGCAGCTTTTTCTGCGTCTAATAGTTTTCCAATTTATTTAAAATATAGTTTTAAAATTGTACCTCATAATTTTTTTTTTATTCTTTCATTTCGATTGTTATATTTTTTCGAAGAGCGGTATGCCAGCTAGTATCAATTTTATAATTCATGTGTTTTTTAAAATAATAAATACATTAATCGATATACATATACCTATTAAGCGGTATAGATGCAATTATTAATCGATATAAAGGTACTTATTAATTGATATAAATAATCGATACCCATATATGTAAAAACATGCGATTACTTTTGATTTAATTACATAAATCATTGCCCAAACTGCCCTAATGCTCAACTGTCTCCACAACATATCCTCAGCTGCCCAGCAATTCAAGCCAGACTTTTCAAGATCAGCCCAGAAGATCTTGAAGATTTGATTTTCTGTGATAAAGCTGTTGAGGTTGCCGAAGCTGTCTTCGTCAGCTTCGAAGCGAGATCTAAAGCTTTTTTTATTATTATTATTACTAATCTGCACATTATGGACACTCCAACAACGTCGCTTTCAAATGTTACGTTTAGGCTGTTTGTTATATCTATTAGAAATCATCATAAATATAAAATTCAAAAGTAAATTAAATATAAATTTCCTATTAAAAACGTAGGTAACTAAAAACATTATAAATATAAAATAGTAAAGCATATATATATGTGTGGTTTAATATAAAAGTCATTTTAGTTTCTTTAATGTTGCTCTTAAATGTTTGTTTTGGGCTATGGCTAAATTTTTACGCAAGTATTGCTAAAAGAATTCGAAAGCGAGAGTTGAAGTATCTTTCTGGTAAGATTTTAAATTAAACTGACTCGTGTTTCATCCACTATAATAGGGATACGAATCCAATAATTACCACAAAAAAAAAGGGGAAAAAAAGACGAATTCAAATGTTCTAAGGAAAGGAATTCTTCCAAGTTATTTAAAAGCTCTACTCGAATAAATAATTTTATAAATTAAAAATATAATATGTACGCATAATCCTTCCTTTCTCAGTGGCTCGACAGCCCAGGGCGGGCCTTGACCTTCTCAGGAAGCCTTTCCAGGTTAGGCTTCTTCTGCTAGTGTTCTCCAATTCTTAATTTTCAAAACTAGATCTTTTTCTAGTTCATTAATCCATCTAAGATTTGGCCTGTCTTTTCTCCGTGTGCCAATTGGTTTGGTATTGACTTTTTAGTGGTGCGGTCTTTGTCCATTCTGACAACGTGACCTGCTCATTTAATTCGTTGTTAACGATGCCAGATTCTTTATATGAGTGATAGAGCTCGAAATTTTATTCTTTGCCATGTTCCATTTTCCTGAATTCCTCCAAAAATAAATCTTAAAATTTTCCTTTCATAGACACTTATCATGTTCTCATCTGTTCGATACGTGGACCAAATTTCACACGCATAAGTTAATACTGATCTTAAAAAGCTTTTATACAATAGAACCTTTGTTTTTTCTTTTGATAAAATTCGATTTATATATTTTCCATCAAGGCATCTATTAGCCATAGCAATTCTGGATTTCAGTAGCACAATCATTTCTATATATATTATGCTCAGAATACTCTCTCTATTCTATATTATAAATGATCTCCAATATTGCATTTTTTTTTCAATTTGTCAGGTTTTATCCAATTGAAGAGACACACTATTAATTGGCCGTTAAACCTTCCATGATTCCGAACTACAGTTGAAGAATACAATCAATTGAAAAGGACGTCACTAGAGGTGAAATTTCGTAAATCAAGCTTTTGCTCCATCAGTTTACGGTGCTCCTACACTAATCAAAAATGTTCAAGTAAGTGTTCTCGAATTCTGAGGATAAGCTTTCGGATACAAGTGAGTTTAATTCTTCTATGTATTAGATTTTTATATTAAAAAAATGTATTTTCTTTTTACTTCTCAGAACCGTAAAAATTAAAAAGAAATATTAAAGTTCCCTTCTCCTTTCTAGGATAGGCAGGACTAAAGATATACCACAATGCTTTAAAACATCCAGTTAAAAATGGAAAAAGGCTAAAAGGCTTAATGATTCAAAGACTAAAAAAGTAAATATCTTTTTAATCTGGGAACCGCAATGAGAATTTATGCATAAATCAATACAGGCTAAAATTTATCACTTAAGAGTTATATGTAATTAAAATAATAAATTGTGTGTGCTTTAAAATTTTCAATATCGGAACAATAGAAAAAAATTCCGACTTTGGCGGAAAAGGTAGATATATATTGATTGATTATTGATTAGCGTCGCTTAAAAACTACACGAGGCTTGTTAGCCACAGACTTTGAATTTTAAGGTGAGTGACGAGTATTATTAACAGTGTTACTTATTTGGGAACTGAGATAAATAATAAAAATGAGCAGGTTCCAGAAATTTATAAAAGAATCTTTGCTGCAAATAGTTCTTTTATGGCTTGAAGAGTTATTTAACTTAGAACTCTACAAAATGTAAGACAACCTGATGTTGTAAAATTTGTTAAATTGCTGAGACTTAAATGGGCTGGTTATCTGGCTAGAAGGAATGAAGATCGTTGCTACAAGAAAATCTTTCTGGCAAAGGCCATGGAAAATAGACCTCGGGGCAGACCCCCGTTAAGATGGATTAACAGTGTCGAAAAAGACCTAAATTTTTTAAAGGTCAAAAACTGGAAAACAGTTGCCAAAAGTTGAAATGCCTGGAGAAGGCTAGGGCCCACCCAGGGCTGTCGAGCCATTGAAGAAGAAGACGAGCTTACACCTGAGCGACTACCTCTCATCTCAAACATCCACATCACGACAACGGACGAACGAATGTTTGTTTTACGTCGCACTATAAACGATGGCTACTAACGACGGACCTCGTAATTTGAATCAACTCAGGTTCCATCCTCGTCATGTGACCGTGGTTCAAAATTACGAGGATGACATGTGAGTTGACATTCCCTCTCGGAACTTCTCCACCTGGCCAACGGGAGGACTTTGAACCTAAGAGATTTAACGTGCCATCAACTATTCTACAATCTGGATCTTCAGTGGCGCTAGGGATCGAACTCTAGTCACGCCAGCCGTGAATTTCTGACTATGTCCATTAGGATACCATGGCAACTCACGCACGCCATGGTATCCTAATGGACCTAACAGTTTCAACGTACATCCGCTCCTCTACACGGCGGATCTGTATTGGCACCAGGATTCGAATGCGGAACGTTCTTTGAGGCCCTGGGCCCAGAGAAATCTTTTTTGAGGTCCTTGGCCCCTATAAAAAGTAGGGGCTATTTGAGATCTTTATAAGTGGACAGTAGATAGCATGCACTGTCATATACTCGTTCAAATGATAATTTGAAACAAATAAATGTGCACGATTTCCAATCTTAAATCCTAGGCATAAATTGGCTCGACCGTTGGGCGCATTTCGACTAAATGAGTTTGTAACAGGTCTATCCGCGAACCATTAGCTAATTATCTTGGGGTAAATTTATTTCTTTTTAACTGTAAGTTTGTGACGGGTGCTTACGCGTTTCACTAACCTTCTCTCACATCTTTAAATATTTTATTTATTTTAACCAATCTCCGCCGAGAGCCAAAAGTGTGACTTATGCAAACAAGATAGTTTCGGGTTTAGCGAGTTCGAAAAAGATATAAAAGGGAGAAATGAAATGAAGAGATAGAGGATGACTACGAGGTTGATTAAGAAGGTGATTCTGAGAGATTAGTTTAACTAGTGGAAGTATATTCGCCGGAGGATGACTACGAGGTTGATTAAGAAGGTGATTCTGAGAGATTAGTTTAACTAGTGGAAGTATATTCGCCGAAGGAAGACTATTGAAAAAGGTTCATTAATTCGGTTCGGGACGGAACTGAAGATATCAAAGATTGAAGCCGCTCCTTAGAACAATCCAGTATTAGAGAAACCTGTCTTAAAAAGGTATCAGGTCAGTTATTTTCATAAATTAGATATAAATGCGTAGTTTGATTGTATACGTTATTCTCCGTGGTTTCAGTTAGTATTCCGTCGTTCATAATCGGGTTGTTCTCGCACTCCACTGTAATTTGTTGTTCTTAAAGTTTGATTAATATTTGTGTATTTCTCTATTAAGAAAGGTCAATAAATAATATTGATTTATTAATTAAGTAGTCGTTAATCATGAATCCAACATACCCAAATTTAGATAATATGCAAAGGGGAGTTAATAATCATAGGGGTAGTGAGAGACTACGACAAGTTCTATTGAAAACTTTCTCCCGTAGAAGAAGACTTGAATTGTGAAAATGAGTGGTTATATTTAGGAGTGGACATTTAGGTACGTGAAGTTAGCCGAGAGTTAGTCTTTGGATGTACGTCGACGAATAGTCTTTGGATGGTCAATTATTGCTAATTTGCAAATAAGTTACAAGATTGAGTTTAATGATAACGACGGTGGTCGTGCAATAAATAAGAGAATCACGATGAATTATACCGTAGAAGTCTAAAGTGTTCCAAGATTATGTGAAGTAGTGACTCATATATTAAGTATCCTTTTAGCCATGTGATTGCTCTTCTAATTAGTAGTGTTGTGCATTTCCTACCCTTAGTTGTTTGATTTAAGTTAGTGGTCAAGTTGTTCGATTAAGTTAGATGACATGAACTAGTTATGGCTGATATTTACTCAAATCCTCGAACACTAATAACCTATACGAGGTTGTTACAAGTTGAATGATTGCTTACAGTGTTAGGCCTAGACCCTGACATGGACAATGGTCATCCCATAACTATACAGTCTTACTACTTTTGCCAGTTGACATGCAGTTTGAAATTCCCTATTTTTCAGAGAATATGTACCATTCAAATTATCCGGATCGTGATCTTATTAAGACAGAGTCAAAAACGAAACGACCCCCTTCCCAACCGAGAGTGAGGCCCTGGGCCCAGTTGACCCATGCCTTAAGACGTCCCTGCTGGACAGAATTTAAATGTGGAACATATCAAGTTTTTCAACAAATTTAATTAGATTTGTTGATTTTGAACTAGAATGCACGGAATAATAAGTTAAATTAAATGAAGAGAGGAAGCTTATTATGCAATTGCAAAAACATTGTTACAGCAAAGTGGTATCCATTGCTTTAAAATATTTTTTTTTACAAGAGCATATTTTACTCTTACTGTAAAGTATTCCTGAAACAATTTCAACAACCACTGCTATCGCATATAATTTTACAATTTTAAGCCAAAATATTTATAACAACATATGAACATAGTTGTTCAAAGAGTCATTTTTTTGCACTTATTTTAGACAGGATGTCCTTACTAATCAATGTGCATCTGTGTCATGGACTCATGTTTATTCTTATCAATAGCTGAACAAACTAAATTCAATTGGTATGATTTGTTGTCCAAATTCAGTTGTTGACTCAGCAATGATAACTGAATAAGTAATTTATTCATTATATTGTATCTATAATGTAAAAGAAAATTTAGTCCACCTACCAATCAATAGTTTTGGAATTAATTTTCTTAGTTTTTTTGTACAAGTGTCTTTAATTCTGATATGACATCAATCCATAATTAAAAACATAATATACTTTCAAAATATGGTTTTATTTTAGCAAATCTACATCCCGGTTCTGAAATTGTATTTGGCTGCTGTCGTTTTGATATGTTTGGTTGAAATGCTCAGAATGCCGCGAGAACGAGAGAGAGCTATATTTACTCCGCACTATAAAGTTGCTCAAGGGCTCTTGGCGACGGACTTCGTGAGTGAGTGAATATTAACGTCGCACTGTTCAATTATACACGAGGGCTTTTGGCGACGGATCTCGTAAGTTTGAACCATGGTTAAGTGACGAGGACAACACCTGAGCTGGCATCCCCTTCTCCTAACGTCCACACCACACCAAAGGGAGAGTTAATGGTATCTCAAATGTGATATCTTACAAATCAACACAAATACTTGCATGAAACTCCATACAAATGATTTTAACTTTATTATCTCGCGAGTGAATTAAAACTATAAAAACTATAAGATACTTGTTCTTTAGTGAAGTCATCGTTCGAATTTCTCTAAAAGTATTAAGAAATTATCGAAATTTATATTAGTTTGTTGTTTCAATCAGTTCGAAGATTTGATAACTTTTAATTTACTATAAATCTTTTTAAAAATTTAGCGTAGCCTTTAGAAATTTATTTTAAAAAAAGTATTGCAAATTTTTTTTTTTTTTTGAAAAGTATAAAATATTCTTTCTAAAAAAGAGCATTTAAAACAATTCAGAAATATTATTAACATTTCTTTATAATGTGAAAATTTTGAAAATAGTTTATATATCTCTATAATCGCATCTTTTCTTATTGCGCTCAAAAATAAAAGAAAAAAATGTAAAAAACATTAGAAAATTTTGGATTATTAAAAAAAAAAGAATTTGTAGCTTATTCTGGATATTATAAAACATTGACATTGCCAGTCTGTAATCACAAATAAAGCTCATTGTATATATATATAACCCTGCTTAATGAAAAAAAATATAATACAAAAAGAAATCGTTTCCACGATTTGCTATTGAATTTACTGCACTGTTTATAGAAAAAACATGTTCATTACAATACTTGACCGAAGCAAACTTTTTTAAACGACTTGCATCGATCCATAATAATTGAATCTGGATTTAAACCTCCCATTAAAAGGAAAAGGTATTTGAATTGTTAAATTTATTATGTCTTCATTCTAAATTTTTTCACAATCTTTCCATTCACAAAACTCAGTGGAGCAACTATTAATTATTATTAAATTTCAAGAGCTGTTAAAATGCATTAATAAAAAGATGTTTGATTCTACAGAATTTAACTCCATTTAAAAAGGTCATACTTATAATGGGCTAAAAGCTTGAAAGTTTCCCACCTCTTTCTTGGTATAAATTAAGTAACATTGAGAAATAAGGGAGGAGGGAGAAAGGAGAAAAGAGAGAGAGATTGGAATGCAGACTTGTGTTTCCTACTTCCCTAAACAGTAGTTTGTTCATTTTTAACCATATTAATAATTATACCTTTCAAAGAAATTGCTCTTTCAAGCATTTGAAATACATTTCATTTACTTGAAATTGTAAATGAAGTTTTCGCAAATCTTTTTAGTTGTATGATTTAAGCCTTTGGTGACAAGTCGTCTATTGAAGATTATTATTATTATTCGATAAGCTATATTTTTATGGGAAAAAACTAGGTTTATTTCAAGGAATTTTTTTTATTTATTAGGCCTAGCTTTTTAAGGTATCCGACTACTTGCGACAACTTTAAAAAAAAAATGGAGATATGGGGATTTTTTTGTGGTTTTTAGATTTATTTAGTACGTTTTAAGAAAAATATGCTAAAATTACGAATAGAAAAAGAAATTATTATTACTAAAATGGGAAAAAATCAGTAAAAATTGACAAAAAATAACATAAACACGGCCCATTCTGTACCAAAAGTTTATGAACAGATTTTCAGTTTTTCAATTCTGATGTATTGCGATGTTATTCCTTTTTGAAATAACCTTCAGGATAAGAGATATTTTAGTTTTTACAAAAACTAGAGCACTTTATCTTAGTTATTATATAAAATTGCTTTAAAAAAACAGTGATTGTATTCACGTAAGGGACTATAAATTTTGTAATAAAACAGTGATTGATAAATCTGAAGATTAAAACATTTCTACTATTATACAGAACATACACAAAAAATTTCAGTTAATTATTTTCAATACTTTTTGAGCAATCACTAGCCTCGTTTGAGCATCTTCAAAAAAAAAAAAAAACATCTCACACATTTTTAGTAAAATTCGTTTTAAAGTATGACATCTTGCTTAAAATAATGGCATCTGCTTTTACTAAAACACTTGCAGTTTTTGTTCTAGTGAACGGAAAATAATAAACTTGGTATTTTTATAAAACTAAAATGACCTATAAAATAGAATCATAAGAAAATTTGTCAATTTTTGGCAAAATTCACAATTTTAGGGTAGTTGGATACCTTAAGTTGAAAAAACATGATTAAGATATTTTATTAATTTATTGTGGAGAATTATTTGAATAATAACAGATTTTTATTCATCGACGAATGACGAACAAATGACTACACGAAGACAAATCGACGTGTATACTCAAAGAAATATTAAAAGTATACCAAATTATTTACAATAGAGTAACACTCCGAACTTACCGTATAGGTGGGATTTGTAAGTCGGTGTATAATTTCGCATATAAATATTTATTTTATTAATATTTATATGCGATTATTTTTAGTTGGGAGTGGAGACGAAGGAAAATAATAATTTAGAACAAAAACAAGATATAAATCATTTGTATGGCCAAGTAATTTTAGCGCGTTTTTCACATGTTGTATATTTTACAATAACGCAACTAATGAACTTTTTACTAACAGAAAGTAGTACTGTACTTAAAAAAAAATTTAAAATGATTAAATTTAAATATAATTCGGCTCATCTAGGGCACAAATGCGACCAAATGCCGAAAACCCGAGGTCAATTGGTCGCTTATTGGCTGAGAAAAAGGTACGACAAAATATGGAACGAAGAGACGAAATTTGCGTCCTAATAGCGCTTTTGTTCCACTACGTGAAAAACGAGCTAAAAAAGTTTACTAAATTCTTAGATAACACAAATACAAAATAGCCAATCGAAGTTATTTTGATATAGAAGGTTTCATAACATCTAACAAGTAGTGTGCCGGCTCAAAGATTATTTTTCTCCTGCAAAATGCCCTCATAGTATTCAAGTAATTTTTTTAACTCCTTTTTTGTTGAAAAGAATACGCTCTTCGATGGAGTATGTATTTTCTAAAATTTGTAACCTCTTTTTCAATTAAACTGTCAATCAATCTGTCGAATTACCAACCGTCATTCGATTTTCTGATTGAACTAGGTCTAAGGACTCAGGTTCTTCAATGTCTTGCTCTTGCTCATGCATTTCTATTAGCTTATCAACTGTCAATTCCTGAGTGTGAGAATCCAGCAGTTCTTGAACGTCTCATCACTATTTACTTCTAAATGTATTTGCTTGGTAAGATCGACGACTTCTTCAATCAAATTACCAACATAATTATGCATTGATTCCGGCAGAGTTTCAGTGAAGGGGGGAAAAAAGTCGAATCGACGAGATTTGAAAATAGCTTTACTCCGAATCCGCGCAACTCGAGGAGTAAAGTTGAGATACTACTGTAGTTGAAAACTCACTGGTTGTAAACAAGCCTTACAGCGCTCCAGAAACGTCTCTAGAACGTTCCATTAGCAGGAACTTTACACGTAAGTGCCCGGATAAGCTGAGCATAATCAGATTTTCAGGTAATAAATTCCGATCCGCCAGTGCTAAGGGGGCCTGTAGATCTGCATCCAGGGCCCGAAAGCAGCTTAAATCGGCACTGTTTTGTACGGTTTATAATTAAAATCGTGTGGTAGCTTTAGCGTCAAAATACATTATTATTGAATACAAAACATTATTATTATACGGAAGGGAAAATTATGATTGAAAATTGCGTCGCAAATATTGAAAGCTTGAGAAGCACTTTTTGTTCAGGTTCAACTATATATATCGGTTTAGTTCTGGTTTTCGTTCCGCCAAAAAACAGCGGTTTTCGGTTCAATTCCGAAAGAATAATTTTATTCTATGTATATTCTTATTTGTACTAAAGATATAATTCTATCATAAACAAAAATGTAATTATATGGTTGACATGTAATGATGATAATTATTTGGTTGTCGTCAAATTAGAAAATATTGATAAGTTGGTAACGGTAGCAAAATGACTGATGATAGATGAACCGAAATAAACAGATATTTTTTTCGGTTCAATTCCGGTTTTCGTTCCGACGAAAACAACGGTTTTTTCCCGGTTTTCTGTTCAGTTCTGGCTCGAAGTCCTGGTTTAAAGCGAATGAACGTGCTTGACCTCCAGAGGACTACAGTAAGTTTTTTTTCGGAGTCGAGAACGGTCGGATCGAACAAGAATTGTTTTCCATATATAAATATGTCTTCCAATTCCAATGTCAAACATCTTAATTGACAATTTTGAAAGTCAATGTTTTTATATTAAAACTCATACATTAATCTTTTCACTAAAATCTGTGATATTTTTTTTTAAATTAAGCAATACCCTTTTACAAATCGTGCTTGATATTAGAGATATGTGAAAAAAATTTTTTAGAAACTAATAACTTCTAGTATACTTTTCGAAATTTCATGCTATCTTCATTTGTATTCAGATTAAACGCAAAAGAGACTGGTATTACCTCAAGTTTTGAAGGCTAGTATATAAATATTGTAATCATATTTTATTATGTTTGCATAACTGTTTCTTTAATTGCAGTTAGATGGTTATTTAAGAGTTGACCGTCTAATTGTTGACCAATTTTTAGCGTTTTTCAGGTTTTTGAGGCCTGTTCTATGTTTGATTCAGATAACGAAAGACAAAACCAGTACAAAATATTTCATAACATGCATTAATGTTTCCCCCAAAATTCTTCAATTTAATGAATTATATTTTGATATCAACATATGTTATTATACGTTCAGTGCTTTATATTATACTTTGCACACAATTTAAATTTTTTTGTTCTGTCGCTTATTCTACTGCGTGAAAAATTTGTTAAACATTTATTTCAGACCCGAATACTTTCAAAGAATTCATAAAATAAAGCTGTTCTATTTAGAACCAAATGGAAATGAAAAAATGTGTATATTTTACTTTTTGTTAAGCTGAGGAGAGCAAAAAAATTATTAGTCAGAGTTAAATAAAATGTAGTTGATAAAATAAAGAATTATACACAATCCTTTCTAAAGTGAAAAAAAATAAATCTTGGACACACACACGCGCCGCTCTCTCTGTATATTGTATAAGAAAAAGAAACAGAACGCTGCGTTCACGAGTGAATTCAAAACTAAAACCTTGTAGTATTTGATATCTAACGAAATTATAGATTTTTAAATTATATTTATTTAAAGTTTTTATTTTTTTAAGGCATTCTATACGAAACAGCGCAGAACTATTTTACAACCAAACGAAGTTATTTAAAATTTGTTACATGATATAACATTTAAACTCAAATGTAATATAATTTCTGTAGCATTTTTGTATAATTCATTAGTATCACGTAAGAGATGGATGATTTTTAAATAATATTTTCACAATTTTTTTCTGTTTTTTTTTTTATACAAAACGCTATATTTCTGCATCTGAAATAATTATATTTGTGAAAGACGAAACTTTGTTGGAAGTACTTAACAATGTAATAAAAAAAATGCTATTGTTTTTTATACTAACTTTACATAATATTAAATATATCAGCCTGAAATTTTGAATTTTTTTTCTACACATTGAAAATATATTGCATAATTGTTCTCAAATCTTTTGAAAATAAGACAATGCTTCGTTGTATATGAAAATAAGAGAGAACACGAAGAGAGAGAGAGAGAGAGAGAGAGAGCAGAAACTAATTTCAGAACATAAAGCAACTTATTCACAAAACACATAATTGTTTCACGAATTTTAACTACAATGTAGTTGGATATGGTTCGGTAAATAAAAAAAACTTGAATATAATCTTCTTAGGATAAAACTAATTATTTTTAGGTTTCTTCAGACAGATAATGAGTATTTTAAAAGGAAAGAGATAAAAACAAAAATTCAACTTTTAAATATTGAAGCTACTTTGATTTTGAAATTAAATTCAAAATGTTTCCAAATTTTGAGAAATGGAATATTTTAAAAATATTGATACATCTCTCAGCAGACGATAATTATATGCTTTAAAATAATAATCTAAATTTTGTGATAATGTATGGCTTATTCAAACTTAATGAATAATTTTTTATAAGCTGTAAAAATAAGGAAAAATAATGACATTTGAAGAATAGTTCCAGAGAAAACATATAAAAAGAAAAATTTAGCATTTAAATATTGAAACTATTTTGATTTTTTAATTAAATTCGACATGTTTCCAATTTTCCAGAAATAAAATACTTCAATAGCATTGATACATATGGCAAACGATAATTATTTGAGTTAAAATATATATATATATATATATATATATATATATATATATATATATATAATAATTTAAATCTCGTAATAGTTTAAAGCTTATACGAAGTTAAATTTTAGAATAATGAAATGTGTTCACATTGCAATATTCTATATGCTCTGTTTCGCTTGAATAAACTTTGAAAGAAATTTACAAATCAACATTACTCTATAATGCTAAAATAACCCTGCAACTACTCAGTTCCACGCGAGCGTTGTTACACAGAAATAAATAACTGTACAAAACTACAAATTGCTGTTTCTCTAAAACTGGCATCATTACCGAAAACAACGCTTCAACAAACAATCACTTTCCACGAAAACGCCACAAATTTTTCTAAATATAGCCCTTGAAGAGGGGCAAGTTGGGGACTAAACACCAATAATGCACCATCCAAGCAACAAAGGCATTAAAAGCCATCTACCAACGCAAGTCCGTGTGCGTCAAAAGTTATGGACGTTGAATATCCACCTGATCCAACAAGCGAAAAGCAATCACCTCTCTACAACTGTTCCTTGTTTTTTGTCGTCTGCCATTTCCATTGCTCGTCTTCTCGTGTTTACGATACAGGGCTCTTTTGAGTCAACACGACTTCTTTTCTTACAGCGCGGAGGGGTGAAAGGCAGGTGCGCATGGAAAATGCGATGCTTTTATTCTATTTTTTGTGCTTTTCTATCACCTGCATGTACACTTCAAGGTTTCCCGACTTTCGCGTTCCTTTTTTCGAACGTTAGAAGTTAGCAATCGTGACAGTGATCTGGTTTTCGGTTGCTCATGAGTTACGACGAAGTGAAAAGGGTATAAAAGCGATTTATAAGGTAGAGATTAATCGTAAGCGGAATCTTAATCTTTCTTCCTCTCGGACTGGTTTCGAATTGTCAGATGCAGAAGATATAGAAAAATCATAAAAGAATTCATGTGATCTTAATCTGGAAATGATCAGTTAACAATGTCTCTTTATGTTGAAAGAACGCAAATGCTTAAGCTCTGAAATAACCAGTTACCAATATATTCCTTATCTAAAAAAATACTAGAATATATCAAATCGGATGTAATTAGTTCATCATAGGAATATGGAAATTTTTTGAAATACTTGGATAAGCTCATCGCTTTCTTTTCTCACACAATTCATGGTCAGTAACGTATGCTTATGGACATTATTTATTGCCTTAAAAATAATATAAAACCATTTATTTTATTAATTTTTCGTAAATTTTGTTAATAGATAATTAAAATACCCAGGTGTAACCATGCTATTTACAAAGCATTATGCATATCGAGTAAGTCTTCTTAAGGTAACTTAATTCTTTCGGAACCATGATTTTGCAAAAGCGTATAAATTAATCCTTTTTTTATATTTAGTGTCAGTTGGATTAGAATATAAATATATAAAATTGTTTTAAGAATATCTTTACAGGAAAAAAATATTTAAATACAATTTTTGGGCAAAAAAATGAAAAAAGAATGACATTCTTTCAAAATAATCTCGTTTTATAAAAAAATGCTTCTGTAATAATAATATTTTGCCTATATATAGCTAACACTTCTTTACAGTGGCTGAACTAGAATTGTTGAGGCACATAATTTAGGAGTGGATTTATTCACTTCCTACTAATAGTTCACTTCTCTCTCTATATATATTTATTTATATATACATTTATCTGTTCAAATTTTCTATGTGGCCGCGGTAGCCAAGTGGTCTAGGCATCGGATCGTAGCTAGCGTGTCATGAGTTCGATCCCAGTACCACCGAAGACCCACTGTGTAGGGGAGCGATTCACGTAAAATCTGTCGAGAGCTCAAACGTCCTCCCGTTGGTGTGGTGTGGTAGTTAGGAGAGGGGTGTGCCAGCTCAGGTGTCGTTCGCGTCACTTGACCATGGCTCAAAATTACGCCGACCGTCGCCAAAAGCCCTCGTGTTGCTAAACAGTGGGCCGTTAATATTCACTCACTCAAATTTTCTATTGTTAATAATATACATTTTAAGGCGCTCAATTGAACTGAAATTTTATATACATGATTATTTTAGATAAATAATTTAATTTTAATTAATAAAAATTAATTAATTAAAACTAATTATTCAAAGAATTAAAAATACAGCCACGTTGGAATCGTTTTTGGCGTCTTAGCCACCATTTTGGCGACTTGTGTCAAAATTTGAAAGGTTTTCCCCCCCACATTTTTAAGCACTCATTTGAGCTGAAACTTTCTATACACTATTGTTTTGGGTAACAATATGGTAATTCAATTATAATTAATTAAAATTAATTGACTGGAATTAATTATTTAAAGAATTAGAGATACAGCCACGTTTGCTTCATTTTTAGAGACTTGGGTCAAAACTTTAAAAATATCCCCCCCCCCCTCACGTTTCAAAGCATTCAGTTGAAATGAAACTTTATATATACGATTGTT
Organism: Trichonephila clavata; assembly: GCA_019973975.1. Lineage (NCBI taxonomy): Eukaryota > Metazoa > Arthropoda > Arachnida > Araneae > Nephilidae > Trichonephila > Trichonephila clavata. Next base: position 67,886 of record BMAO01011497.1, on the reverse strand, counting down.
TTGGATAACAATGCGATACTTTAAAGTTCATTAAGAAAAATTAACTGCCACTTAATTTTGTGATTCTGTTATATGTATATACATATTTATATTAATTGTAACTATTTGATAAAAAGTAACTAAAATAAATTTTTTTGTTGTTGATCGAAGTAGGAATTGACTTAAAAAAATTGTTTTATTTTACTTGTTTATATTTTAATTTATCGAAGTTGAGAAATTCTAACAAAACACTGGTTATTTTTTAAATTGATCATAACTCTGAAAATAGTGAGAATTTCTTAAACTTTTAGTTTAAGTCTTTTTAGTCTCTGTAGAGAAGTCTTAGCAATATAAAAACAAAACATTTTAATTGGCGAAGTATTTTCATAAAAGGGGAATGTTTTTTTAAATATTCTTTCTTCATTTTTTGCCGAAAAATTGCATTTAAATAACCTGTTCTTGTAATAGTATTCTTAAAACAATTGTATAGGTATGTTCTAATTTAACTAACACTAAATATCAAAAAAAAAATGATTCATTTACATGCTTTTTCAAAATCACGTTTCTGATTGTGGCCCTTTTAAAAATGAGACTGAAAAAACAGAACAGCAGTCAGGTTACACATATTACAGATTTTTGGAGAAGACAAAAATATATAATAAAAATAAGATGGTACTTAAAAATGGGGGAAGGGGGGAGAGAATTTGAGGTTCAGAGGAAATATGAATGTTTGTCTGTATGAAATGGAGTATTTTATATTAATAAAAATACTGAGCTTATATATATATATATATATACATCTCCTAAATCCATTTTGAATTGCCTGAATACTGCAAAACGAAGGAACATCTGATGATAATGACATTCCACTGTGCGAACCGTATAAAATTCCTTGAGGATTATATAGATGTTTGGTCCAAAATAAAATATGAATTTCCTGTTATAAATAAGGGAGTTGCACTGAATTTCTTTCCAAAAGTGATTTCGGGAATAATGATTATTATATAAAGGATGTTGGTGATGAGATGAGAAAAGTTGTAAAAAATATTCGTCGGAGAGCTGATTATTATTACACATCAAGAGTTTTGAAAGTCATCTTCATTCCTTTCCCATGTTTCATTATATTCAAGGAATTTAAGATAATTCTTAATAAAAAAATTTAATAATCAGTATTTTTTATTTAAGCTTTCCCGATTCTTAGCAACGTCAATTTATTTGTTGATTATAAATCTGCTTAAAAATTTAAGTAGTAAAATAACTGGGTATTCATCTTTTTATATGAAGTAAACCTTATTTTTTTTAAAAATTCGTAAATACTAAAAGAAAAATTCTGCGTGTTAGTGAAAATACTAAACAAATTTTTCTTTACGAAAACATTTAATACTTAAATAATTTTTTAAAGTATTTTAACAATTTAAAGGGGGGGGGGATTGCGATTCAGTCAAGTATATTATTCTTAAATTAAAGTTGTCGATAATATTGTAGCAAAAATAGTTCACTTCGGCTACCGTAGATACGATCTACTGCTCGAGTTCACGAGCCCGACTGCGGGCGCGACTTGTCACACACAAAAATAACTTTTAATTTCTTTGTATTGATTTTAATTTCTGTATGTCGTGCTTATTTTTATTTATTGTAATTCTTCCTTCCTCTTGTGCTTTTATTATTATTAATTGTAATGATATTTAAAAAAGTTAACTGTAATTATAGTAATGGAAAGTTCTGGAACTTTCGATGGCAATTTATAAGCAAAGGAAATATTTAGTTCCGGGAAAAAAGTCTTGAGTTGTGAGTAGCTGGAGTTGTTGTCATTTCACTTAAGTATCGAATTACCACATTAATTTGATCTACGTTACAATACATTCTCTTTATTTTTTCATACTTGAAACTATAGATCAATACAGCTGAATTTTTTTGTTAATCAAAATATGTGCAAAGTTTTTTTTAAAAAATTTTTCAGCATTTTTTAAAAAATAAATTTTTACCTTGATTCCTAATACAGAAATTCATAATTAAATTATCTAAAAATCAGAGTTATGCGTACGTCTAAAAAAATAGAAAATACTGTTATTTAACTTTAATGTTATTCCTATGAAAGTTAATTTTATCATGAAAAAAATCATACATATGGAAGGGAAAAACTTACAGTTAAATCTCAGATTTAGTGACAATTTAGATTTGGTGAAGTAATAATAATAATAATACTGTAATTATAAGACACGCTAAATATAATGAATTATCTCTTATTATACAAACAAAGGCTGAGATTGACGAATGCCGAAACTAAAAAAAAAAAAAATCCTTCTATTTTCACCAGTGATTCATTTATTGTAAGATTTCATTCTATCAGTAACCACAATGAAAAATTAAAATTAAAGTGAAAGCATCCTTAATGTAAAAATAAATTTGGAAATATGATCAATTCAAAGTTCAAATAATACTGACCTTTTATTGATAGTGAAATGATTTTTGCATCGCACGCATTAAAACTTTATCAATCTTTAACTACGTAGTAAAAATGAACTTTTAATGTATTCCTGAAGAACAATAATAGAGCATTTCACAAGACAATAAAAATCGTTTAGAATGTTGTAGAGAATTTTTTCTTTCGCGTAACGATATAAAATCGTTTGCTTTTGGTCACAGTTATCTATGAAACTATAAGTAATTTACATTTGAAAATATTACGAATTTTTAGTTTTTAATTATATTTACCAAACAAAAAATATTGATTATTTAACAAATCTTAATCGACAACAGTGACAAAAGACAAAAAAAGCATATTAATAATTTTTTTGTAATATTAAGTAAAAACTAAACATAACAAATCTCTTTTAAAAAAATCGAATCCGATAAATGCTTCGATTTAACGATATAAGGCTTATTATTTCTTTCTTTTTCATTCAAACTGTGTTGAAAAAGATAATAAAGAAAAAAAATATTTCTTCATTTTAAAACAAAAGTGAAAGATAAAGAGAGAAACAAAAGAAAAAAAACCCAAACAGAGTAAAAGAATGTATTTATCGAAGAATTTTTGGAATCAGCGATGCATGCATTCGAAATAGGTGAATCCGTATAGGAATTTCTAAACTTTGCATATTTAAATAAAAATGACGTTGTTTAACCAAAATAAAAATGCTGTTTTACTAAAACAGTTTATACTTTTGGGAAATAAGAGGCATGGAATTTACTATAATCTGTGCAGTTCAAGTTTACGAGAGAGAGAGAGAACAATGCTTTTATAGAACTAAAATTAGAAGAGGGGGAAATGCTTTTCGAAGAATATTGTTAAAAATATCTTAAAAGAAGGTTGTATAACAGAATTTTTTTTTTACATTCCACGCGAATATATAAACACACACACACACACACAAATGTGATGTTTATAAACTACAATCAGAGTCTTATTTTAAGAAATACTACCAATTCATAACATCTTTTACAGCATAAGTAAAACAAAAATATAAAAAGAATCACTGTTGAACTTTTTTAAAAAAATACTGAAAGAATTTTAATCATTTATGGAATTCTGAGTTGATTGTACGATTGTCACATATTAAAAATAAACGCGAGAGATATAAAATAATACAACTTATGTGTAGGGGAGGAGGACATAGGGGGCCATGGCTCGAATTTAAAGCTATTGATTTGGAAACCTCTAACATTTTTATGGCAAATAATAAGGAAAATATATATAAAAAAAAGGAATAACTTACAATAAAGAAAAAAATCATAGTATGTTGATAATATATGAAAGAGACAAAGCGAAAATGGTTCTATTTAAAGCTATTGATTTGGAAACCTCTAACATTTTTATGGCAAATAATAAGGAAAATATATTATAATAAGGAATAACTTACAATAAAGAAAAAAATAATAGTATGTTGATAATATATGAAAGAGACAAAGCGAAAATGGTTCTATTTTATGTATTTTGGTTATATTTGATTTAGTCGCAATGTCATACATACATATTACTAATTATATAAAATAAGCATCTTCCAAATAACGCATACATTTAAAAATATTTTTGAAAATTTTTACCCACTGCTTAATGGGTTAAATTCATGTGATGTCATAGTCACATGATAACTACAATCAAATGTTTCCAGCCAATCAGTTCATGCACTTTGCTGTTGCCAACTTTTGCATTTTGTAGAAGCGTCCCCTTAAATACACATATTTTTGTCAACTATAATAACGCACACAAAAAGTAGAGTACACTTGATTTAAAAATATACATATAATATAAGAACACATTTTTTAATTTTGAAAACTTTTTGAAGAATCGTAATATTTGAAAATTATTATCTGATTATAAAATTTGAAATTTTATGTTAATTTTTTAATTGTAGAACAATAAGCACGTCTAATGTCAGTTTTGAATTCAATGGAAAACACGTGATTGCATTTATCATGTGACCGTGATGAATTAAGCCTATTTATCAATTACTTCCTGTACAGTAATGATTCTTAACTTATTATTTTCATCACATATGCTTATCAATATCGAAAGTTATCCCAAGGAAATTTATTCATTAAATTCATAATTTATTAATTTGTTATTCATTAAATTATTTTCATGCAAGGTTGGGGCTGATATGTTGTAAGAAATTATAAGTTAGATGGGTTTTCTTTTTTAGTTTTACAGAAAGTTTTACAATGGAGGCATCTTGATGTCTGGTGGACCAAAATCAATCACTTAATACAGAAGGTCGTTCACACTTCATGGAAATGATTTTGTAACACATTTTCTCGCTTGTATTTTAAGATACACTTCTGGAAACTTCAGAATAATCGTCTCTGTTAATGTTGTCTTTTGATTATAATATAAAATAAAAGTTTTATTTTAAAAATGGCTCTTAAAATTGATATATGGCTCGAAGGTTACATAGCTACGCTATCCGAGGAGAAATATTCGCCCCAAAAATTATAAAGCAGAGTAAAGTCTTGGTTGTTATATTATTTCAATAAAAGGTATTTATAACATATTAAATTTTAAAGGCAAAAAACGTGTAGCTCAAAATAAGAATGAAAACATGACCATGAAATTTTATCCTAAGACTGTTCAAACGCAGGCAACTATCAAGTAAGTGAAATCTGTGATTCTAAAAGAAAATCCGCCGACCCAAAGATTCATTGCATCGAAACTAGGAATGTATTCTGGCACTGTAAGTGAAATCATTCATAAAGATTTAAAGTTAAATAAGATGTTTAAACCTGAAGTTCGTTTCCTTTTTGAAAGCATATTGCTGAAAGAAAAGCAAACAATTGAAAATTATATAAAAAACATGTAGCTACTGAAAAAGGGAAATTTGTGGTAACACTCGATGAGATATGAGTATATTTAAATGATTGTAATAAAAGAAGATCAATTTTCTATTGTTCAACTGTCGGGAATGACCGTACAAAATGGCTCGTCAGTGTACGTACAGTAAAGTTCCCAAAGGGATTCATGATAGTTGCAGGAGTTTCTAACAAAAGCAAATTAAAAATAGAAAAAAGTCTTGAAAAAAGCTAAAATCAATTCACTTTACTTTCAGCAGAATATTTTAAAACCAATTTTTGAAAAAGAAATTCCAACCTTATATAGAAAGGACATTGATTAAGTTGAGCTTTATATGGACAAAGCCTCTAGTAACACGTCTAAGTCAAATATATATATATATAATATGCCGCTTCTTTAGCAAACAAAGAATCAGAAACAGGAATACAGTGTATCATATTTAATGAAATACGTGTAAAATCCAATGGACTTTTGTGCTTTCGATTTATTAAAACGAGCCTTAGGAAAACGGCATCCTAGAGCACTGAATGAACTTTGGAAAACGGTTCAAGAGAAATAGAGTAAAATTTGTATGACAGTACTAAAAAAAAATTCCCTTTAAAGAAAAATTCGAGCTAGAACTATTATTAAGAACCATGTGTATCAGATAAAAGCAAATTGCCCCAAAAAATACGGTATTTATTGATAAAAAGTAACCATCAAAATCGTTTCAAATCAGGTGTGAACGACTTTCTGTAATAAAATAAAATGAAAATTGAAACTATGACTGTTTTATCTTTTTTCTTAAAAGCACTGATTAATATCGATATGAAATTCAATGTACCCTTCGATCGTGAATACAAATCTAAAGTGCCCCCAAATATGATAGCTTATAGACAATGTTTTATATAAACAGGCTTCCACTACGTTTTTTTTTATCTGTGTTTAAACATTTTCAGTGCAGTTAAACTAATTAAGGTGGAATTATTGTAGTTTCGTGAACTTATTCTCTCCTTATGTAAGAACTTTTAATATGATAAAAGTTTTTTGCAATTGAATTACTAATATGTAGTACGAAATTAAAAGCAAAAAACAATATTATTTCAGTGTTAGTTTTTCGAACAGTACTTTATTTTTACTACCACAGCTATATACATCCCCTCCCCTTTAAAAAAAGGTCAGATTCTACTTCACTCATTTATTTCAAAATAAAAGAATATTTTTGGTATTATATTTTCTCTGCTTATGAAATCGTTTTCTTCTTTTTTCAAATAGGGATATGGATCGATAATTGCCATTGCAGACCTAATACATTCTCCAGGAGCTGGCATCACGTTTTTGTGTGGCACAATACAGGTCGTATACCAATCGCTGCAAGTAATTTTGACCTCCAGTCCCAGAGAGAGACACCTGAGCTGTGACGATGTGCAAACGGGCTAAGAATTTAATTTTTCTGAGAGCACCCAAGCCAAACAGGCACCCTAGGGATCTTTAACAAGCCGCATAATCATACGATATGGACACTGTTGACTTTTTGAATTATGAAAATCCATCGACTTGGGCCGGAGTCGAACCCACAAACTTGGGCGAACAAGGCCAGCGTCAAATTTAAAAATAATTAACTAAATTTTTTATAATTCATTCATTCATTTATGAAATCGTAAAGAGTATCATTTGGATTATGTATAGTCCTTTAAGGTATCCAACTACCCTAAAATCATGAATTTTGCCAAAAATTGACAAATCATTTTATCATTTTATTTTATAGACCATCTTATAAGCTTTATAAAAATGCGAAGTTTATTATTTTCCGTTCGCTAGAATAAAAACTACAGTAAAGTAAAGCAGACGTCATTACTTGAAGCAATATGTCATACTTTAAAACTCGTTTTAATCGAAATGTGTTTATTTGAAAATGCTCAAACGGGGACAGCAATTGCTAAAATAGTTTTGAAAATAATTAACTGAATTTTTTTTGTATATGTTCTGCAGAATAGTAGAAGTGTTTTAACCTTCAGATTTATCAATCACTGTTTTATTACAAAATTTACAGTCCCTTATGTTAATATAATCAGTGTTTTTTTAAGCAATTTCATTAAGTAACTTAAATAAAGTGCACTAGTTTTTGTAAAAACTAAAATATCTCTTATCCTGAAGGTCATTTCAAAAATGAATAACATAGCAACACATCAGAATAGAAAAATTGAAAATTTGTTCCTAAACTTTGTCAATTTTTACCCATTTTTTTCTAATTTCTTTTCATCTTCTTAATTTTAGCATATTTTTTTAAATGTACTAAACAAATCTAAAAACCACAAAAAAAATCCCCATATCTCCATTTTTTAAAAAAAAGTTGTTGCAAGTAGTCGGATACCTTAAGGAAAATTTTAGAATACGGACGCTTTCTAATCTACAATAAGATAGTAAGATATACCTTGACATTATATATAGTCTTCCAAATGATTTAAGTACTCCTCGAGTCTGTGTATATTAATTTGAGGACTATTAGTGTGTACTGTTATTCATATTCTGATCTAAAATATCCGTACAAAGCCAAGACTACATTAGAATAATTCAAAACTTAGTATAATTTTATATCACAATAGACACAAACATTGTTTTATATTTCTTCATTTAAAAAATTGTAGCTTTTGAAGTGTGATTTTGTGAAATCATTCCAACTTAAGCGCTTCGGATTAGTTTGTAATAAGATTTGTGTAAATTCGTTATTTTATAATACTTTATGTTACCTTCATTCGTTATATTGTGATAAAAAAACATATAATCAATTCTTAAAAGCACAATGTTTAAGTACATTTTTCGAAGGCAGAACGCTTTTTTTTAAAATTGAAAACAGTTCAACTTTCTCATTAAATTTTTAGTCAATTGCAATTTAGAGAGCAGAATATTTTATTTAATACTAACCCCCACATTTCTATTTGATTAAAGTAATTTTTTCTCTGTGATTAACATATTCCATATTTTATCTCCTTTACTAAGTACTAGTTTAATTTTACATTTTAAATAAAAGACAAACTACATTTTTAAAGAATTTTTCCAAAATTAAGGGCTTTGTACTGTGACATCTACGCGTAATGCGATCCAAAAATTCGGAGACTGCGGCTGTTGCTGACGACGAAAGTAAGTACCTAAATTTAAGCCACTTGAAATGGATTCTCCCAACCCTCCCCTACCTGGCCAGGTTGATTTAGTTCATGGAATGTGACCGAACCGCATGCGCAATTGTTATCTTCCAAAGCTAGTTAGCTTTGTCTGCGATGTAAGAAAGATGACTTTTCTTGAACAGCGTTGAACATTAAATTCTGTCAGCGCTTAGGTAAAACACCAATGAAGACTTTGGAAATGCTAAGTAAGGTGTATGGCGAATCTATCATGGCGATATTCAAGGTTTACGAATGGCATCGGGGTCTTAAAGAGGGCCTATAATCTTTCGAAGACGATGAACACATTGAACGACCGACATCACATAACGCGGAAAATGTTGCGTTGATGTCTGAATGTGTTCGAAAAGATCGTCATCAAACACTTGTATAAATCGCTGAAGATACACACTTCTAGAAGACGTCGGTTGAGGGAATTCATTCGTCGTAAACGGCCTCTGTTCTGGCAGAATGACGACTGGTATCTCCTGCATGGCAACGCACCAGCACATTGGTCCCAATTGGTAAAAAAGTTCTTCACCAAAACTCGCACTAACGTGCTTCCACATCCCTCTATTCACCAGACTTAGCTCCGTGTGACTTATCTGCTTCCATAAATGAAAAAAAAAAACATTTATAGGGACGCCGTTTTATGTCATCAGATGAAGTGAAGGCAGCATCGCAAAGATGCCTTACGGGATGTTGGGGAAAATGGCTTTCAGAAGTTATACGAACACTGGCAGAAGTGTATCGTAACTCAAAGGGAGTACTTAGAAGGTGGATGTGCTTCGATGCTGTGAACTATTCAGGGTAAGGTTTCTTACACCTTGTCTCCGAACTTTTGGATCATACTACGTATACGAAGTATAACTCTCCGAATTTTTGTAAAAGTTAAAAATAGTTTTATATTTGAAAATTAATTTCACGTCTGGCACTTGATCTTTAATATTAACTAATTATTATATTTTTTTAATGCTCACATGAAACCAAGAAAATTTTCATGTGAAATAATATATAATTTTAATTTCCTTGCGTTCGATTTTAATAAGAAAGGATAGAGCTTCATCAATTAGATATTTCGTTCATATTCTAGAAAAGTTGTTTCACAAACAATGAATAAGTTTTTGCTGTTACAAAATATCTCTCGAACAAAGTGGTATTTGCTCTTACAAAAGAAAAATAAATTAGATAAAATTCCGTACCCATTCCCTAAGTAGAAGAATCTGAAGGATTTCACAGATAAGTTTTTGAAAATAACAACAAAATTGAGAAATTCTGAAAGGAAACTTTACTTATAAACAACTACGCCTGTACAATCTGCATCTAGAAGGGTCAAAGTAAAATTCTCCCTCTTAATATCTAAATCTTGAATAAATATACGAATATAAACAATTTTTCATTTTACAGTTATGTACAGATTTAATCATTCTAAAACAGGTATCGTTATCTACAGAGATTATTTTTACGGATCATTGTCAGATAAAATAAAGATAGATCCGAAGACAAAATTCAGTAAAACTGGCTTGGTGAATTTTGCAAGTAATTTCCAATCAGATTTGAAAGCATTCAAAAATTTATATATGGAAGCATTTCTATGCTTGTTAGCACTTGTATAAGAGAGCTTAAAAAAAATTTCGAATTACATTTAGTACTATTAGTAAAATTAGAATTACATTTAGATTTCTAGTTACATTTCAAATTACATTCAGTATTATACGTGATTGGTAAAGAATTATTAATCACTACGGACCAAATTTTTCCGAAATAAAATTTAGTGGCTGTGGTAGCCTAGTGGTCATGGTCACAGATTCATGGCCGGCGTGTCATGAGTTCGAGCTCTATTGACCCTGAAGACTCACCGTATAGAGGGGCTGATGCAAGTTAAATTTGTCTTGGCTCAAAGTCCACGCATTAGCATGGTGTGGAAACTCAGAGAAGGTGTTTCATATACGGTGTTGTCCTCGTCACTTGATTGTGGTTCAAAATTACGAGGACCATCGCCAATAGCCTTCGTGTTGTTTGCCTTGTGTGACGTTAAAAAACCTTCACTCACCCGAAAGTAAATTTTACTTTTATTATAATTTTGCTGAACATGAAGTAAACGAAATCATTGAAACTATTCATTTTGATTATTTAAAATTATTTAACTTCACTCATTGATTTTTTTAATACGAGCTTCTAACTGCGAGGGGCTAATAATACGAGGGTTGGAACTTTAATAATGGCAACAATTTATTTACATGGAATTCAAAAGGGATTCATATCACCATGTTTTACAGAGTTTCAATATAGTCGCCAACATTGTGTATAACCCATTTCCAACGATGAAGAAGTCGCAGAATATCTGCGCCTGCTCTATTGATGGTTAGAATGAACCGGTCTGCTGCCATAAGAATCTCTGGAAAAATTTTGAAGCGAATTCCATACAGTGGTTTCTTCATCTTAGGAATTAAGTCACAAGGACTTAGATCTGGCGGTCGAGCATTGTCTATTAGTGCGGCAATAGCATGCACTTCTGCTTTGCCGACAGTAGGACGACCTGGCCGATGCATGTCTACCATATTTTGGCGTCCTTCATTCAAGGCTTTTACACATCTTGCAACAGTTCTATAAGGCAATGCAGATTCCCCCGAAGACTTCTGAAGCCCTAGATGACATTGTCGTGCTGTACGACCTCTGGCACATTCAAATTTATCCAACCTCGTTGTTCTTGTTCTGAAAGCATCCTGATAACACTTACTTTAGACCGCAAGCTGATACAAGGATCAGTTCTTCGAGTCATTCCGAATGCGCGTGACGAAGGAAGGACGAGTCTTTTTGCTGAGAGGTAAGGTAGGTATGTAGCACACGTGTGGTATACACGACATTCTTTGGTTTTGTTGTGAATTATGGACCGGGTGGTCTGAGTGGGTGGAACGTGGTTGACACCACCCTCAGACCCCACGTGGTCTATCTTGATAGAAACCATATGTAACGGATTCTGTCTCACGTTGAATCTCGAACTTGGCTTCAGCATAACTAGATGTGCTGTTGTTTACTCGTAATTCTTGGCTTCGGCGTACCAGGTGCCGTTGTTTACTAGGATTTTTATCTAGAATTTATTCTAAGTAATTCAGTCTAATAATTGATTTAATTTGTTAAAGATTGTTGTTGAAAGTTATTGTTACCAACAAATCCAGGAAAAAGACATTTCTAGGACTTCAGAATACTATTATTAGTATTTTATAACACCACACACACACGCAGCAGTATATTTATTAGGTTTTGTTGTGTAGCGTTTTTACAGCAGTTTTGCCACTATTAAAGTTCCAGCCCCCGTATTTACATACTATTAACCAGGGACATAACTACCACCGTATCAGCCGTATCAATGTCTAAGCTACAGGGTTCCAACATATGTAAACAAAAAATGACGAAATTTTGAAGGGGTCACCAAAGGGCCCCACAAGAAATTTTTGATACAGGGCCCACTTAGGACTAGCTACGCAGTGCTATTAACTCTTTTTTTTTCAGCAATGAAAATGGTAGGTTTTTGCAAAATTCAAGCATAAAAAACTGTTGAATAATAATGTTGAACCTCCAGCATAAATTTATTTTCTTTTTATTATACAAGAAATGTACAAAACTTATTTTTCACTAACTATTTTGATTGTATCGTCTGTACATGCATTAAAAAGTAAATGTTATTTAAATGGAACAATGCAATTGACGTCATGGACGCAGGATTGAGACTTGATTTCATTAAAGCTACCTCCCCCTTTACAGAAAGTAATGGAATCTGACCTACAATCCACATTTACTCAGTGTTCTTACAATATTACAAGATCCCTTACCAATAGGATTGTTCTCAAGCAAAGTAGTTTTCAACTCCTCTTTCCTCCCACTGCGCATTTGAACTACACAATTATTTCTATCCAAAATTGAAAAACACGAGCACTGATTATTTTTTACAATCTTTTATTGCGAAATCTATTTTTTATGTGTTCTTATTACTACATATCATTTTCAGAAATACATCGATATGTTTTTATCGTAAAATTGATAACCTAACATAATCTATTAAAGAAGCTTTGATTTTTATCTGTATATTTGCTGTGTTTTTAATCTGTTTCGGAAGTAATTTTTTTTATGCCCACATCAGAGATGATCTCTGATCGAAGATCACTGCTTCAGAACGACATTAAATCTGAAATCAGTCAACTGATATATTTAACTTGCTGCATGGCCTGGCATTGCACGTTCTTATTCAAGTGTATAGCATTTTGCCTTGGAAATTGTCCCTTCCCCTCTCGTTATCAGCACTTCCTGGTGTGTTTGTGTACTTTCTATATTAATGTCATTAAAATTCCTCTTTTCGAAATATCTTCTACCTCTTTGCCAGTGTCGGACGGATATGTTTCCCCTCCGTTTAGCCCGGTGTTGCACGGGCTTCTTCTGAGAGTATAACTTTATCAGCCAGCATTTCTGAATATGTGTATCATTCACGTGAGTGATCATACACATATTCAGACTGAGTAATTTTTATATTTATGTCACTTAAATTCACTTAGTATAAACACTAAAACTATTAATAAATATTCTTCTGCTTTGACGCATGCGTACTACTTTGCCTGTTTCATAATAACTGAGGACAGGTTAAGTATTTAAAAACTTTCATTCTATATAAAGCTTAATAGGAGTGTATTCTCATAATGTTAAGGAATGTGACCCGAAATCGAAACACTTTTTCAGATATTAAAGTGCTACATTAGAATTATATTCTGTCTTCGTGAGAATTTACACAGTTTTAAACACAATGTCTGTTAAATATCACCCTCCATGATGCAGTCGATTTCGAAAACTTTGAGTCACTTTTTCAAACATATCGACCGGGATACTGTCAAGTGCGGCTCGGATGCTGTTCCTTAGGTCCTCCGGGGTTTTGGAGAGATCCTTGCAATCCAGGAACTTCAGATAAGCCCACAGGATGTAATCAGGAGGGGATAAATCAGGCCAGTTTACGTCCTCTCGCAGGAAGATCAATCATTCGGGGGAAGGCACTTCTTAAAATATCCATGGAAACCCTGGAGGTGTAGGCTGTGGCCCATCTTGTTGTAACCACACGTTGTCAAGATCCCTTTCTAGGAGAGCGGGAAAGAAGAGTAGTTGGATCACATTCACATACCAGTCTGAATTGACACATGAACTTGTTCCACACTTTCAGGTGTTCTAAGGGTCTTCGGAGGTCCTTTCCTTTCTTTGTGGATGTTCACCGCTGCTCTAAAGGCATCCATCCACAATAAAACACATTTCCAATCAGGAATACGACCTCGTGGAGAAATATTGAAGTGACGACGAAAGTCGCGTTGCACTACAATCACCAACCAATTGTTAGAGAAATGCGCCTCCTCGGCAAAAAAGTGCGCTGCTGCCTCAACCACAACATGTTTGAGACTGAGACGAGTGGGGACCCAACTATCCCCCTCCACCCCTTCCACCTAACTTTCAGAAAATATATGATTTATTTCTTAATTCCTCATCAGTTCTCACGCATTTATATATGTGTCTCCTACTTTATAGGTAAATCTGTAGATTTCGTAAAAAAACCTCTCCAAGCGCAATCTTTTTTTGATCAAGTAATAATGGTTCTTCATGTTTCATCTTTTTTTCTCGAATTATATTGTTTTAAGTCATATTAAACTGCTTTCTAGAAAATGCCATTTCTAGAAATCTACTCATTTATCTAGATTTATATAAAAATTTTATGTATTAATGAAACTATTAATACTTCTTTTCAAATATATATATATATATATATATATATATATATATATATATATATATATATATATATATAATCTTGTTTCTTGTATGAAAATTGAAAGCTCTTAACCTGCATGCAATTATCATCCTTATATCCCTTCTATTCTTTATAGTCCTGTTAACTATGGTGTGTGTGGATCAGCACCAAGAGATAACGATTATACACCGATTTTATGTTGGTGTCGCCATCTATTATCATATAGAGAAAATCATAAATCTGAAGCAAAAAACCCCGCAGGAACACTATAGTGGAGTCTACAACTAATCTATATTAATCTATTCTAGTGAAGGTATTAGAATTAACTTCCACTTTACAAGCAAAGTATATAATGTTAAGATAAATTTTAATCTTAAAATTATTGTTGCATTATTTTTTTCATAAGTTTGATCTATTTTATCCATATATTTTTACTGGACTCTATGAATACTTTTATTTTTATCTGAAATTGAACTTATATTTTTAATGTAAAATTTAAAAAAGTTACTAAAATTTAATCAGATTTGTGTTATTTATGGTATCCGACTACTTGCAACAACTCTTTTTAAAAAAATGGAGATATGGGGATTTTTTTTTGTTCGTTTTATATTTTAGTGCATTTTAAGAAAAATATGCTAAAACTAAGAATAGAAAAGAATATATTATTACTAAAATGGGTAAAAATTGACAAAAAATAACATAAACGCAGCCCATTCTGTACCAAAAGTTTATGAACAGATTTTCAATTTTTTAATTCTTATGTTATTCATTTTTGAATTGACCTTCAGGATAAGAGATATTTTAATTTTTACAAAAACTAGAGTGCTTTATGTTTGTTATTATATGAAATTGCTTAAAAAAACAACGATTATATTCACATAAGGGGCTGTAAATTCTGTAATAAAACAGTGATTGATACATCTGAAGGTTAAAACAGTTCTACTATTATACGGAACATACACAAAAAATTTCACAACTAATTATTTTCAAAACTTTTTTAGCAATCGCAGGCCCCATTTGAGTATTTTCAGAAAAATACATTTCGAGTAAAACGCGTTTTAATGTATGACATCTTGCTTAAAGTAATGGCATCTGCTTTTACCAAAACACTTGTAGATTTTGTTCTAGTGAACGAAAAATAATAAACTTGGTATATTTATAAAGCTAAGAAGGTGGCTTATAAAATAAAATTTTAAAAAAAATTGTCAAATTTTGGCAAAATTCACAATTTTAGGGTGGTTGGATACCTTAAGATGCATTTGGTATTTTCTATGCTTATAATTTATTTTTGTTTTATCTGAGACCGCAGTCACTAACTTTGTACCCGTTATTGCCGAATTATGGATTGAAATTTTTGTACCATTGGAGACCCACCGTATATTAAATCACAGAAATCATCGAAGTTGACCGGCATGTTAGTAATCGCAACATCGTCCAGGAGCTAAATATAGATCACAAAACAGTTTTAAACCATTTACACAAAGTCGGATTCAAAAAGGAGATGTTTGGGTGCCACACCAAATAACACAAAAAACATAATGGATCAAATTTTCAACTGCGAAGCCTTGGTCAAACGGAATGAAACCGACCCATTTCCTAAACGGATGGTGACTAGAAATAAGAAATGGGCCACATACAGCAACATTGTGTAAAAACGATCGTGGTCAAAACGCATTGAAGCCGTACAAACGGAGCCCAAACCAGGAAGATTCTACTGTGCATTTGGTGGGACTGGAAAAGAATGATTTATAATGGGTTGCTTTCATATGGCCAAAAACTAAATTCGGTACTCTTTTGCCGCCATTAATTGAAGTGTTTGAAGCTAGCAGTGGACCCGAACTAGCCAACTTTAGTGTTGCGTTCCATCGGGACAACGCCAGGCCACACACGTCTAAAGTGACTCGCCAGAAACTCCGGGAGCTTGGTTGAGAAGTTTTGATGCATCCACCATATAGTCCGGACCTGGCACTAAGCGATTACCATGTTTTCCTTGCATTGCAAAACTTCCTTAGTGATAAGAAATTGACATCAAGAGAAGATGAAGAAAATCTATTACTTGAGATTTTCACCAATAAGCAGGGACTTCTTAAGACTTCTTGAGGCTCTGGGCCCCTACACAATTGTAGGCCCCATCCAGTGGCGTAACGGAGAATATTATGGTTTTCCTGTAAAGACAAGTTTTGCATTTAATAATTTATAAATTGGTTAAATACGTATAGTGTGTAGCGTCAGTCAGGCCTTGGGCCCTCTAGAACCCTGGGTCTCCCGCAATGCAGGGGTGTACGTTAGGTCACTGACCGCACCTGTGATCCTTAAACGCTGACAGTATATAGTATACGTTGTCGAAAACCCGTATAAGCAATAACCCTAAGCAAATAAATGTGCATGACTTCGCATATACAGTCTGGGCCGACTGCCGCCTTTTGACTAAATGAGTACTGATGGTGTTTGGTGATAGAGGCCTAGGCCTATACATGGACGATGGTCATTACATGTAGCCAGTAGACATATCGTTCGAAATTCGTAGCTTTTCGGTGAATACAACCAAAAATAACATTTGGAAGTTGAAATTATCCGAATTGTCATCTTAGCAAGGCTGAGTCGAATATGAGAGCCCCCCCCCATTGTAGTCGAGGCCCTGGGCCCGGGCCCAGTTGGCCCATACCTTAAGACCTCCCTGCCAATAAGGACCAGAACTTCGATGATAGAGGCATTAGGAAACTACATTTAAAATGGCAACACATTATAGAACAAAACGGTGTATATTTGATCAAAATTAGTAATCCGAACCATATTAAATAAAGTCTTGAAAATCCCGTAGAAATAATAGGTTTCTTTTCTCCCAACCTATTATTTCTATTAAAAATCAGAGTTTTTTTTTTTTTTTTTTTGGCATTAGAGATAGTAAACTTTTAAACAATCGGTAATGTTTTCTTAGTAACTAAAGCTCATAGCCCTTATTATGATCTTTCCAAAAATGGTTCAAATCTCTAAATTCCTTTATCAAGAAATAACTAAAGATCAAAAGGAAGCCACACACACACACAAACACAACTGCAATATTGCTATGGAAGCTACATATTCTAATAAATAAGATTAAGTTATAAATTTAGCATATACATCATAAAATTTGAAGTAACGAGCAAAGATTTCGTTTTCAACTCAATAAAACACTTTTTTTTTATAAATAATAAAACAGCTTTCAAACATATATTGTTATTTTTTGGATGAATAGGTAATAAAAATATGCACATTTAGCATGAAATTTCAAAAAAGTTATTTGTGGCGGTTCAAAGCCCTCGCATGTTCAGACTTCTAGTATGTATTAAAATAATCATTCTTTAGCAGACGATATTATTTCGTTTTAATGGCATTCTTTTTATTCACTGCTCGAAACGATATTTTAATGAGGGGAAAAATTCTATTTATTCATAAATCTCATGAAAGCACGATTCTTCTTTGCTACGTACCGCTTCTGTATAAATATTTTCCTAGTTTTTATATATAAAAACTAATTCGAAGGCTAAAATGTTGCATATTTTGATATTCTCAAAACTACATTTAGGGAATTCGTATTTTAAGTATTTCCTAGCAAAGTATAGGAGTGAATAAATCTAGTCAACCGCATACTTTTGGAAAAAAAAATTTTAATACAACATTGGGGCTTCTAAAGTACCCGTCTTAAATTTAGTTTTGTCTTAGAAGAATATCTATATATATTTTATTTCGAAGAATATCTGAATGTCTTTAACCCATTGGTCTGGAAAAAGAATGGAAATGTTTCTATATTTTGACCACTCAAAAGACTATTTAACATTTCTATCCTTGCGGTCACATAATGAAATTCTGGTTATTTTCTTACGCCGTTGAAACAGCGTACTCATAAACACACTATTCCACCATGGCCTGACAGAACAATGCGGAGCGAAGATATATCGAAATGATACAGGGAATCAAGTATTCGAAAATATTGTCCTCACTACAGAAAACACACAACGTCACAAGCATAAACCGCTATAATGTAAAACAATTTTGTCATTTTCCATTGCATTTTGAACAGAAAAGAGCGAACGTGGAATACAAAGGACTATAAAATTGGAGCGTCATCCGTTGTTGAGTCAAGATTTATTATTTGTGGATTCGAATTCTCGTTTTCTTTTGCCATTCATCTGTTGGGAAGACAAGGTTCGTTCACGTATTCTATACTTAGACTTGTTAAAGTATGAGAATTGACGCGAATGTGTTTCCCCCCTCTTTTTTTTCAGTGTAATTTTCACTTGAGATTGGAAGAAATACCGCGTTTGTGTTTCTATGCTTGGATGTGTACATACGTAAATGAATCAGTCAAGCTTACAGACCCATGCGTACAGGTAATGTTTGTGTTTCTTGGGGCTATATCGTTGATTGTGGCACCGATATATAATCATTTGGAAGAAAAGAAAAGATTTATTTATATTTAAATCTTAGTGTTGAATAATATATTCAAACTAAGTATTTTTAATGTGCGCAAGAAAGAAACTGATATATGGAAGTAAATGCTTAAATTTCCCCCTCAAGGTTAAAACTAATGCTTCGCTTTTTGTTGCAATGTTCGGTTTTTTCATTGGTTTGTGCAGAATATGGAGAAAAAAAGTTATCCTCTCAAACTGTTTGTTTTTGTCCGATGCAAAACTCTGCTGTCAGCAGCCAATAAACCTCGTAATTTTGAACTATGATCAGATGACGAAGCTGACATTTCAGATTAAATCCAACTCTTTGAATACAAACCACAAAGTAAGGACATCTTTTTTAAAATTTCTGATGGGTTGCGGATCGGTGTTTTACCATTGCAGACCTAGTACATTCCCCGGAAGCTGGTATTTCTTTTTAGTGCGGCACGATATAGGCGGGTACCAATCGCCGCAAATAATTTTGACTTCCAGATTCCTCCCTAGAGGGAGGCACCTGAACTCTGAAGATGCGAACCTGTGCTAGGATTTAATTTTGAAGTGAGGGCATTAAGCCCCGACAATTTTATGTAGAGGAACGTGAATGAGCTCTTTTCCACTACGAGTCTCACGTAAACCCAAAAATCGAACATGCTGTTTGATTGAAACATCGCCGGCTGAACTCATTGCTTGACCATTCCATTGTTGCAGCCTCGAAGATATAAATATACCTTTGTTATAGATTATTATAGTGTGAATCAGTTTTCTACAGAAAAAAATTCTCCAGAAAAAGGCTAACTTGTTTGCCTAATTTTTCCAGAGGAAAATATTATTTTTGTAAAACTTCTAAGATACGAAGTTATTTAAAAATCTTATTAATTAGCATTGTATTTTTCTTTAGGTTTTCTTGGGCTAAAATCTAACAGCTCCGCAATTATTTTTTTTAAAAAAAATACCTCTTCTAATACATTTTATCAAATATTTTACAACTTTATTAATTTCGTATCAACGATTTCGAGTTCGAGTTTTTATTTGAATTCTCATTAACTTAGTAAAGATCACCGGAATGGACTCATAGTTGTTTTTCCAGGGTTCTAAATTACGAGATTCATTCTAAAATATTGTGAATAGCTCTCTGCATTTTGTTGCGTCATTAATACAAAATTAGGCAAACAAATTCAAACACCAGAAGATTATAAAATGATTTACAAAGTACCTGCTGGGCTGAACTTCAGATTATGTGAATTGCTCTGAATAGGGTGCTGAAAATTAACTGTCACCGTATATTTGGCATATAACGCGCACATATAATACAAAAGAAAATACACTCATGTCCATAAATTAAGGATAATGAAGTTCAGGCAAAGAAAGAGACATAAGCAAAACAAATTTGACTTATTTGTAAAGTCTATATATTAAACAAAAGGTAAAGAGCAAAAAAGATGCTATATGTTTGACATAATTAATATAAAAATTGCGTTTTTTACCCCCTGGAGCAAATTTCAAAAAAGAACCTATTTACAAAAAACAGTATAACATGGTTAGTATGATGGTTAATACGGAGTATGTCTCCCGGACGATGCAATACAGGCCTTACAACGCCTACGCATGCTGAGTATCAAATTATCAATCTGATCTTGGGGAATATTACACCACTCATCAAGCAATGCCCTCCGAAGTTCCGGTAGACAGGTGGGAGGGGGTTGACGGGCTGCAATTCGTCGGCCAAGCATATCCCACACATGCTCTATTGGATTCAAGTCCGGTGAGTATGCTGGCCAATCCATACGGGAGATATCCTCCGATTGAAGGCATTCGTCTACAATGTTTGCACGGTGAGGACGGGCGTTGAACAAACGTACATGTTGTTCCAGAATAACATCACGATAGATTTGGCCTGTCATCGTTACACTCTAAACATGCAGGTCAGTTCTGCAACCAAGAATAATTCCTCCCCAAACGAGCCATCTTGCACCACCGTAACGGTGTCGTTTAATGGTGTTCTCTTGGTGGTAACGGGTACCTGGCGCTCTCCATATGAAAGTCCGGCAAGAATCAGACTTCAAACTAAACCTGGACTCGTCGGAAAACATCACACAATACCACTGTTGCGGTTTCCACAATGCATGGTCTCTACTCCAGGTTAATTGCAGGTGACAGTGAGTTGCGGTAAGTGGAACACATCTGACAAGCCTACGAGCATATAGACCAATGTGCCCTAAGCGTCTGTACACGGTCTGCCTTGAAACTGTCGTACCGGTAGCTGAAGAGAGTTGACGAGATAGGTCTGATGCTGTGCTCCGTCTGTTTCTTTTGGCAGTAAGTGCCAAATACCGGTCCTCATTCGGCATTGTAATTCGGGGGTGACCAGTGCCGTAATATCTACTCACATTACCATCATCTTGGAATCGTTGCCAAAGCCTGGAGATGACTCTCTGGGCGATTCCAAGTTCCTCGGATACTTCCAGGTTTGTACGTCTGCATTCCAGTCGTCCGATAATTCGACCACGCAAAAAAATCATCCAAATGCTTCCTTTGTACCATAACTATGTGGTTATTGCACTGAAAGGCTTTTAAAGCGCTTGTGAACAATTTTACTTCTTTGCCACCATTCCTTATATACCCCTCTCTTACACTCTCGTCATTGTGACGTACTATCCGCGCCATCTGGTGGTTTCCTGTAATTTGCATATTCTTCTTCAAGATGTGTGTGATAATTCTACAGGTGAAATTTTTATTTTAGAGTTCAATTTCTGTGTGATTCTGAATTATCCTTAATTTATAGACATGAGTATATATTGAAATTGGTTTTGCTTTATATGCTGGATATAAAAATTATAGTTTTAAAAATAACGACACAAGATGTGCATTTAAAAATTAAATTTCAACATTGAACTCGGCTCTCCTGTGGTAAATATTTCGCCGCCTTTCAATATGCAAGTAATCCAGTCATTTTAAATTTGCTTTGAATGGTTTATTGATACACGCATCTAAAGGCTGAATATTTACGTTGTTCATCCTCCTAAAATAATTGCCATGTTTGTGTCGCACTCTTTCAGTAATTTCTTCGTAATATCTATTAGATGGGATCTTAACATGTCCCAAACTAAAAAAAACCTTTCTGCATTGTTTAAAACACCAGGACGCTTGCGCCAAACATTTGTTGTTCACAATTTTACACGTACATCCATCTCCTGTACATGAATGAAAACAACACAGCATCAGCTTTCTTTTAAAAATAACCATGGGTTTTCGTGTTGTAAGTAGTTTCGTGTTGTAAGTAGTAGTAGTAAGTAAGTTTCGTGTTCGCTAAGTAGCATCATAATGAAGTGAGATATTTTGTAAAGCGTTGTTTTTATGTGAACCGTTTTTGTCAAACCATATTAGCAATGCACAAGTACATTTCAGGTTTCTTCGTAAGGAAAAAAATGGGTGTCCTTGCGTTATGTAGCTAATGCACCTAAAGATTAAAAAAATGAATTTAAAAAATATAGGGGCGCGTAATACTCCAGAATATTCGGTTATTATTAAATTACGCGTTCATCAAAGGACTAAAGGTATACAAATTTGTTTTTATCAAATATTCTTTTGTATATTCAGTTACGAAACACTAGACAGGATTTCGAAATAATATGAAAATTCTACGCAAAAATTGATATATAATGTACCCGGACTTGAGTTGCTTAGTTATTAATGGAAATAGTATTGACAGGTGTCTTGCATTGAGTATGTTACAACATTAAGGCAATATGGTACCATCTTCACAATTTTTTTTATTTTTAATATTTGATATTTGGTTTTAATTTTACTTTATAATGGTTAATATTTAATAATAATTCCATACAAAAAAATTTTAATTTGTCGCAAAATGTTTGTAAAAATCAAATTTTTTGAACTTTTAAAAACATTTTTTAAATTTCTAAGGCTTTTTTAAATATGTCTCTTTTCTTTCAAAATTTTTTTCCAAGTACCTTATAATATACTACATAAAACTGTGCATGGATTTTTTTCTGTTGCTGCTCTTTAATTTTTTATTAATTTTTTTATAGTTAACCTTCCAAAAATTCTCAAAAAAACATTACTTTTGATTTTGGAATTTTTTAGAAAAAGTACTAAACATGTTAGAGCTAATTCCATGCACAGTTTTACAAAACATACATTTCAGAACTTGCATAAAAAATTTCAAACAAATACTTCAATTATCAAAAAAGCCTTAGGGTTTTGAATAATAGTATATGTACAAAAATTCAACATGGAGAAAAATAAGCTTGAAGTTTTCATTCCATGAATAACAATGATATAATATTCATCGAATAGTCTGAAACTTTTATGAAATGTTATTTAAAACTGCTTACCATAAGAAATTGCACAAATGTAGAACAATTAAACAGTAAACTGTCATAATGAATATATAGAAGAAAACGAATGAAAGATCAATCTATATATATAAAAATGAATGTGTGTCTGTCTGCCTGTACTCGATAGATTCAAAAACCATCCATCCAATCACCGGGAAAATTTGGGAAATTGTTAGGTATATCCCCGGGAAGATTTTTGAAATTTTTTTTTAAAATCAGAGTTGAAGTTCTAGGTTCTCCCGAATGAATATCCAAAAACTATATATATAAAGGAGAAAGCGACTCACTCTTGACTGACTGACTAATCACGATATCTCCGGAACTATTCAACCTACAGACTTGAAGTTTGGTAGACATGTTCCTTTCAGGGAGTAGAGATCCGAAAAGAATGAAATTTTTTTTTTGCTAAATTCGAACCGCAAGGGGCGTTTCGGGGGTTAAGGGGTGTTAAAAATAATTGTTTCCATTTTTAAACTACTCGACGTACAATATTGAAATTAGGTAAGCATATTCTTTTCATAAAGTAGAGATCCGCTACAAAATGAGTTTGGTGAAAATCGACCCTCAAGTGGCGTTGCGGGGGCTTAGTATAGATAATTAATTCAATTTTTAAACTATTAGACACACCGACTTTAAATTTAATAAATAGATTCCTTTCATAGAGTAGAGATCAGCTACAAGATGGGTTTTGGGAAAATAGCCCCCAGGTGGCGTTGCGGGGGATTAAGAGGCGTAATCGATCAACAATTTCGTTTTTAAACTACTTGACCTACCTACTTGAAAATTGGTAAGCATGTTTCTTTCATGGAGTAAATATCCACTACAAAATGGGTTTTGCGAAAATTGATCCCAAGAGGTGTTAGGGTTTCGAGGAGATATAAGTAAATATTCCGATTTTTAAACTATTAGACGCACAGTACTGAAAATTGGTAAGCACATTTCTCGCATAGGGTAGAGATACGCTACAAAATGAGTTTCGTGAAAATCGAACCCCGTTGCGAGCTTAAAGGGCGTGTTATAGATGATTATTTTCATTTTTAAAATACTGGACGTACAGTCTTGAAATATGATAATCAGAATACTTTCATGAATTAAAGATCCCCTATATAATGTATTTTGTGAAAATCGACCCCTAAGTGGCGTTGCGGGGGCTCAAGGGGCGTTATAGATAATTATTCCTATTTTTAAACTATTAGACGTACAGTCTTGAAATTTGGCAAGCAGATTTCTTTTGTAGAGTAGAGAACCGCTACAAAATGGGTTTCGCGAATATCAACCACCAAGTTTCACTTCGGGAGATTAAGGGGCATAATTAAAAAAAATTCCCGTTTTTAAACTATTAGATCTACCTGCTTGAAAATTGGTAGGCATGTTCCTTTCATGGAATATAATTCCTCTAACCAAGAGTAAAACGAAAAGCGACTTCCAAGGAGGGTTGCGAGGCGTCAAGAGGAGTTTTAGAAAAAATTCCTGTTTTTGAATTGTTAGACCCACATACTTGAAATTTGTTAAGCATGTTTCTTTTGTTGAATAGGGAACCAGTAAGAATGTATTTTACGGAAATCAACTCCTGGGGGGGGAGCAGGGGTTACTGGGGCGTACTGGCAAAAAAATTCCTTTTTTGCATTTTTCTTTTGTTGAATTGAAATCCGTCAAGAACGGTCATTTTGGAAAACGACTCTCAACGGGATTACAACGGGTATTGATAGTAAACATTTAGTTTTTTTTCTGTTAGATTGAGACTTGAAATTTGGCTTGCATGTTCATTTTACAGAGTAGAGATCCACCGAAAATTGGTTTTGCGGGAATCCACTTGGTTATAGGGTTACGAAAGTGCAAACATCATTCTATTCTTCAATTTTAGAGAGTTTTTGAAAATATAAATTAGATGAGTTCTGCCCTTTTTTTTAATTAATTGGCAACAGTTACAGGTATAAGTATATTTTTCAATACAATCAAAATCTTAATGCTAGGACTTATATATTATACATATAAACAGTATAGATTTATAAAACATCATGAAATACCCAGCTAAGCGAGTGGGTAACGGCTAGAATTTCATAAAACTTTATCTTAATAATTATAAAAAATAAATACACACACTTCAGAGCTAATGCACAACATGTACAAAAGATGTTTATGCCTTTAATTTTTATTTCCATGATTTTAAATGCCTTCGCATGTTAAATATTGTACACGAATGAAAGCAAAATCAAATAACAATTTATAGGTAAAATATATCAAAATCTGAGAACACATATGTGCATTTGCTTAAATAAATATCTTAAAATATTGTAATAATAAAAGTGTTGAATTTCACACACATGGGAATATATATATATATATATATATCACCATAAAAATAGACAAAAATGGGAGAGTTTTTCAATTCTTGCAAAATAGATTTTTAATTATCTGAGTAATCAAAATAAGTGTTGTTCTTTTTGTAAAAATAATTCTTCAGACCTCTTCTGGACAGCACACTTTATTATGGACAATTAAATAAAACGATTAAGAAATACCGCACACAGCATAAATAAAGTTCATAGCACACAGCGTGTAGATCGTGTGGTCCCCGTAGAAGAAGTGCGTTGGATTAAGCGGGAAAAAGAACGCGTGGGCGCATCACACAGATATCCTTACGCCAGAAAAAATAGTTCGCTCGCTTCAACCCAACACACCCCTCCTGCGAGTGATACATTTTTTTTTTCAAACACAAGAACAATATCATAAACACATATACATAATACACATAAAATATAACAAATACAGTGACATAAAAATCATGAGAGTAATGAAATTTTTTCCATTGAATATTGTAACTTTTGTACATTCGTGGCTTTAGTAAGAAAATCTGCAATTAAAACATCAGTTTGAATGTATTCCAATTTTATTGCAGTATCTTCAATTAAATCTTTCACAAAATGAAAACGTAAATTCATATGCCTTGATTTATTTGAAGAACGGTTACCCTTAATCCACTGAATTGCTGCTTGACTATCTGAATTTAAAGTTACAGCATTACTTATAAATTGTTTACATTTTAATTCAGTTAACAAATTTACAGTCCAAATTATATCTTTACAAATTTCAGAAATAGAAAATAACTCTGCTTCACATGTTGATAGACTAACACTTTTCTGTTTACGACATTTCCATAAAATTAATGAATTACCAAGTAAGATTACACCACCAGAAAATGATTTTCCATTTTCTGCATTTCCCCAACTTGCATCTGAACTAGCATTTAAAATACCAAATTTTTTTTCATAAAACAATTTTTTCTTTTTTGTACCCATCAAATATCTTAATACTCTTTTAGCCAAATTATAATGTCTTTTCTCTGGTTTATGATTAAATTGTGATAAATAAGATGTTACAAATGAAATATCAGGGCGAGTTCTATTAGCTAAATACAAAAGTTCACCAATTAATTCCTGATACATAGTAATGTCAATAAATTCATTTGTAGAAGAAAAACTTTTATCTTCCCCTTTCACAATTGGAGTCTTAACACTTTTACAATTTTCTAAATTATATTTAATCAATAATGAATTAATATATTCACACTGAGATAAATAAATACCATTTTCATGTTTTTCAATTTCCATACCTAAAAACTTATCAGTTTTGTTTTCAACCACTTCAAATACATTTTTAATCTTATTTACAATATCTTCATACATTTTATCATTGTTACAAAAAATAGCTAAATCATCTACATACATACATAATATAAGGACACTTTGATTATCAGTTTTAATAAATACACAATTATCAGAAGCTAATTGTTTTAAACCAAATTTTTCTAATTCACACCTTAATTTCATATACCAGTTTCTACCTGACTGTGGCAAACCATAAATACTTTTTTTCAATTTACAAACTTTGTCATCTCCAATTAATTTCTCATAACCAGGTGGAGGTAACACATACACAGTCTCTTCTAAATCACTATATAAGTAAGCAGTTTTTACATCAAAGAAATTAACATTTAATTTTAATTTAGCTGCAAGTGCAATTAACAATCGAAAAGATTCAATATTTACAACTGGTGAATACGACTCTGAATAATCTATATTTTTAATTTGATTAAAACCAGCTGCTACAAGCCTTGCTTTGTATTTAAAAATTTTCCCAGCATCATCTTGTTTTAAACTATACACCCACTTAGTTTTTATCAATTTTGATTTTGCAGGTTTTTGTACTACTTCCCATACTTTATGTTTATCTAACGAATCTAATTCATTCTCCATTGCTAATTTCCAATTTTCCCAATTAGCACTATTTTTTGCCTCAAAATAAGAGTTCGGTACATTATCCGTTAAATGAACTGACATCTGCTTAGATTTTAGTCTTTCCGACCTTCTAACAGGGATTTGATTTTGTACATCATTCAACTCAAGTACTGGGAGTTGGATTCTGCCTGTCTGATGCGATGATGTAGTCTGAAGGGGAATTGAGTTATCATTCTCAATTACCACAGGCTCATTATTTATTTCAAAACTAGACAATACTCTATTTTCTGAATTTTGATTAATTTCGTTTATTTCGGGAGAGATTTCAAAAAACGAGTCAATATCCCATGTTTCATTTTCAATTTCACCTAAATAACTACTACCCTTTAAAGATTCATTGAATTTAACTGATCTCTCTTCAATTACTTTTTGATTTTTAATATCATAAATTCGATATCCCCTCCTTTCTCTAGCATATCCTAGCATAATTCCCCGTCTTCCTGGAACTTCAAATTTATTTCTCAAAACTTTCGGAACGTGAAAATAGGCCACACAGCCAAATTTTTTCAGATAATTTAATTTCGGTTTATTACCTGTCCAAATTTCTAATGGAATTTTTTCTTTCCCTTTTCGTGGTGTTACATTAGATACCTGAGTACTACAATTAATAGCTTCGGCCCAAAATTTTAAAGGAAGCTTACTTTCATATAGTAAAGATCTAGCTCTTTCTAAAAGAACACGGTTCGCTCTTTCTGCTTTACCATTACTTTCACTGTTGTATGGAATAGTTTTTTCATGAAATATTCCTGAATTAGCAAGGAAAGTATCTAGTTGCTCATTTACAAATTCTAACCCATTATCAGTTCTCATCTTTTTAATCCTTTTATCAGTTAAATTTTCATATTTAGCTTTAAATTGAGAAAATATATCAAACACTTCATTTTTATTTTTTAAGAAATAAGTAAAGTACATGCCAGAAAAATCATCTACAATTACCATAAAATATTTTGCACCACCATATGATTCGATATTAATTGGACCACACAGGTCGGCATGGAGCAACTCAAGAATTTGTGAACTCTGATTTATTTCAATACTACAATGAGTTTTTCTGGTTACCTTACTTATATCACAAGTTTCACATCTGAAATTCTTTACATTATCAATATCAATATAATCTTTCATTTTAAGCATATATTTACAATTTAAATGACATAACCTGTTATGCCAAATTTCATAATTATTAGTAGATTGGTCAGAAAAATAACACTCAGAATTATACACAGGTTCTAATTTTATTTCTAATCTACCATTATTTTTAAATGCTTTTGTTATTAACTTATTATTTTTATCATATATCAATACACAATTATTATCTGATTTAATCTTACAACCTTTATCCATTAAACATGTTACAGACAGTAAATTACATCTTAATTGAGGAACATAACTGACATTAGTAATTGTCAAATTAATAGAATTACAATGCTTTGTACTCACAGTTTTAGCTGAAACGTTACCTGTTCCTTGACTTACAATTTTGGAATCTTTATCTGCCAAATAAATATCCATAATTTCTGGACTTATTTGCTGAAACCATGCAGGGTCTTTGGCCATATGACAGGATGCTCCACTGTCCAGGATCCAAGTGTTATCACAGACGTTTTCTTCGCGGTTTGAAGCTGTGAAAACTGAATTTGAAGAAGTACCTGGATTTCTTGATGGATTATTTCTTTGGGTCGTTCTGTTTGGCATGTTTTTATTTTTGTAAAAACAATCCTTTGCAATGTGATTTTGCCTTCGGCATATATAGCAAAGCCTCGTTTGTCTTTCATTTTTCTTTCTAGAATAAAATGCTCCAGCATTTATTCCTTCCATGCGATTTTTAGATGGTAAGATGACGGAGGCTTCTTCTTCTCTTAGAATTTGGAGGATTTCATCTAAAGATTTCTCTCGTTGGGTCTTCAAAATTTCCCTGAGGCGTGTGAATTTTACTGTCAGTCCTCGAACTGTATAATACACCAATTCCCTCTGTGAGACTTCTAAGACGAGGGAGTGACACTTAGTCGAGATGCCCCTCGCTCTTGCAATGTAATCCACCGCGTTTTCTCCTTTGTTCATGATCAGGTTTTTGAGTTCATTGCCCGCGTCGATTTTGCGGTCCTCCGTAAGTCCGATGAAAGTCCCTCTAATTTTTTCCCACAGCACTTTGGCGTTGTCCTCTTCCGCAAACTGTAGCGCCTGTTCGTCGGCAAGGGATAGCTTTATATACGAGACGGCGTCAGCGTTTCTTTGTTCCCAATCGGAATCCTCCTTACGGCTAAGGTCTTCGGGTTTTTCGTTGGTAACCATAGTATCCAATCTCTTCAGGCTCAAAGCAGCCTTTATCTTAAGAGCCCATATAAAATAGTTCGTCCCATTTAAATTGGGGACAGTTATCTTATCCATTTTCGGCAAAAAGTTCACACAGTTCACTAAGACTATTCACAGTTCACCAACCACGCTCTGCTACCAATTTGTTGTTCTTTTTGTAAAAATAATTCTTCAGACCTCTTCTGGACAGCACACTTTATTATGGACAATTAAATAAAACGATTAAGAAATACCGCACACAGCATAAATAAAGTTCATAGCACACAGCGTGTAGATCGTGTGGTCCCCGTAGAAGAAGTGCGTTGGATTAAGCGGGAAAAAGAACGCGAGGGCGCATCACACAGATATCCTTACGCCAGAAAAAATAGTTCGCTCGCTTCAACCCAACAATAAGATTTAGTATTTCTGCTTTGGGAGAATCCGTTTTGAAGTTTTAATTAATCATAATAATATTTTAAAAAGCACGCCCAACTTTTAAATCTTGGCCAAATCCATTTGCTCATCAATAAACAATAAACAAACTATATTTTTGCATTAATTGCACAATTTTTTCTTGAAATGATTTGTTACTGCATATATAATGTTAGTCTCATTTACGCGCGGTAGAAAAATATTTAATTCATTTTTTTATCAGATTCTTTTCTAGTAGATGATCTGAAATGTGGGCGTGGTAGTTGCTGTCCAGCATCATATATTGCTCCATAACTTGATAAAAAAAAGCAGGTAAAGCTTTGAAATTTTTCAGGCATATTTATAAAGATTCGAAGTATCAAATAATCCAATAAAAAATTTCGATAGTTTGATGATTTTTAGGGTACCATATCGTCTTAAAAAGGTTTATGGGAGAGAATGATAAGCTTCGTTGTTTAATATTCTGAAAAACTCAATACATTAATCCAGATTTTTCCTCCGATATGTAAATATATATATATATATATATATATACTAGCTTTCATGGCCCGGCGTTGCACGGGCTTATACCGAGGGTATAACTTAATTTCCATGTTAATTTCTTCCTTTTATTCTAACGCCAACACTTTTGTGGGGTTTCACGCGTACGATGTGAGTGCATGTCCCGTGAGTGCGTGTCATGGCTTTGTTGCTTAACATTTTCCCTTCTCTTAACAAATTCTCGATCCTAGTACCACTGAAGACTCGCAGTGTAGGGTAGCGATGCACGTAAAATCTGTCGAGAGCTCAAACGTCCACCCGCTGGTGTGGTGTGGTAGTTAGGAGAGGGGGTGCCAGCTCAGGTGTCGTCCGCGTCACTTGACGATGGTTCAAAATTACGTGAACCGTCCCCAAAAGGCCTCGTGTAGCTGAACAGTATGACGTTAATATTCACTCAATCTTCACAAATACAGCACTTCCAATATTATTTTCCGAAATTACTTTGATTTCTTTGTTTCTTTCCTCTCCGCTTAGCCCGGCGTTGCACGGGCTTTTACCGAGTGAATAACTTCACCCTCATGGAAATTTCGTGTTTTCCTCAGGCCGATAGCACCTGTGTGTGTGGGGGGGGGGGTGCGTGCGTGCGGTGTGAGTGATTTCTTTAACAATGTCATAAAAACTCCCTTTTTCGAAATTTGTTCTTGCGTTGGTGTGGTGTGGTAATTATTAAAGATGGGTGAAAGCTCATGTGTCGTCCTCGTCACTTGAGCATGGTTGAAAATTTCAAGGTCTGTCACCAAAAACCCTCGAATAGGCAAACAGTGCGAATTTAAAAATCACCCACTCACTTTCCAATTCTTTCGTTTTACCGAGTGAATAACTTCATCCCCATGGAAATTTCGTGTTTCCCTCAGGCCGATAGCACTTGTGTGTGTGCGCACGATCTGAGTGATTTCTTTAACTATGTCATAAAAACTCCCTTTTTCGAAATTTGTTTTTGCGTTGGTGTGGTGTGGTAATTCTTAAAGATGGGTGAAAGCTCAGGTGTCGTCCTCGTCACTTGAGAATGGTTAAAAATTTCGAGGTCCGTCACCAAAAATTCTCGAATAGGCAAACAGGGTGAATTTTAAAATCACCCACTCACTTCAACGATATTGATTCATATGAGAAAAAATCATAAAATATGCAAAACATCATTGTTTTTTTTCCTATAAAATTCTTTTTTTTTTTGGCATTTTATTTTTTTAATCATTGATTCTAAATGATCAATGACTTTTTTAAAAATAATTTTCATTTAAATGCATCGATATTTATTCATTTTAGAAGAAATCATAAAATAGGCAAAGTATTATTATTTTGGAAAAAAAATCCGCATCGTGACAAATAAATGATGTTTGGTATTTAATTTATTCAATCACTGATATTAAAAGAGCAAAGTATGAATCTTTTTAGTTCAGATGGTTTACTTATCATAGTTATAAGAAATCCTTATACGTAACGATTGAAAAATTTCGATTAATGATTTACAGAAAACAATTCTTTTTTACTTAAAAAAATGTATATTTAAAGCAACAAAGAAAACGTTCTGATATAATATATTACGAAAAACCAAGCATATTCATTATTTTAACAATAATTATTTTCTTAGAGCTAAAAATAATACAAAGGGTTTGTGTGTATGTGTGGTATTTTCATTTGCCAATGAATCCTTATATACTGGTAGCTAAAGTATAGTCCAGAAAACTATAATCTATCGTTTTATCCAGAAAAAAACAGATTATACAGTGTTGTCATTACATAATTAATCTAGTAATGAATAACGGAAAAAATATTGCAACAGCAAGTTTGACCTTGGCCGCTGAGCGTTAAACAGAGGGGGAAAAAATAATAATAATGATTCTCGCGCATGCGCAAAGCCTTTAGAATGTCTTTAAATTAGGAGAAAAAATTTAATACAAGTATGAAAAGATCGACCGGCGGGTTTCTGCGAGGCGTACACCCTCCTTCGTTTTGACCACGCACGGTAGTGCTGCAGTTATAGCCTTGAGTGTAGCGGGAGCTCTGCGCACTCTGCCACAAGCGCAGTTAACCAATGTTTGGTGTAAAATCGCGTATTTTAAATTATTTTAAAAATCATTACCTTCATTTTAAGAGCATAATGTTTACGTTAATGCTCTCAAACATCACCAGCTATTTGCAAAAATAACGTACTTTGAAATAAAAAATGTAGAAATTACTACTTTTTAATTTATTTCTCAGAAAAACATAAGTTTACGAAAATCACAAAATGTTTTTTAAAATCCGTAATTTTGAAGCAATTTTTTCAATCTTCGTATATGTTACGGATAATATTACTGTACATACGGAAAAAAGGTTTTGTGAGATTACCTTCATAAATGACGAAGTTATTCAATGTTAAGTAAAAATTAAGACTACTTTTTAAAAATTCTATAAAAAAAAAAGTTTTGGGAATTTTATTTTTTAAATGAATGGATCTAAAAGAGAAAGGCTTGAAGTTAATTAGTGTAGAATATCGATTTAATAACACGAAAAGTAATTCATACCCAACGATTTAGAAATAATTTTCATAAAAACGCATCAGTTTTAACACTATTTTAAAAAATTCGAAAAAAATAGAAAATATCGTTATTTTACAAAAAAAATTACACCGTGTTGTGGCGAAATAAATGATCTTTCCGATTCTGTAATTATGTTTTGTCTAATTTCGACACCGAAAATCGGATGACAATTTTAATATGGTGGAAAACGTAAGATTACCGCTCGGCCGAAACGGAAGGGAAGTTCCGCCAAGTAAGCAACCGGCAGGAGTAAAATAATTCGGCGTTTTAAGGTTTTTAATTAATATCTTTTTAACTAATTACAATATCGGAATATAAATAGGCAATACGGCTTCCCCGGAAAATTCCCGATCTTTTGGTACCTTCCGCGACTTTCTGCGTGGTGCTGTTCGTGAGAAGATAGACGCACATAGATAGATAGATAGATAGATAGATAGATAGATAGATAGATAGATAGATAGATACATACATACGTTTGTTTACCTTCGAATTTTAATAGTGTAGATATATATATAGTTAAAATTCTCTACTATAGAGAGATAAATAATCAATAATCGTCAAAACTGAAAAGAAAAAAAAAAAAACTAAATTGTAAGGTAAACCAGACTTAAGATTTTAGAAACGATAAATTAGAAAAATGATAGAATTTAAAAATATGTAAATATATGGATGCAGTATTATAAACATTCCTGACTTTAAGGACAGCTCTTATATATAAAATAACTAGCCGTTACCCACCCGCTTAGCTGGGTATTTCATGACGTTTTATAAATATATACTGTTTATATATATATATATATATATATATATATATATATATATAAATTATTAATATCTAAGTCCTAGTATTAAGATTTCGATTGTATTGAAAAATATACTTATACCTGTAACTGTCGCCATTTAATAAAAAAAAAAGGCAGAACTCATCTAATTTGTATTTTCTAAAAATCTCTAAAATTGAAGAATAGAATGATGTTTGCACTTTCGTAACCCTATAACCAAGTGAATTCCCGCAAAACCAATTTTCGTTGGACCTCTACTCCGTAAAATGAACATGCAAGCAAAATTTCAAGTCTAAATTTAACAGGAAAAAAAACGAAATTTTTATTATCAATACCCCCGTAACCCCGTTGAGAGTTTTCCAAAATGACCGTTCTTGACGGATTTCAATTCAACAAAAGAAAAACGCAAAAAAGGAATTTTTTTGCCAGTACGCCCCAGTAACCCCCTGCTCCACCCAGGAGTTGATTTCCGTAAAATACATTCTTAGTGGTTCCCTATTCAGCAAAAGAAACATGCTTAACAAATTTCAAGTATGTGGGTCTAACAATTCAAAAACAGGAATTTTTTTCTAAAACTCCTCTTGACCGCTCCTTGGGGTCTATTTTCGTTTTACTCTTGGTTAGAGGAACTATATTCCATGAAAGGAACATGCCTACCAATTTTCAAGCAGGTAGATCTAATAGTTTAAAAACGGGAATATTTATCGATTATGCCCCTTAATCTCTCGAAATGAAACTTGGTGGTTGATATTCGCGAAACCCATTTTGTAGCGGTTCTCTACTCTACAAAAGAAATCTGCTCACCAAATTTCAAGATTGTACGTCTAATAGTTTAAAAATAGGGATAATTATCTATAACGCCCCTTGAGCCCCCGCAACGCCACCTAGGGGTTGAGTTTCACAAAACACATTATATAGGGAATCTTTAATCCATGAAAGGATTCCGATTATCATATTTCAAAACTGTACGTCCAGTAGTTTAAAAATGGAAATAATTATCTATAACGCCCCTTAAGCCCGCAATGCCACTTGGAGGGTCGATTTTCCCGAAACATATTTTGTAGTGTATCTCTACCCTATGAGAGGAATCTGCTTACCAAATTTCAAGCAGGTAGGTCAACTAGTTCAAAAATGGAAATAATTATCTGTTAGGCCCCTTAATCCTCCGCAACTTGAAGGGCTATTTTCCCCAAACCCCTCTTGTAGCTGATCTCTACTCTATGAAAGGAATCTATTTATCAAATTTAAAGTCGGTGCGTCTAATAGTTTAGAAATGGAATTAATTATCTATACTAAGCCCCCGCAACGCCACTTGGGGATCGATTTTCACCAAACTCATTTTGTAGCGGATCTCTACTCTATGAAAGGAATCTGCTTACCCAATTTCAAGATTGTACGTTGGGTAGTTTAAAAATGGAATCAATTATTTATAACACATTTGCGGTTCGAATTTCGCCAAAATCCGTTCTTAGTGGACCTCTACCTCCTGAAAAGAACACGTCTACCAAACTTCAAGTCTGTAGGTTGAATAGTTCCGGAGATATCGTGATTAGTCAGTCAGTCAGTGAGTGAGTCGCTTTTGTCCATTATAGCAAGGCGCATCTTTGTTACACCTTGCTATAATGGACAAATGGCGATCTTCTCTGGACATCGTGGCTCTTGAATGACCTTGGTCAGGATTTCTCTCAATGGATTCGGTATCCTCTGGACATTAAATTGAATTATCTTCAAATACGGAATTGAGACTAACCTGCTTCAATCCTACTCACAATTCGCTACCTCATTTAGTCATTTAAACATTGGTGGTTACTCATTTTTACTGCATGAATTTTAATTAAAAGTACTGCTGCAAAAAAAAAAAAAAAAAAAAAAAAAAAACTACCAAGAACTTTGGCAAAGTGTGCTAGCGAATGAAATACGTATTTGACGTACAAAATATGCATCTTTGTTTTGAAGCAGTATTTTTACATTTCGTTCAATTCTTTTCAAGAAATTCGATGTAATAGGCAAATTCTCTTAATTCTGAACATCAGTGTAGAGAGAATATTAAAGTCTTAGAATTTACATTTTTTGCTTAACATTAACTTCTTCAAGGTGTAGCCATCAAACATAAAAAGTACATCTGCTATGTTCATTATCTATACATATAAATAAAATTGAAGTGTCTGTTTGTAATTTCAAATTAGCAGCTTTTTACTTAATGCACTAAAAGTATATACGGTACTCATAACAAAAAACCAATTTTTAAAATTTTTGTCTGTCTGTCTGTCTGTTTGTTCCGGCTAATCTCGGAAACGGCTGGTGCGATTTTAAAAATTCTTTCACTAATGGAAAGCTACATTAACGGGGAGTAACATAGGCTATATTTTATTCCCGTATTCTTACGGGAACGGAAACTATACGGGTGAACGTGAAACTGAATGCCAAGATGAACGCCAAATTGAACGCCAAGCTGAGCTAATGAAGTCGTTGTTTTGGTTACTGGCAACCGATGCTCTTCATGAGACATAACAGTGTTACGCGCACATCATAATTCGCTGACACGTGCCATAATTTTTTTTTATGATAGTTATCTCACTGTTCAGTTAAGTAGAGCATCGGCTGTTTCGGATGCACTTTTAAAAATAATAAATCAAGGCTTCATAAGCAAAAAGCAATGCAAGAAACAAAAAATTGATAAGTTTTAATCCTTTCTCTTTTTTTTATTTACATTTTTAGTCACATTTAAACAATAGTTATTATTTGCTTAATATTTATATTGTAATCGAAGAATAATAATTTTCAAGGCATCTTTCATTTTTCTACCTCTCTGTTTTTCTTAATTCAAATTGTTCTTAATTTCTTAATTGTGAGTTTTTTACATTCGTTATATTTAAGCTTTTTTAAACTTTAACAGCTGAACTT
Organism: Trichonephila clavata; assembly: GCA_019973975.1. Taxonomy (NCBI): domain Eukaryota; kingdom Metazoa; phylum Arthropoda; class Arachnida; order Araneae; family Nephilidae; genus Trichonephila; species Trichonephila clavata. The sequence goes on along the minus strand of BMAO01011497.1, from coordinate 31,149 downwards.
CAAGTATAATAATTAGAAATCAATGTTAAACATTGTTAGGTTTTTATTCATGAAAATATTTCAGATTTTGATAATTTACTCTTAGGTTATTTTATTTAGTTAACTGCGTAGGTAGTTGTTTCTAAAATAATTCAAATTGTTCTTAATTTCTTAATTGTGAGTTTTTTTAATTCGTTATATTTAAGCTGTTTTAAACTTTAACAGCTGAACTTTAAGTATAATAATTAGAAATCGATGTTAAACATTGTTAGGTTTTTATTCATGAAAATATTTCAGATTTTGATAAAAAACATAGCATTTATGATGATGTTCACAATCTCAATATAAAAGAAGATTCGTGGTTGTGTGAAAGATCCATTTTAGCACCTATAAACGACCAGGTTACTGCGCTTAATCAGCGCATGTTAAATAAGCTTCCTGGTGAATCACAAACATACCTTTCCATCAATACAGTTTGCAATCCGGATGAAACGGTTAGTTATCCAACAGAATTTTTAAACAGTATAATTGTGCCTGGTCTACCTCCTCACAAGCTAGAACTTAAGATTGGCGTTCCCATCATACTACTCCGTAATTTAAACCCACCAAAACTTTGCAATGGTACTAGGTTGCGAGTAGTGTTATTGCAGGGAAACGTTATAGAAGGTCGTATAATATCCGGATGCGGAAAAGGTAACATAGTACTTATACCACGAATTCCCATAATACCATCGAATTTCCCGTTTGAATTCAAAAGACTACAAATCCCTGTGTCAGCTTTGCTATGACAATTAACAAGTCACAAGGGCAAACGTTAAGCAAAGTTGACATAGATTTAACTAAGAGTTGCTTTTCACATGGCCAACTATACGTGGCATGTTCACGTGCGAGGAATGCCACTGGCGTTTTTGTTTTAGCTCAAGAAAATCGTACACAAAATATTGTATATAGAGATTTTTCAATAAATTTAATACTGTATATAGAGAGGATGTTCAATAAATTTATACGAAAAAAACCACACAAAAATTAACAAAAAACAAAGAAAATAAAAAAAATAAAACAATAAACACCAAAAAGCAGAAAGAACACAAAAATATAAAAACAAAACATTGATTCACAAAGTAAAAAAATGACATTAAACTCTCTCTCTCTCTCTCTATATATATATAGCGTGTATGTATTTCTTAACGTGGAATACAGAATTATTAAGTTTTCGTAAGATCTGTGAATTGAACAAAACACTTTTTTGTAAATTTCTACGTGAACGAAGTCGCGGGTAACAGCTAGTATATGAATAAAATTATATAAATCTAAAAGGGAATTAAATTATAATTATTTCTTATTGTTTGATTTCTAAAATAGACTTCCTTTCATTACAGAACTCTATTTTTCCTCCACAAAAAAATTACTCTTCATTTTAGAAAATTCAGCTAAAAAATTTCTACGTTATGAGATCCGAGTTAGTAAGGTGGCTGATTACGCTTGGAAACGTGGTTTTGAAAAAGCGTTTAAGTGAATAACTTTTTGATACTTAAGAATATTATTACAATAAAATATTATTCAGACGCTAATTTTCGGCAAAAAATAAAGAACAACATGTTTTTAAAAAATTCTCCTTTTATGAAAAATGCTTGTATAACATTTTGCCGACTTTTGTACAGAGCCTGAAGTAGGATTTTTGAAAAATTCACATTATTTTCTGAATTACTATCAAATGAAAGAATAACCGGTGCTTTTTGTTAAAATTTCTCTACTCTGATGAATTAAAATCCATTCCTAAATTAATATATTTAAAAAATCCTAGTTCACACAAGCTCTTTAGAGAAGTCTTAGCTATATATGGGCAAAATATTATTATTATAGAAGCATTTTTCATAAAAGGAGAATGTTTTGAAAGTATGGTATACTTTCTTTATTTCCTGCCAAAGAGAATTGCATTTAAATAATTTTTACAGTAATAATATCCTTAAAACAATTTTATATACATACTAGCTGTTACCCGCCCGCTTCGCTGGGTATTTCATGAGGTTTTTATAAATTTTTGCTGGTTATATATATGAATAAATTATTGATATTTAAGTCCTGCATGAAGAATTCGATTGTATTGATAAATATACGCCCCCTCAACGCCACTTGGGGGTCGATTTTCACGAAACGCATTTTGTGGCGTATCTCTTTCTATGAGAGGAATCTGCTTACCAAATTTCAAGACTGTGCATCAAATAGTTTAAAAATTGGAATAATTATTTATATCTCCCCTTAACCCCCCGCAACACCCCTTGGGGTCAATTTTCCCAAAACCCATTTTGTAACGGATATTTACTCCATGAAAGAAACATGCCTACCAATTTTCAAGCTGGTAGGTCAAGTAGTTCAAAAACGAAAATATTTATCTATCACGCCCCTTAATCCCCCGCAACGCCACTTGGGGGGCTATTTTTCCAAAACCCATCTTGCAGCTGATATCTACTCTATGAAAGGAATGTTTTTATCAAATATAAAGACTTTGCGTCTCATAGCTTAAAAATGGAAATAATTATATATAACGGCCCCTAAGCCGCCACAACGCCACTTGGGGCTCAATTTTCACCGAACTCATTCTGTAGGGGATTTCTACTCTATGAAAGGAATCTGTTTACCTAATTTCAAGATTGTACGTCTAGTAGTTTAAAAATGGAAACAATTATTTATAACGCCCCTTAACCCCCCGTAATGCCCCTTCCGATTCTAATTTCTCAAAATCCGTTCTTAGTTGATCTCTACTTCATGAAAGGAACATGTCTACCAAATTTCAAATCTGTACTGCTTCAAAACAAAGATGTATATTTTGTACGTCAAATACGTAAGCATAACGTGTGTGGGGGTGGGTCAGTGGAGTACAGGATTTATAAGCGTGCATGTCAAAATCCGTATTTCATTCGCTAGCACACTTTGCCAAAGTTCTAGGTAGTTTTTTTTTTTTTTTTTGCAGCAGTACTTTTAATTAAAATTCATGCAGTAAAAATGAGTAACCACCAATGTTTAAATGACTAAATGAGGTAGCGAATTGTGAGTAGGATTGAAGCAGGTTAGTCTCAATTCCGTATTTGAAGATAAATTCAATTTAATGTCCAGCCCTGTGTTTAACTTAAGGAAACAGTTTCAGGATACCGAATCCCTTGAGAGAAATCCTGACCAAGGTCATTCAAGAGCCACGATGTCCAGAGAAGATCGCCATTTGTCCATTATAGCAGGGTATAACAAAGATGCGCCTTGCTATAATGGACAAAAGCGACTGATTGACTGACTGACTGACTAATCACGATATCTCCGGAACTATTCAACTTACAGACTTGAAATTTGGTAGACATGTTCCTTTCATGGAGTAGAGATCCTCTAAGAACGAATTTTTTTTTTGCGAAATTCGAACCGTAAGGGGCGTTATAAGTAATTGTTTCCATTTTTAAACTACTCAACGTACAATCTTGAAATTGAGTAAGCAGATTCCTTTCATAGAGTAGAGATCAGCTACAAAATGAGTTTGGTGAAAATCGACCCCCAAGTGACATTGCAGGGCCTTAGGGGGCGTTATAGATAATTATTTCCATTTTTAAACTATTAGACTCACAGTCTTTATATTTGATAAATAGATTCCTTTCATAGAGTAGAGATCAGACACAAGATGGTTTTTGAGAAAGTAACCCCTAAGTGGCGCGTTGGGGGGGGTTAAGGGGCGTAATAGATAAATATTTTCGTTTTTAAACTACTTGACCAACCTGCTTGAAAATTGTTAGCTGGATTTTGTTTTGGAGCACCTAGCCCATCAGGGCTTTTATCTCCTGTCTTGAGGGTGAAAAACATGAGTACTTTAAAAACTTGCCCATTTTAGATTTAGTAAGAATTTTTTAAGATTAAAAGATTACAATAATAAAATAGTTACAGAGAAATAATTAATTAGAATTACCATTACATTAGAATAATTAATTAGAATTACATTAGATAGAATTACTATTACAGAGAATTTTGAAGATCAGTATTTTAATTTTAATATGACCTAACCGCCCAGAGGGGGTAGCAGCTTGTCTTGACATGTTTTGAGTGTGATTGATGGTAGAAAATTGGTAGACATGTTTCTTTCATGGAGTAAATATCCACTACAAAATGGGTTTTGGGAAAAATTGACCCCCAAGGGTTGTTGCTTAAGGGGAGATATAAATAATTATTCCAATTTTTAAACTATTAGGCGAGCAGTCTTGAAATTTGGTAAGCAGATTCATCTCATAGGATACAGATACGCTACAAAATACATTTCGTGAAAATCGACTTCCAAGTGGCGTTGTGGGGCGCTATAGATAATTATTTCCATTTTTAAACTACTCGATGTACAGTCTTGAAATATGATAATCAGAATCCTTTAATGGATTAAAGACCCCCTATGTAATGTGTTTTGTGAAAATCAGTCCCCCAGGTAGAGTTGGGGGGGGGGGGCTCAAGGGCGTTATAGATAATTTTTTCCATTTTTAATTTATTAGACACACAGTCTTCAAATTTAGTAAGCAGATTCCTTTCATTAAGTACAGTTCCCCTACAAAATGGGTTTTGTGAAAAAAGACCCCCAAGTAGCGTTGGCGGGGCTCAAGTTGCGTTATAGATAATTATCCCCATTTTTAAACTGTCAGACGTACAGTCTTGAAATTTGGTATGCAAATTCCTTTCGTAGAGTAGAGAACCGCTACAAAATGGGTTTCGCGAATATTAACCACCAGGTTTCATTTCGGGAGATTAAGGGGCGTAATCGATAAATATTCCCGTTTTTAAACTATTAAATATACCTGCTTGAAAATTGGCATGCATGTTCCTTTCAAGGAATAGAGTTCCTCTAACAAAGAGTAAAACGAAAATCGACCCCGAAAGAGGGTTGCGAGGGATCAAGAGGAGTTATAGAAAAAAATTCCTGCTTTTGAATTGTTAGACCCACATACTTCAAATTTGTTACGCATGTTTCTTTTGTTGAATAGGGATCCACTAAGAATGTATTTAATGGAAATAAAATCCTGGGGCGAGTAGAGGGATACTGGGGCGTACTGACAAAAAAATTCCTTTTTTCGAACTACAAGGACTATAATAATGAAATTTGGTTTGCATTTCTCTTTTGAATTAAAATCCGCTAAGAACGGTTATTTTGGAAAACCACTCTCAACGGCATTAATAATTAGCGATAGTAAACATTTCTTTTTTTCCCCCTGCTAGATTTAGACTTGAAACTTGGCTTGCGTGTTTATTTTACGGAGTAGAGATCCACCAAAAATGAGTTTTGCGAAAATCCACTTCGCTAAAGAGTTACGAAAGTGCAAACATCATTCTATACTTCAATTTTATAGAAATTACAAATTAGATGAGTTCTGTCAGTTAAAGGTATAAGTATATTTTTCAATACAATCGAATTCTTAATGCTCGGACTTAGATATATATATATATAAACAGTATATATTTATAAAACATCGTGAAATACCCAGCGAAGCGGGTGGGTAACGGCTAGTAGTGTATAGGAATTGAGAAATAGTTAAAAGTTTGTAAGTGAATAAAATTTTCAATGTTTTGTAGATTATCTGCATTGACAAAATAGTCTAATGCATAGTCTCTCAATAATTTTCCTCGAATATATCTCTGAAATTAATGATAGAATTCTTTTTACAAAAATGGAGTGTAGGATATTTAGACCATTTGCTTAATTCTGAAAAGGAAATCAGATTTTATATATAAAAAAATAAATTTAACTAAAAAATTACCTTATTAGCATTCCCTTTGAACTATTAACGGTGATATCAGTTTCATACTGCTTCAATTAAAACTGCAAAAATTAAACTCTTATAAGGCTCTAGTGTAGTATGGGGGTGGGGAATCCTTTCAATTTGGTGATTTTTATATAGATTTTATGGTGAGATAACGAATTCATTCTGGCTTCCGGACACCTATCGCGAAGTGAAGTAGCTTGGCGATCGATTTTGGTCGAGAAAAAAATTGACATCACCAAGGGCCCCCTATACTACACTTTAACCCTCTTATATGTCTTTTTTCCCCAGACTGTACATGTCTATAATTAGCCCTCTAATTGCAACATTAATAAAGGACAGAAGTTATTCGAAAGAAAAAATTAAATTTTTTTAAAAAAATGTCTGCATGGGTTTTTTTTTTGTAGTCATAAGCTTAATAATTTTTTCAAAAAATATCTTTTGTATCCAAATTTTCACAATATGTTGCACCATCATTAAAATCCTATAATCGTTTGGTGCAGCAGTAGATGAACGACTCAACTCAACAAGTAAAAGAAATGTTTTTAATCTTGTTTTATTAAATAATGACGGCTTACTTTTGTTTCTGGCAATGAATGCCGTAAAATGCTTTTTAATTATTAATTTAAGGAGTTACGTGAAACTATTTATAGTATTTGACATGACAAAATTTACTCTTTGATCAAACTTTTGCAAGCATTAACAAAAAATTCTCTTGCTTCAATAATTTTATTATAGTATTAAACAACCATTGGTATTCATAAGTCATATTTTGATGACAAAATTATTGAATAATGACACAACATCTGCAGATAAGCTTTAATAGATTCCTTTACAATCTTGATTCACATTGCATTTTGAATTCATATATTGAATAGTGAAAATTTACTGTTGATTGAAATGACATGTTTTCAACTTTTAAGATTTATATTAGAAGTAAACACAATGAATGCATGAAGAACATGTTTAAAATTTAGAACATTTCCTTCAAAGAGAGATGGCGGCAAAATTTAATTTAATTAAAAAATGGCATTTGCAGGGCAACGGCAATACAGACTTTTTTACTATCCTTTTTATGTTTCAAAAAAGTGGTTGAGCATTTATAATTTATCAAATGCTTTGAATATGTGACTGCTTTTCTTAAGACAAAACAACCAGGCAAATAATTTTAAATTTATATAAATAACAATTCTTCCCTTTTATTGTATAATTATAAACAATATGAATTTTATAAGATATATAAGTTGAGCAAGCATTTTTTATTCTCGCAATGCCTATGTTTTAATACTTTATCTAAAGAAAAATCAAACTACAAGAAAGAAATTTAAAGGGGGGAAAAGGAAAAATAATTTATATATATAGTAAATAAATGTATAAAAATTTTTATGATGCTGATTTTGGAACAGTGTTCAAACTACATTATTATGTACAAGAATTAAAAGTAGTACTGAAAAAACTGTAGTAGTAGCCAATTCTATTAAAAACTTGCCAACTGCGATTTCTTATGAGTGGTACGAGCTGAATTGGCAACCATGTGCTTTGTTTCATATAATGTCGTCAATAGGTTGCGATAATACGGAAGCTGAAATTATATGAAACAAATTACACTCAATATGTTATGATTGTTTTATTAACATCACACTTTGAAGCAGCACAAAGGTTAGTGACCACCAACCACATAATTTTGAATCATAGTCAAGTGGCCCAAACGATGTTCAAGCTTTAAAACAAAAAAGAAAGAAAAACAAATTTTTAAACAATGACAACTGTTCAGATGTCAAAATATTTTCTACCTACCATTCTAAAAGTAAAAGAAGATTTAATTAAAACTTGTTTTGTAACTACGGTGGCTAGTAAATTTAGTTAGAGATAAAAAATCCTTTCAAGATCACTGAAATTTCATTTCAGAATCTCCTTTTCATAACAATCAAATTTTTTTTGCAATTCAGCATTGCCACTCTCAAGTAATGAAATAGCTATTATCACAGTTGCCATTCACAGAAAAAGAGATAATTATACTTTTTTTTTTACTGAGTTCACCAAAGTGGGCAGCCTACTCTCAAACTTACACATCACACCAACACAGTACTTTGAAGATTCAATAAATTTTATGTGCCTAGCCCTCTATATAGTAGGTCTCTAAATGCATCAAGACTTAGAAGATACAATGTTGACCATGACCACTCAGCTGCATTGGAAGAACAAAAATTATTACTACTTTCGCTGCAATTTAACCTGAATTGTGTGTGCAAAGAATACTTTCATAATGGCACGATATAATTCGAATTAATTTTAAAAAAACACTGTTTTTCAATGCACCACATTCATAATTAATAATTATTTTTACAATATTGAATATGAATTGTTTCCTGTCATGGATTTTTTAAAATCCTTTTCCTTGAGTGTATTTATTTTATTATGCATGATTCATCAAAAATTAAATTATTCAAAATATAATCAATACATAGCAATCTGCAGCTGTTTTAGTATCTTAGTTGTTTTTTTTTGAATAATTACAATTAAGTACTTTAATATTTCATAAATCAAGAAAAAAGTTTAAATTTTTAATATGTAATAAAAACAATTTTCAAAACTGCTTGTCATTTCTTATTAATTTTGATACCTACTTTAAAAAATATGAAATCTACAAATACAAATTAAAATTAAAAATGGATTGAATATTTATTTTGACCAAATTCTTTGAATTATTAATTTTAATGTACATGATTAAGAATACATCATATAGATTGAATATGTAAATACTTTATAAAATCATTTCAACACCAATAATTTTATTTCAACAAAATACATATTTTACTTCATATAAACATTTGTTCAAAATAATCTTTACATTCTTCAGAATCTATAATATTAAATGTTTCAATAAACATACAAAATTGATTGTTCATTATACATTCATCATAAAAGCAAATTTAGGATTACATATAGTTTTAAAATAACTTAAGAGTGAAAACGTAGACATGAATTAAAATATTTTTTGTTGATAAATAACATAATTGAAAATATTTAAGTAATAACAAAATTCAAAATATGATATGTACATAATAATTGAATGCAACACTTCTATTTTTTTAACTTCAACAAAAGATCTTTATTGAACAAATAAGTACAAAAAAAATTTCCCTGATTCAATAAAACTTCCATTCTACAGCTTCAGCATGCAAATACATGCATGTATCTCTTGTATTCCTATATTACATCATTTAGTGGAGACTCGTAAATATTTTTTACAACCATCCAATTTATTTATTCACTTATTCTAAATCTCAAATTACCATATCTGTCAAGAATGGCTAAATTATTTAAAAGAAATCCTAAATAGAAGGTGAATAAAATAAATATTAAAAAAGTCTATTAAAAACGAAGTCTACAGCTTAATTTCCAGATTAGGACCTATATATGGCAACAAACAAACTACAAATACATGCACTCTAAGTCATTTGTAGTGCAAGTTTCTTTTTGATTCTGTGACTTAGAAACTGATAAACTAGGTTTATTTCGTAAGTCTTGTTTATGCAGTTCCCGAGCAGCATTGTGCAATTTTTCAACAAAATCAGGAACACCTGAAACAAAAAGGATATTATAAGTATTTTAATTTAATTCCCCATAATGCAAAATATTTTTGGACTTTTTCACAACACTTTTAATTACAAAGCCTGCTTAGCTTATGTTAGAAAAACAAGGATTTAAAAATCAGTGATAAAGTGAACAAGGAAAGAAGAATTTTAACGCAAGTTGCAATGAATGAAGCCCAGTGGTAGTGTACTGCGCTTCCACGCCACAGGTCTGGGGTTCAAACCCCGAGTTGGGCAAGGTTGACTCAACCTTTCATTCCTTCAGTGGGTCGATAAAATGAGTACCAAGATTGCTTGGGAACTAAACAATGGGAGTTTTGTGTCAGACTGACCACCTGACCAGAACATCTGCTCATGCCTCTTAGTGCCCAAGGTCCCGAAAACTAAGATGGGTACAGTAGGCCTTGGCTCTTCATGGGCTCTTGTGCCACCGAGTTTAATTAAGTTTACACAATGGATATTGGTGTAATAAACATTATAGTAATCACTTAGTTGACAAGGATGACACTTCTGAACTGGTATCTCAAACAATAAATTTACCTATAAAAAAAATGAGGACTTTCAAAGCCCAGTTCAACTAAATTGGCTGTTTCCTTATTTTTTCCCCTGATTATTTCAATAATATCACAGTTGGAATTTGCATATTGTTCTTTATTTTATTATTTTTGAATGTGCAATTTGTATGGCAATGGTAAAACCCAGATTGCTTCCACTATTTATACTGGTGCATCTGGCACCATAGTTTGTAGTAAATGAATTGCGGAAAATTAAAGAGAATGAACTGCAGAAGGCTGGTTGTTCTTTTTGTCTTGGATCACTATCAAGTCCATACAAGAAAGAGTGGAGGCACACCGCTGAGATTCTTCAAAGGAAGCAGATGTTGAATTTTATTATCTGATGTTTATGTTATATATATTAAAGAGAGAAGCACATCTGATTTGAAATTGTATTGAAAAATTAAGATTTTGACTAGCAAATCGAACCTTTCATTAGTGGATTTCTCCCAATACCTTGATTGTAACTTTATCAGAATGTCTGGAGTGCAAAAAGAGTCTATAAACATAGCAAGGGGGAGAGTTAAAGCTTCTTTAACTAGATTAGAAAATGGAGCTGATGATTTGTTGTTGTGTATGACAGAGCGCAAAGGTGTATATAACAAAATAAAGATATAGTCAAATATTGTCAAAGGCGTGAATCACTGCCATGGCACGATCCGAGTATAGGATGTCCATGCTGTAGTCATTGTCTAGTTTAAAAAGGGCACCAACAATGGAAGGACAGCTAAAAAGGTGTTTAAGATCTAGTTGCGTGCTTGGGCAGTGCCTGCATTCCACGTGTGATCTGGAACGACAGAACTACCTGGTGATATATAGACTTTCGCCTTGACTTGCTGCTAGTTTTCCTTTTTTCCCCCCTTTCATGAAACTCTTTTCCTCTGTTTACATTTGTTCTAGGCATTCAGACTAGATTTAATTTTAATTCAACGGAAATAAAAATGAATAATATAAACTTAATGCATCATTTACAGAAGTCACTGTGTTTGTTTACAAGACGCTATCTGTAACGATTCTGGCGCAAACGTTAGTGGCATATACACAATGCCCCAGACACTCCCGTAACGGGAAGAGCCATATAATGGTAATAATATTTTGGGTGCATTTATTCATTGAAAACAGCATGTTTTTATTACATAAAAACTACGAAAATACGCCACACGAGTTTGTTACGAGAGTAGCAAGGGTACCCACTTAATGTGACCAATACCTAAGCGCCTTTCGTCCATAGCAGTAAGATATACTTTTGATGTACAATTCCCCCTTAGAAATCGTCCAACTTTTTCACGAATATGACGCAAGTCACGTGGTATACCCCCTTCCTCCCGCTTGCTATCTCCTCCCCATGGTGACGTTTCAGGGGGATGGGGGAAATCACTACTTCCGTTTTCTTTTTCACTGTTACGCAAAACTGGGTAAATTTTCCATTCACTTCCGTACACAAAGAAGTTTCACTTCAAAAAATTCTGGTTTAAAAGTTTGAAATCAAATTGTATTTAAATGAATAAAAATATAATATTGTAACAATTTTTTCAAACTGCTGTATACATACAAAGTCTGAATTTAACAATATATCAGCAGCAAAGCAAAGGAGGAAAATGAGACTACTAAAGAACAGATGAACTAGTTGAGATGTGTCAAAAATAGATGAACAGAATGAACTGCTCAGTACAAAAAAGAAATTAAGGCTGATCAATTGTTTATTAATAACAAACAGGGACTATTGGTAATAGACTTCCTAAATTAAAGCTAGATAGAGTAGTTTAGTGGCTTGTCAGATCAGCAAAGCAGTAAAGATCTGTTTCTATACAACTAGAAAATAAAGTATTTTTACTTTAAAAAAAAAAAAAATTGTTACGTAAGAAAATACTATATTTTTTAGTTCTACAGAAAAAAGATCTTTACTGTTTCCCATCCCTAGGTTCCTAAGTTTTTGCAATTCATTAATATTTTGAGGATAAGATTTCAACTGATGTTAAATAATAGAAAGTAATCTCATTATACATTTTCAGATAAAAAATTATTCATAGTTAGTCTCATGTTCTGACTTCACTATTGTACTGAGAACATTTTATTTTATTCACCTCATTTTTATCTGAATCAATTAACCTCAATTATATGTGTAGCTTGCATTTGTTTTCCAAATGTTTTTCAACTTTTTTTTTAATATGTTAAAATGAAAATTACATATTTATTAAGAATTCCAAGGAAGCATTTGAAAAATGGGCATGTGTAATGTAAAAATATGAATTAATATTAGAATTATTTTAATTGAAAATATTTCTTGAGTTAAGATCCTATTCTTTAATTAGTGTAAATAAAAATTTAAAAGATAAACATACATTCATGTTCCTTAATTTTTAATACAGTCATAATTTTATGATAGGACTAAATTATTAACAATTTGTATTTTTACTGATAATCTTTGATGAAATCTTGATTCCACAATCCACTAACCATTAAATTATAATTTTGCTACATTACTGCAATTGAAAGGAAGAGGAGGAAAAATTAGAATATTATACACTGTAATAAACCCATAATACAACACATTGATTAATTATTACAAAATTAAATTAATGACAAAAGCATAACAACAGATTTAGACTTCTTAAAATTGGTCAAGATTTCATTAACATGATGTGAGATGATAGTTAGAAAAAATAGTGCTCATTAAAATAAAAGTCACATTTAAAACACATAAGAAAATAGTATGAGTAAGATATTTTAAAAGTCTTGATTATTTCATTCACATTTGGAAATATACTTTTTAGTACGTTTATAAGATTTAAAAAAATATATTTTGTCCCTCTTTAAGCATACTTGAAATTTTATTTTTTTAATTGACAGGTTAATAATAAGATATTTTACACATCAAAATTTGTCAGCTCAGATCAAATAATCTTATTACATATAGATGTCCTTTTTTATTACTAACAAATTGATTCATAACACACATATAATATCCAAATCTTGTGTGATGAAAATATTACTGATTCCTAAAGCTCTAAATTTAGAAGATTAAGAATTATAATCATTACCTGAAGATGCCATCCAATTATAGGCTGGAGTAGGAAATGCTGCTTGAGGATCATCAAAATAAGTAAGAACATAATCAAAGCCATTCTAAAATTAAATGGATATATGAATAAATTTTTTTTCTTAAATATATATCATTAAAAAATATTTCAATATATATTAAAAAAAGATTTAAGAAATTTTTCTTTCACATATCACATTAAAATAAGATACAAGTTTACAAAACATTTAGAAAAGTACTGCTTCTCTTGAGAAATATTTATTAATAAGGATACTAAAATTCAATACAATGATTAAAATTGAATATTAAAAAATAAATAACTTCAAAAAGTTAGTAAGAAATAGTAGTGAAATTAGTCAATTCAAAAGTGGGATTTATATATTTTTGGAGTTAATATATATCAGTAATAAAATACACTACATAAAGATTTTAAGTAATTTAGATTTGAAAAACTGATTTGATTTAAAAAAAAAAACTCTCTAAAATATGTAAATGCATTCATTGGTTTATGACTTACAAAAAGCCATCTCAAACAAATTAAATTGTATCGATATTAAACTGTAATAATCCATCACTCTTTTTTAATATGAGTCATTGATTTCCTTATGCTTGGTAAAGAAAAAAAAACATATTTAAAAATATTGTTTTTAAAATAAATTTAATAAAGACAAATTAAAGAGAAAAAATGTCTAATGACATTTTTAAATTGATTGAGAAGCTATGACTTTTATTTCAAAATTTTCAGATTTTTCCATTATCTTTTGACCACTTTTTCGGGATGTTTAGATGAGTAAATACATCAATAATTTTTTAAAATTTTGTTAGCCTTTTTTTAAATCCACTATACATTTTTGTATGACAGAAAATTTGCAGAAGAGTTTATTATGGTCCCAAAAAGGCTATTGTATCAAAATTTATACTAGTAAAAAAAGAACATAAAAATCTTTTGGAATGTAATATAAAGTTACTAAATTATTTTCTTAACTGTTGATATCTTTGAAAATCACATATTACTTTGCAGTTTTGAAATAATTACACTTTTCATTTTATCATTTTTTTGTTTTTTTTCTAAATAGTTAGATCAGTCATAAACAGTAATTCATCAACAGAATATCTAATTTTATCAGCTTCTTATTATTTATACAAAATATTAAATACATAATATTTTTAAAAAAATAACAATAACAACTATTATCAAAATATTAAATCAACTCACATCATCATAAGTCCTATGAGGTCTAATGACCATTCTAGAACTGTATTTCGTGACACGAACATATTTGTTATTTACAGGACAGGCAGGATGATCAGTTGATCTGGACACAAGAACCATGGTGTTTGTTTCAGGACTTATCTAAACAGAATATTATTTGAAAAAATAAACCATATGCAAAGCAAAATATTACACAATTCACATCTATATAAATCTATGTTTGTAGACAACTAGGTTATTATTAAAAAAATAATACTTTCCAAAAAAAGAATGGATTCAAATAATTCTCCCCGTACAAATGGTACAATGTACTTAATTTTACACTCAGAATAAAAAAAATCTCTAGTCTTTTAAATTCGTTCTCTTTAAAAATTAAATACTGAAAAAGCTATAAAAATTAATCAATGGTTAATCATAGACTAATAGCATTCAATCACTTGTTCATAGAGTGCCAAACTCAATATACTTATATGTACTAAAAACAATATATAATTACATAAAAAAAAAGTAGAACTAACATATACTCTTCAACATATTGGAGAAAACCAATGTCACATAAAATGCTACAATGTTAAGAAAGGAAATTATTTCCAAAATCAAGTCTACTAAACTTAAAGCATAGGATTTAAAAAGAACAGAGTCAAAAACATAACAATCAAAATATGTTTACATCTAGGCAACAGATACAATAATTACACATTCATAGATCTTAACAAGAAAAAAATGTGTGTATAAAAGAAAAGTGTATTTGATTGACAAAACGGAATGATAAAACAGAACTTTAAGCCATTGTTTAAGACTCATACAAAAGAGGTCTTTTCACATACCACAGCTCTTCTTATATAAACATATTCTCGGCTATACATTGGATACTATAATTAAAGAGAAAAAGTATGTTAGATTTTACATTATTAATCTTCATAATTTATAAAGATATCTAAAAAAATACATTAAAATAGTTTTATTAAATTTAATGATCTGAAGAAATGTTAAGTAAAAAAGTATAACTTGAAACAGTCAGAAGAAACATTTTTATGTAAAAGGAATTAAATTATCAATCAATATATTCTTACAGGATAATGCATAACCCAATGCATGACTTCACAACCATCTTCAGCATCTTCTTTGTCAATGACATCAAGTTTAATAACAAGTTTATCCCACTTTTTTCTATATTCAATATCGGTCTAAAAATGAAGATAAATTGGTAACATAATTCAGTAATCCTATTTAGATAATTAAATGCATGATATACATATAAGAAATAGCTATGTGGTGAATTGTTCCAAAGTAATTCCTAAAGGGAAATTTGCATGAACTTCCCCTAACTGATGGGGAATTCAATCAGTCTGCAAAAAGTTTTAGCCGAATGAGTAGCCCCAAAAAAGGTGGTGTGCCTATCCATATAATAGAAATTTTTTAATGAATATATAATGTTGTGTGTTTTCATGTCATAATAATAAATATTTCAAAACTGAAATTAGGACTGATATTTGAACTATGAATCTGCAACCATAATGGAACAAGCTGTGTTAAATATTTAAATGAATAAAATTCAATGTTTACATCAAAACAATCATAAATAATAATTTTATCTGCAGTTTCTTAGCAAATATCTTTTAATAATGAAAGTAATAAGTATATCACAACATATCAACATCCATCTTTTTTTTCTCTTAATTTTCTCACTGTGCACCTTGCATTTTCCACAGGCAAAGTACATGCAGCACTATGCAGCAAGAGGGGGTTAACCCTTTTGCAATGGGTGTGTGCATATACTAGTCTCAAACCCCCTTATTGGGCAGCAGGCTGTTCAATGCACTTTCTAATAGAAACAATCAATCCTGTAGAACAAGTATGAAACACAATTCACCAGTGCCTTACATGGCTGCCGGCAGTGGCGTAACGTGCACCCCCGCACTGCGGGTGGCCCAAAGCCTGACTGATGCCATAAACGTAGATTTTCGCAAAATTCGCTTCACGTTTTTTAAAATCGAATTTTTAAGTGATTTTCCAATCAGCGATCAAGCGCCATTCATAATCAAAACTTTCATACGCTCATTAGATATCTTTAATCTTATAGCCAAATCAAAAAACTTTTTTTTTCATTTGCTGTAATTCAGGCAACGAGAAATACTTTTCTTTAGTGTGAGGGTTTTCTTTTTAAACCTAAATTACTAACAAATAAAACAAAAGTCAGACAGAGAATCGGATAAAATGCTAGGAAGATATAAAAATTCAACACAGTTATTATTTCTGTATATATTACATTAGCAGTAGGGAGGAGGGGGGAAGACACGATTTACTTTTTCAGAAGCAGCAGAGAAAATTATTGGCATCTTTAGCCCCCCTCCATGTGTTTCAATTTCATTTAGCAAAGTCGTAAATAACGTACATCTGTTATACTTTTTTCAAGTAAAATAGTATTACGATACTTGGAAAAGCAAAGAGAGCATTTGATGATAGATTTATGAGTATTCAATTAAATGAAGCATAATGAGAAGAAAGCATAATGGAATGTATCAGTTTTTTATTTCATTTTCTTGAAATCATTTTTGCTTCATACAAAGAACTCTCCTCAATAAAAGTTGCAGTATTTACGCTAGAATGTAATTGAACTTAGAACAAGTTCAGCCTGGGATTCAGAGATGAAGAATCAGATAAGTGATACCTTTTTTCTTTCATAAGAATTTTAAATCTAAAATTATTTTACAGTGTTCATGTCTTTCTTAGTGTTCGTTTTTATTCAAGTTACCAGGTAATCTATTGGTAGAGATTTCCAGTTTTAATAAATATTATAAATACTCTCTAATGTTATACATTATTTACTTCGTTTACTCAGACTCTGGTAGATTTTGTATTCAGTTAAAAGTTTAATGCTAAATATTTTTACGTGATGTATAAAGGTACATTATGTTATGGTTAGGCAATTCTTTGTATATATATATACACTTGCTGGAAAAGAGTGTTCTTAAGGAGGATTGAGAGAAGATAGGCTCTGAAGAAACCACTAGACTTGTTAATTCAAGGCTGAAACGACTTCAGGAAGTTGGGTTATCAAACCAGCTATTAAATAGCTCATTATCATTTTTAAATAATTTTTATAGTTACTACTAAAACAGTGAACGCAGACTTTTTCTGTTTGATTTTTGTTGGTATTGCTACAAACCTGCCCCTATTTTGAAAGCTATGAAAGCAAACCAAGTTTACTTATTTTCAAATTCCGGTTTTAAAATTTTTTTCGTCGTTTATGTAAGCAGCATTAGATGAAAGCAGACTTTTTCTAGCATGTATATATATATATATAAGATCCGGCTTGGGGCCCAAGACCTGACCTTGCGGGGGGGGGCAATTATTTTCCTTTACACCACTGGCTGCCGGTGACATTTGGGGTGGATGCATATGTGACACACCCATCTCTACAATGTTTTCTGTTGATGAGTATGTTGTTGCAAAAAGGTTAAAAGAAGTATGTTAAGATATTTGTTTTTGAAATGGAAAGCTGTTTAATTCTAAAATAATCAGTTGTCATAAATATGCAAATATTTACAAAAATATTTTTTTTAATTTTAAAAAATGGATTTTATTAACATTAAGATAATTTGTAAATTTGATTAACTTATTCTGAGAAAAAAGGATTTTAAAACTAGAGACTTTTTAGATAGAATTTACAAAAGCAGGTATTTGTTTGTTTTATCGTGTTAAAAATATTACTTTAAGTCCCCCCCCCCCAAAAAAGAATTTTGAATAACAATCAGAAAAATTTGTCTGACAGGAATTTGCATCATAATTTGTCTATTAATTCATGGGAGAAAAAAAGGTTACATAAACCCATTCCTCCCAAACTGCCTTAAAAAAGCGATCAATTATAAGGAAGAGAACTTTCTAATGAATTGAAAATAATTTGAAATATGAAGAAAATAGATTAATAAGATATACACGCTTTACAATTTAAAAGTCATTTTCCTCAAGAGATGTCAAAATACAATTAGTTATTACAAATAATCACATTATATTGATGAGAAAATTAAATCACTACAAACAAAATGTTTATGCAGAAGCATAAGAAAATAGTTGAGAATGTATGGAGAAATAATGCAAAGGCACAAAGATGATTTTTTATGTTAGTCAGAAACTATCAGTTTGAAATAACTATTTAAATGTAATATAAAATCTAGTATTAAATGTGTGTAGTAGAGACTTTGAACATAATTAAGTATTTTAAAAACATTTTGCAATTTTTGAGGAAAAATATATATAAAAACATGTGTGCCTTTGAATGTTATGTTGATGACAGCTGAATGATTCATACACTATCCAAAGAATTTATTTTGAAGCCATTTATTAAGTGACTAGCTAAAATGCCTGTTCTTCGCACGAGTTAAGTTTTAAAAACAAAATTTTCCTATTATAGCAATTGTAATATTTTTAGGGGGGGGGGGTAAACCCTGTTTGAAGTAGTATAACCAAAATTTAAAAGTATTTTGTTCAAATGAATGTTCACGTTATATATAGTTTTAAACAAACTGCAATTTGGCCTTGCTAAAAAGTAAACAATGATTTAACAAAAGCAAATATTTCAATGTAAGAGAAAAAATTAGCATGCTAAAAAGTAAATAGATATGAATGAATGTGCAAATATAAATAAAGTTATAACAGAAATGTGATAACAGTAGTAAGTTACTGCTATGGGAACGAGTGAAATAACCTGCAATAGATAAAACGAAAGAAAAAATTGATGATAAACTGATTCACACTAAATACTATCATAAATAAGAAAAATTAGGAAGCTGTCAACTGGAAAAAAATTAAATTAATATTAGATGAAATTCAATACTAAAAAAATTTAATTAGTATGAACTAAAATCAAAATCTACCCAAAACAGAAAAAACAGGTCACTGTTGAAATAGTCCAGAACCAACTGAATGAAACAAATAACTAACCATGTTACTAAAAAATTAATTAATGAAACAATACTTTTTTTTGCAATATTTCTACTAAAAATTATAATTTGATTGCAAAGAGCAAATGAATAAGTATACATACAATAATAAATAACTATAGCAATAATTGAAATATATATATCATATATGGACACGATAACAAAATATGCATATGATCTCCAAGAAACTATGCGAGGAACAGAATATCAAAAGAAACATTAAACCATAATGGCATGAGATGCAAAATCACTTCAACACTGAATTTTAAAGAAATCCAGAGGGAAGTAAAAGAGGTAAGAAAATCTTTTCAAGGTGCATCTTGTTTCTGCAAACATTTTTTCGATCGCAAATGATATAGATTTCTGGTTTGCAAGATTGTCAGAAGGCAAAGTTAAGCTATGTTGAAAAATTTGGTCAACATTGAGTTCAAAGGAATCCTAAAGAAAATATGAGAACATTGTTTCAAGGTTCACTCCATCATAGTTTCAGCAAATAGCTTCTTGTTAAAAAAAATTCTGATATTTTTTCATTTAAAATAAAGATAAGTTTTTATCGGTCAATAGGGATCATAAGACCAAAAACAATGACAAGCAAAAAACAAAAAAAAAACATGGTACATTCTGGTCTAATATAATTAGGACACATTATGTTCACAATATTACCAATGTGTTAATAGCAATTAGTTTGAATTTAGCGTCATTTTCTTTTTGTAATACTTTAAGCAATACTTTTCTACAATGAAGAAAATATTGAATATGCTCTGATGAAGGAAGAATAGCAATAATCTTTATTTTCCATGACAGAAATGGCATAGATGTGTAAAACCTGTAAAACTCATATGTAAAAAATTTATACAATGCATGTGTATATATACAATCAGCATGAAGAACAGATTGTCAGGAGGAAAATTACCTTGATGTGCATTTAATCGCATCCATAGTTTCAGTGTTCATCCATAGTTTTCTAACAGATGTTTTTGTTTTTTTGCAAACAAATGGACATGAGATGAGAATAAAAGCAAGCGAGAAGTGAAGGTGTAGTTTCATTCATTGCACAAAAAATAAAAAACCTTTAATATTTGTGTCATGAATAGGTAATCATGATCTAAGATTCTGTTAACAAAAAGCCTCACTGATAAACTGACTTTTGAGTCTTTGTATCACATAATTACTGCACCTTCAATGATAAGCACGAAAAGGATAGTTCAGTAAATATAAAAATATGAAACTGGGACATTGAAATAGGAATTAAAATATTAATTTAAATTAAAAGGTTATCTAAGACAGAAAATGTAACCCTAATTTTGATAAAATTGCCATAAACAGATTTGAACAACAACAACAAAACACACAACAAAAAATCTTAAATATTCAAAATTGAAAAAAATATATATATAAAAGTAACCTTATATATAGTAGAAATTATAATATTCATTAATTCAAACCAAAAAGCTACTTTAAATAGATAAACTAAGGTCTGATTTTGATGAAACTACCATAAGTAGCTCAGAACAAATAAAGCATGTCAAAAAATATTATACGTAAAAAAAAATTCTGACTTAAATCACAATATTTGCAATCTGTTAATCTTAATTAGTTTGAATTGAGTGTCCTTTTCTTTAGTTACATTTTTCTACTTTGTTACAGTGGAAAAACATAGAATTTGCCGATACTTAGGTATCAATGCAACAAAATTTGCACCACAATATCAAAACAAGATTCTTACATGCTTTATATGGAAAAAAAAAAGCAGTCAGTCAAACTTTTTTTGAAAATAAGTGCCACTTTGGCTGTGGTGAGTCTAATACGCAAGTATCAGGAAAAGCAGTAACCTTTTTCTTTTTTAATGGAAGGAAATATTGGTACTTAATTTTACTGCACCAATGCCAACATTCAAAATAACTTGCAAAGTTAGCAACCCTGATTTCGCATGTGTTGTATGCACAAAATTGGCAACCATGTGCTTCGTTTCATTTAATGTCGCCAATAGGTTGTAAAAATATGTAAGAACCGAAATTGTGTAAGATTTTTTGGTACTTGTGTATTATTGCCACAATTGCATACTCTATTAACTCGGCCAGCTGGCAACCGGAATTTCTTATATGTTGTCCGCACTGAATTGGCAACCATGTGCTTCGTTTCATATAATGCTGCCAACAGGTTGAGATAATACATAAGTACCAATATTTTTGACCAAATGGTCATGCTATGCATTTGGAAGTAGGCAAGAAGTACCGCTGAAATGTACTGATATTCAGATGATGACTTAGTTCTATGCTATACTTATTAATGAGCTGGCAGCCTTCTGTGTTGTGATATCAACATCAGATTAATTGCAGCCTAAGTGCAACTGTAGATTAATAATACCACTAATGTTCAGTTTAGCAAGAACCACAAACCTGAGGTCCTTATACCTGATAAGTATCAAAATATGTACAGATTTTTAGCAAAGTCAATTCTTTAAAAGTCAACATAAAGTTAACAACATGGAGGAAGCAGAAATATTTAGATACAGCTTAAAGGTTTAAAGAGAGTACCCTCAGGCCTTCTTGATGCTAATAGCAAAGCCATGAAGAATCATGAATATCAAATGGAATTGAATATTGGACGGAATGAAAATATCTCAAGAGTAGCCAGTACATTAATAATGTTAAAACTTGCAAGAAGGATAGTTCCTTCACTATACGATCAAGATGTAGTATTATAAACCACAAAAATATATAAGAAATAATCATACACAAATTAAAACATACATAAATTCAACGAGCATGAAAATAAAAAATGGCCTTGCTGAAAAAAGATTTCATTATATTATCTAAAATTATAGTGCTATTTTAAAACACAAAATATACTGATTTAATGAAACTGTATCCCAAACATACAAAACATTCAGCAAACTTTGTTATCATCCACCACACTGACGGAGACAAAACCCGACAGACGATCGAGCCAGTACTGCATATTAGCCAAAACTTAAAATATTAGCATTAATGAAAGTGAATTAGCATTAATGGATAAAACAAAGTAACAACAATTTTCTTAGAAATTACGGAAGAAGATAAAATATGCTCAATTACGAAAAACTGTTTGACGTCCCAATGCAATGTAAACAATTTCTTGTTGCCAAAACTGAAAAAAACTCTTTTTACGATGATTTATTTGAAAAACAACTGTAATTCCACCACAAAAAAACAAAAAATGAATAAATGGAGCCATACAAAATATTTTCATAATAATATATGCAACAATCTTCCAAAAAAAAACTGCTCGAAACATTAATTTTCGCATTGCGTGTGGGATATGATGTCATATCTTAAGATAACTGGAAAATCACTTAAAAATTGAATTTAAAAGAAATCTAAATCAAATTTCGAAAAAAAAGCACTTTGTAGTGCATAGCATTATGACCTATAGTATTTATGTGCAAAGTTTTATACTTCTGGGTTGCTTAGTTTAACCGGAATAGGTGAAACACACACAAACTCTTTCTTTTATAAGGATAGATAAAAACAGTTATTGCAATGTACATAAGATATAAATGAATTGCTAAAATTTGCTTAAATTTCTAAACAAAATAATTTCATTGAATAAAAAATGGATGTCATTAATGTAAATAAAAAACAAAAAATATCACAATTTTATATATTTCAATTCAGTATTTGTTGTTTTTATTCAAATTATGTATTAAAAAAACAAGAAGTGACATAAAAATTATAGTACTTTTAAAAACTTACCTGTACAGCAAAAAATGTTCTAGCAGGAACATCATAAAAAGTTCCCATTACTATGACACATACAAAAAAAGAGGAGAGATTAATAAAAAAAGAAGAAACGTCAAATATTTTCAAATGAATGAAAATTTGTTATAAGTAAAATTTTTCAAGCACTCAATTTATATTATACTACCTGAAATTTTATTTAGGTAACAAAATTATTTATTCTCTTTCATGTTCCAAATTTTCTAATTAAGAAAATATCACAAAAATTATACATTTTAAAATCTAAAATTTTGAACCAAGTTATTCCCATATCATTTTAAGCAATATATAATTTTTGTACTATTTTAGATGTTCCCTTTAATTTCATAACAGATAAAATTTTATTCTATATTTTAGTGGAATATAAAAATGTTTTTACATTTTTTCTAAGTCTTAAACATCGTTTTGTTTCTCAATTAATCTATAATTACACTCCATTTTAATCATGTACTACAATAATGCTTTATCACATTTTGAAGATTCTATAATGTTAAATTACTTTATTTAAATACATTTAACTATAATGACAATTTTATGAAAAGCAAAGTTACGAAATATTAAATTTTCATGGAAACAAATTGTTAAAAACTCCATATTACAATATTCTGAAAGAATAACTATATGTTGTCTATTAACATTATTATATAAGGCCAACCCTGAAAAAAGAAATACTATATTTATTCAAATCTAAGCCACACTTTCCCCCCAATGTTAATGCTACTAAAAATCGAGTGAGAATCGAAGGCAGAAAAATTCATTGAACATGATTTTGATATTTAGAGCAATTGCAGGTTCATGTATGTGTTTATAAGTTTTTAATACTTATCCTCATTAATGTTTTTTTAAATTTTGCAAATATTGGATATCAATACACTATTTTTTCACAAAAGCCTGCTGAGAATTCATGGTTTGGCTCAGATTCAAATAAATATGGCATATTACTTATTTAAACATGATTTAATAATCAATGTATAGTGAGAAATATTGACTAAGATGATTATAGTGATTCAAAAATAAAATAACTTACTCTTGTATTCGTAAAGATATGAATTTGGAAATGCTTTTCTCCAAACTTGAATACATTCTTTTTGTATAACTGCTTCCCATCCCTCTTCAATAAGTTTGTTAACAAGGCCTTGTCCCTGAATGGGATTTGTTGGGTGATCATCACTGCTTCGATATCTATCCAATTCACAAATGCAGCTATAGAATATGAAATCTAACAGTAAAAATACTAATCCTCATCAGGAGTTTTGAAAATGAAAACCAAAATTTAAATATAATTAGGTAAACTCTTTGGAACATTAAATGTACAACAAAGGTAGATCTAGAGTAATAACTCACGCAGATTTACAATTTCTGAAATACACCATTTCTTCAAGAAGGACCTCGTCCAATTCCCTGAAACTAATTTATAAAAAAAGCAAACTAAAATAAAATGTAACATGCAAAAATAATCAAGAAAGCAAAGCAAATTAACTTTTTTAAAAAATCACAAAATATCTGTATGACATGGCAGAGTTAAATTAAATAAACATAACTATCACAAACAATTTGAGGTGCTAAAAATATATAATGTGCCAAACATGAAAAGTAAAGATAAATAAAATATTTCTTAAAATAAGCATTTATTATTCCATAACTAGGAATTTTTTCAAAAAATTTCTAAAAATTATAAATTTTTAAAGTTTTTTTAAGCTTTTAAGAACTACAAAACTACAATATTACATAGTACATAGAAATTTTTAGATAAATAACATATAATATCAGTTAAATTATGGGATAAAGGGTAGATAAGTGGCCTTTTGGCAAAGCCAATTTTTTGGCGACCAGAATCAGTCGCTAATCTAC
This sequence comes from Trichonephila clavata, assembly GCA_019973975.1. NCBI lineage: Eukaryota > Metazoa > Arthropoda > Arachnida > Araneae > Nephilidae > Trichonephila > Trichonephila clavata. The sequence goes on along the minus strand of BMAO01011497.1, from coordinate 6,444 downwards.
CTATATGTGACAATAGATGTTTTGAGAGCCAAATTCATATCCTGGCATCTAGATAAACATTGCCAAATCCAAGGGGACACCCATTCTACACTTTGCCACACTGTAAAAAATGCAATTGTTTAGAAGGCCTTGAATTAAAAATATTTTCTCCCCCTCCAAAAAAGGAAATCACATCTATTCAATGCATTAAATATTACAGATTATTCATTTGTTTACACCAGGGGTGGCCAACCCGCGGCACACGTGCCACGCGGGAGTCGTAACTGTGGCACGCGAAGACTTATTGAAAAGTTACAACAATTTTATGAAAAGATTGCTGAATTAATTGAATTACAATAGAAAATTATCATGAAGAGAATACGTAAAAAACAGAAATTCTCAGCGTGAGATTTTAAAGGCACTAAGCAAGATTTTTTCTTTTCTTCAGTATAGCGCCAAAAATGATATCATGCTCCAAAACTTACAATTCCACAGCATTGTAACGTTCCAAGAAAAGTGTTGAGTAACGTGAGACTAAAAACAAATAAATTCTCTCTCTCTCGGACGGTCGAATCTGCCCAAATAGTCACCTTCTCTCAGGGGCAATTAATTTTTAACACCTCGGATTTCTATTTGAATTTCAGCTTCTCCTTGTAGTCCTGAAATTAAGTGTTTATAGCTGTCAGCGTGATGTCAGATAAAAAGGTTTTTCCGAAGGCTATTTACGATTTCTGCAATATATTAGGAGAGCAGTTGTTGATACGGTAAAAGTAATTCTATCTGAACAAAGTAGCCGCTTTATAAAGCAGAGGGAGTGAGAACTTGCATCCATGACTAATCAGAATTCTGGATTCGGAGCCTAAAAAATTTGTAGCGTAACATCGGCAAATTGTTTCTAGTTGCCAGACTCAGTTGATTTTAAACTCTGTTTAGGAAGACGTTAAGCTTTTTTTCCTTTTCTAAAATTGTTTTTAGATCTTAGCGCTGAGCGTAGTTGCTTGAAATTTTTTTTTATTTTCAATATGTTTATGAGTAAACCATCGACATCGAAAAGAAATTATGAAGAGGATATTACAGCACGTAATTTTAATACTGTCTGGGAAGAACAATACGTGTTAACACATCAAAATGCTTCCAAGTCTCTTTGTTTGACATGTGGAATTTGTAAAGCAGTTCTAAAATATTTAACTTGAAACGTCATTTCAAACAACTGCACAGTGATTTCAAAAGCAAATATCCCGTTGGATCAAATTTGTGAACGGAATTTATCAACAAAAAAAAAAAAAATCTTTAGCCGGCCAGCAATTTTTGTTCAAGAAGAGAAATGACGAAATGGAAACCATGGTGAAGGCTTCGTATGAACTTTCTTTGTTGTTAGCCCGCAAGAAAAAACATTCTGTCAGAGAAGAGATAATAAAAAAGTAGCCTTTTTTAATTTTCGTCCAAAATGTCGGTGATCTAAATGTCAAAAATATGGTTGATAAAACAGTTTTGTCTGAAAATACCGTCATGTGTTGTATACATGTCATGGGCCAGGATGTTTCAACACAAATTGTCTCTGAACTTTAAAATTGCAAATATTTTTCATTAACTTTTGATGAAAGCTGTGATACCACACATACAATGCGCAGTTAAGCAGCTTTGTGCGTTACACGAACAATAATTTTGGTACTGTGGAAGAACTTCTTGATTTACGCAAACTAGCAGGTGAAGACATTTTTAAGGAATTTAAAAATGTAATTGAAGTTAACAAAGTAGAATGGACAAAATTAGACAGTGTTTGCACAGATGGAGCGCCTTGCATGGGTGGCAAAATAAAAGATTTTGTTGCATTGCTTGAAAATTAATTGGGAAGAAAAGTTTTCAAGTATCATTGTATTATTCATCAAGAAGCTCTTTGTGCCAAGGAGTCTTTCGTTGTTGGCCCCGTGGCGTGCTGTATCAACAAAATGCGAGCTCGTGCTCTGAATCAACAAAGATTTCGTACACTTTTTCCTGAAGAAACGGAAGAAAATGGCGAGTTACTTCATTGCAGTGTGCACTGGCTTTCCAAAAGCAGTTCACTTGCGAGATTTTGGAGTTTGAGAATGTGTTTTAGAATATCTGGAAGAAAACGATGAAATGCCTATGCTCACTCCTCAGGAGTGAAAACTGGCATTGGGGCTTAGATTTTCTTACCAATATAATGGAACATTTAAACAATTTAAATTTAAGATAACAGGAAAAAAATTATATTTTTCCACCTAGTTGGTCATATATCTTCTTTTTGGAACAAACGTTTGCTTTTTTGCCTGGATTTTGGAAAGAAAAAATTAAATCATTTCCCATTCATGCAGGAATTATCTACCAAAGTTAGTAATGTTCCGAACTATGATAGATTTAAAAATTTAATATCCATTTTGCAGGATTCTTTCAGTGCCAGGTTTGAGGATTTTAAAGATAAAAAAAAATACTGAACTTTTCACTAATCCGTTTCCAATATCTCTTCAAGACATTAAATGTTACCGACCTCAGATACAAATTGAAATTATTGACCTACAACACCATATTACTCTAAAAAACAAATGTAAGGAAATTATTTTAACCGAAAATGATCCGAATTACATCGAATTTAGGAAATTTGTGTCACCAAGCAATTTTCCAAATTTACATGATTTAGCGGTCAGATATTGTTGTAGGTTTGGGTCAACATATGTTTGTGAAGAAATGTTTTCTGTTATATGAACGTAATTAAATCAAAATATCGTTCAAAATTAACTGATATGCATCTAAAACACTTAATTTTGTTATCATCTTCACGAACTAATCCAAATATAGATGATTTAGTAAAAAAACTACAAATTCAAAAACCACATTAAGAAAGTACTGACTGCTTAATAATCATTTAAAATTAAATGTTTCAAGTTGCTTATTTTTATTTTGTACCTAAGCGAACTGATTGATCCTGTAAAAATTTATCAACAATAAAATATATGAGTTTTTACTTTTGTTTCATTTGTTATACCACTTTTTTTTTACATTTCATTACATAAAACTTGCATTTAAAAATATATTTTTGATGTAAATGACCCATAATAAGCCTATAAGTAAAATTTTTTCACTTTTGTATATTTTTTGGTTTGGTGGAGAAGTTGGAAGTGGCACGCGTAACTTTTTTTTATCAGATTGTGGCACGCTTCCCAAAAAGGTTGGCCACCCCTGGTTTACACACATAAAAAAAGTCAGACTTACAGCGACACAAACATTAATTACTCAAATAAAAAAATTGTAATTTTTTTTTTTACAAAAATTAGAACAGATTTTACTTTACAATATAAGTCTCTCTCTCTATATATATATTGAGTTTTTTAAAAAAATTAATAAGCATTCAGGTTATTTTCACAATATTTTGATTATTTATTAATGCTGCACTTCAAAGTCTGTGAAAGTCTTCTGTGTGAAAATGGTCACTTGATTGTAATTTCAAATACACAATTTAAACCCATGGCTAAGCAAAAACAATGTTAATCCCAAGTTTGCAATCATAACCAATAAATTTTCAAATATTAATATAAATTCATGTGACACAAATATGATATTTTTCATTGACATTGGTAAGAAGAGCTACGAGTGATATGTACCATTAGTACTTATGTTCGTAACACCTCCCCATTAAAATTTGTGCCAAGCAAATCCCACCATGATATCAAAACAAAAAGAATGTTATGTGTTTTATTCAGAGAGGGGGGAAAAATCCATCAAATTTAGAGGAAAATGCCATGATTCACAATGCACAAATTTGGCTGCAGTGATTTTAATACCTAAGTACTTAACACTTTTGTAATAGTGCTTGTTAGAGATTAAAAATTGTGGAAATCTGCGTATTTGTTGAATACCAATAAAATCTCAATTATTCCAGAAGTTTGCAGTTTTGTTGTACTTTCTGACTAGTGGTGTAAAAATACATTGACATTGTCAGGTGGCTTCTTTTTAAATTCTGCATTTAATGCAAAGGAGATATTTTGTGACGGAAAAATTATGACTAAATAAGGATTTTGATTTTTTAATAGGCCAATACTTAGGCAGATTAAAAGAATGAATTATATACATCATTATATACAATTAGAATATTTAAGGATTCTTTAAAATAAACTGATCTGCCATAATCTTTTTCAAAATATGAAAGGGATGAAACTTTTCTTACTGGTTATTTTTTTCAGTTTTAATTCCTTTATTTTTATGTTTAAAGATTTGTGCAAGTTGATTGTTTCAATGGATTCAAGGGAAGAGTAAGAGATTATTTTAATACTGAGAAAAACTTCTGACAATATTTTATTTTCTAAATATTCTTTTTGCTTTAGATCTTTGTCCATTAATTTGGTTTTTAGGACTACACATATCTTTACACTATTTGATTTTGAAGCAAATCAGTCATGTTTTTAATTTGGAAATTACAGTAAAAACAAATAATAGTTTTTATATACATACACTACAGCATATAAAGCTCAATTTCAATTAATCTGAAAAACAAAACAAAAAAATCTAGAATAAGAATCTAGGCAACTTTCTATGATCGTCAACCAAAAATCTAACCAATGAAGAATAATATAAAATTTGTTCCTAAGACAGATACTTATATTTTGTCACAAATTTAGAAATTATCAATGATATAGTTTTACATTTAATGAACATAAAATTCCATTTAGTTTTATAGGAGAGAAAAATAATTCATTAAAATGCATATAGTAAATTGAAACAAATGCTAACTATAATTGCTATTGCAAAAATACTTAATTGGCTCAATGATTTAGATATGTGTTGTTGCATTTTCCATAACTAAAGAATAAACAATTTTCGTACATAAGAATAGTGGAATTTATAGCTTTTAACTGAAATACATTCAACATGCACTAAGCAAGATCATCGTTCAGTACTTACGTATTAACTTCCTGACAGACAAATTTGTGACACATAAATCATGTCATTTCACATAAGCAAAAGAGAATAACAAAAACAGATCCTTACATGTTTTATTTGTAAAAAAAGTCAGTCTGATTTTGGTGAAAATTAGTAAACATTCGCGAGGTGTAAATTTGGTTGAAGCGATATTTTTAAGTATTCTGCCATAAGAAATGACAAAATATTTAAAAGTAATAATTTCATAAAAATTTATAAATTCTCCACAAGCATGAAACTTTCAAAAATAAAATTACGGTGAAATAGGTAATTCATACTTAAATATTTCTTGATCTGTAATTTTCTCATCTTCCCATTTAAATAGAGTAGCTCCTAATAAAACGGACAAAGGTCGACGCTTGGATCGCAAGTTTCTGGCCAGCTGTGAAACTATGCGTCTAATGGTTTGTTCCGTATATAATTGATTATATAAATTCCATATTTGAGTCATACGTCTGACTCTTTGGGAAGCAATGAAATTGCACTGACTTGTTAATATTTCTCCGAGAATAATAAAGTTATCATTGCATTGTGATTTAAAATCTTGCCACAATTTTTTCCTAGTGTCCAATTCCAATATGGATTTAAACGAAAATATACGTCTTTTTGACGCATCTATTGATGCAGAAAGAGAAAGACGCCTTTTGAATTCGAGAGAAAACTCATTTTCACTACAGTTGCGATAACAACTGCGAAAGTTTCTGGCAAGTTTATTGTAAACAAAGCAACCATTCATCTTTGAACTTGGAAAAGTTTATGAAAAATTATTGACTTTGGTACCAAATGGTACAGATTTCTTAGAGAATAAGCTTATTTATATCAGCACCATCATAAACTCACAATTTAATTTTTAATGTGATATTGCGTACCACGTTTTCCAGAAAATGTGTTTAATTTACATTTTGACCGGATTGTGATAAACAAAATGCGATCAGTTACAGTTTAAGAGATGTTAACTGTTCAAAAGCCTTGATATTTGCGGGTATTATAATTCTTAATGTTTTTTTCCATTCTTTTTTGGAAATTATTAGTATTGATATATTCAGGGACTCCAATCAATGTAAACGTTAGATCAGTGGCGTAACGTACACCCCCGCATCGCGGGAAGGTCCAAGGTTCTAGGGTGCCCAAAGCCTGACTGCCACCCCGAACCTACCATTTATAAAATAAAACTTGGGGCCCAAAACCTGACTTTGCAGGGGGGCCCAGATGTTCTTTGTTACGCCACTGCGCTAGATTCCTTTAGTAGCTGGATTTTTGATTCGGAGCACCTAGCCCGTCAGGGCTTTTATCTCCTATCTTTAGTGAGAGAGCTTGACTTTGTTTAACTTGCCCATGTTTGTTTTAAGGGTATGAGAGAATTTTATGGGGAACATCTTCAATAACGTGGGCTGGATTTTCTACCGCCAAATCCTCTTTTCTAGCCGAAGATCGATCGCCAAGGTGTATCCTTGAGAGGAACGGTTTGTAGTAACCATATGCGATACGATTCTCCTCAGAGAAAACTCCGCGTAGTAATACATTGTATTC
>BMAO01011496.1:0-15495 GCA_019973975.1 Trichonephila clavata | reverse complement strand
TTTAGTACTTAGATTTTTGCTAAAAACTGTTGATTAAAATGTCATTCCTGTTATGTGGATACTCTATTTTTCGATTTCTAAAATATCTTATTCTTTTTATGTTAAAAGTATGAATAACAAATAAGGATGAGAAAAATATTCTAAGACTTAAACATTTATTTTTCAAAATTCTAATGTTTACGAAAAAATCCTTCGACATTTCAAAAGTGTCTCGTATTTCTGCTTTTGATTTTGCAAAAAATTTTTGGGTGCAAAATTTTTCTTTTGATGTACTATACTGATTAAGCAAAAGAATACAATTTAAATTTTTTTTTGTCTTTTAAAGTAAGTATACCATATGAGTAATTGTTTTCTTTTTTGTCAAAATGCTACGCATATCTTGTCAGTCAAGATATGGGTAATTACCAACAAGTCAATCGACATCCTCTGCAAAAAGCTGCAGATGGGTGAAGAGTCTCAAAAATCTCCAATTACTTTGACGCATATATTGCACGTCTTGTCCTTGGCCTAGTCCTACAAAATCCCACACTTTCTCTTTCAGATATCACCACCAAAGAGGATCCTCTCATCATTTAGTGAAGCAGAAGACATCGGCAGAGGTGTGTGTACTTGTGGGACTGGTTCGACAAGAATCCCAGACAGGGGGGAGCAATCTTTGCTCCGAAAAATATCCGAATTATTTATTTTGATTTTTGGTTGTCCGAAAAACTCCGTTTGGTTCAGTGATCGAAGATGGGAAAGTGTTATTCCTGTTTCCGCGCCCAGTTCGTGCCTCATAATCAGGATGGGAAGACTACGTCTGCCACTGACGCCCAGGAAACCTAGTAAACCTGATGTGCCTGGAGAACTGCCCCGCCCGCCCAGTGTTGACAGTAACAGTAAGTGGAGTTTTGATGTTTTTATGTGTGTCTTGTGATGCTGTTTTTCTATGAGTCATGTGACTTTTTTTGTTTTTGAAATTTTGATATGTAGATCTATTGATGAATATGGAGGAATAATGCAATTCAGCCACGAATTATGGCAAAAATTATGAAAAGTTTTATTTTAATGCTATTTAAATATAAAAAAACAACGTTTTTAATCTCATCTTAAATAGTTAAAAACAATTGATTTTCAAATCACTTCCATAATGATTGGTGGAGGAGTTAATAACCTCTTTACAATTAACTGCAATGCATTATTTAATATTCAGTAAAGCTGCATTAAAAATATATTTTTTGTGCAACAAAGCAGTATTCAAGAAATTTTTGTTAAATTTTTATTTAAAAATAATAGCAATACTTTTCAAAAACTGCTTCTGATAATTTATTCGTAATCAACCTCAGATAGTGGAAGTTTTTAGTTATTTGTGAAAATAATACACACACATTAATATATAAGATACATTCAAACGAATTTCTAAACATAATTTTTTTTAAATTGGTCTTAAACATAAATAGAGTAACTTGATGTACGTTTCAGATTTTTTGAAGTTTGATTTATACTAGACAATATGATAATATGATTTTTTATTAATAAAATTATATACATACATTGCGATTGAGCTAATACATTTATCAGCGCCCGGATTTAAGAATACTGAAAAACTATACTATACAAAACTGAAATAAAATATTTAAACATTTTTAAAAAAAAAAAGAAATGCATATTTTAATTTGTACAATCAAATACATAGATCAAATGTTATAAGTTAATGTCGACGCTGGGCTAGATTTGGGCAAGGGAGTACGGACTCATTCCCAAAGTGGTAAATTTTGAGGGATGGCACTTTTTATATTTACTGGGGCGTTTTTGGCCATGTTAACTAAATCACAATGTTGGCTCAGCTTCAATCTTTGCATTTGTCAAGAAATTAAAATGACGAAAATAGATCAACATAGCTCAATTGGAGGAAAATGCAAGATAAATATATTTGTATGCATATAAAGTAATACAAAACTAGTACATAAAGGTTCCTTAAAAATAAATTAAAAAGAGTATTTCAAAAATAGACACTGGGTATTTAACTTCTTTAGGACTAAGAATTATTTGGCAATCGGTGATTTTCGAAGCTGGTGGTTTTTGCGGCTGGACAGCATTTTTCATCGGACCTATAGGTGTAAAAATTCTTAATACAGCCCTGTGTTGATACTATCAGTAAGTAAATGCAAAGTCAAGTTTGTTGTGTATTGCCGGTAAGACAACTTCAAGCAAAGTAAAGTATACATGCAAAAAAATTTTTTTAGAAGTACTTAAAAAATTTATGAATTTAACATTTTAAATCTTAATTATTTTTGCATTTGTTTCTTCTCGTAATTTATTTTCTGAAAATACTTTGTTGATTTTTTTGATTAGTTGACGAATGCTTCGGTCTTTCCTCTTAAAAGCTTTCTTTCGCGTTCTTCTTTTTTTTTTTTTTTAAAAAACTTTAATTAAAAGAAAAAGGTGGAAGATACGACATTCGACAGCAATGTAAATGCGGTCAGTTAATATTAAAATTAAATTAATAAAATATTAAATCAAATTTAGTGAAAAAGAAACAAATAATTTTGATCCTTTCCCTCTGAGTACAAGACGTAATTTTCTGATCATTTTCTCTTTAAGTTAAAGTATCAATTATGTAAATTTACTGTGAATATCGATGTTTATAGTGTTGTTTCTCTGTCTAACAGGACAGGCTACACTGCCTCAATCAAATGTTTTGTTAAATAAATACCATAACTATCAAATTCTTCCTTTCTTGGAAAGAAGGCTTCATATATCCTACCCTTCTGCAGTCCAAACACTTAACACGCGAAATTCAAATGCAGGAACAAACGTACCCAGTTCTGAGAATCAAGCTTTGTTCTACATACTTAATGAAACCAGCAGACTTAAAATATACTAAAGCCATCATTTTCTCAATTGGAAAATGTGGTTGCTATTTTAGTCCCTCTTTGATAATACACTGTAAAGCTAAAGAGTTCAAAGTCTTAACTTGAAAGGACATTTTCGATGTATTTCTTTTTTTTATACAAAATGTCATATCAGCTTCATGAATGGCAATATGTGCTTATAGTCTAAATACAAATTTGGTGACCTTTCTAGCGTGTACGGATGAATCAATCCTGGAATACGGAAAGACTTTTTTTTATTGAATTAAATGTTCGTATGTGCAGAAGGATATTCATTAACGGGGGCATTGTCTCATGTTCTTTTTTATTCTACATACTCTATTTTTATATTTGAATTTAGATTCTTTGGCTGCTAGAAGGAGCGGAATCCGCGATCAAACTTCAGTTGTGAATTGATTTTAGAATTTTTAGACTTTTATTCTATTGAAATGGGTCATATAAATGGTGTAATTTTAGCAGACTGTTCCTGGAACGGTAGAAATTCTAAATTGGTTAAGGATTTTAACAGCTTTGCACAAGAATTCTTCTTTTTAAATTTCGATTTTTTTCATAGAAAAATATCACAAAAATAATCAAAGAGTAATCATGTAGATTTTGAAATCTCATTTTATCTTTCATACTGTGAATAATGCACTTGATATACGCAAGAAAAGGTTTATATAGTACTTAAATTAGAATGAAGTCAATAGCATTCAATTTATTATTTTGAAGTGTCTATAGCAAAATATTGTTTAAGATATACAAGGATAAATATTACAATAATGATGTAAAAACAAATAAATCCAGTCGTGTAAATATAACATTACAAAATAATTGAATAAAACATTCCGAGACAGGCTTTCTCTATTTTCATACATCAAAAACAATTTTAAGATTCTAAAAAATAATTTCAAACGAGTTTTTAGGGAGTTCGCCGTCTGCTTTAAAACCTATTAGTGGCACCATACTTATAAAATAAAAGGTAAAAACTTATAATAAAGAAAATTAAGAGGTAAAACTAGACCTGTTTGTTTTTATACTGTACCTCCTCGATTATTTTCAAAAATATGCTTAAAATATTACACAAACAACAAGCATGAAAAGGACTCGTTTCAAACTTGCCATGTTTGACATTCCATGTTTAATTTATTCGTTAATTAGCAAAAAGACGGACGCCTGGCGCGTTGTTTTAAACAGGTAAATATTACGCATATCTGCGAAAGAATGTTTGAAAACATTGGATAATATATATTTGATTCAATTACGCCACTCTTTCAAGGTGCTAATTTCGATAACAAGTTTTCCTCATACATCCGCTGATTTCTATAACTTAATTTATATTGGTTGTAAATAAGTAATTAAAATTCTTTTTTATGTGATGTTTATTTTTTCTGCAGTATTTTCAAACAATTCTCGTCGCTTCTAAGCTCATTAATTATCTGATAAAGCATTTTGATAATGCTTTTGAAAGAACCTTTTTTTGTATGTAAATAAGATGTTAGTGATTAACATTGCATTTTTACTTTTAGTAGAATTAGTAGTACTCCTGAAATTAAAATGCTACGTTTGTTCAATTATTTTGTTTAATTACATTTATATTAAGTGATAATTAATTGGAAATATACACTTAACTGGATCGAAATTTTTTTCCTTCAGAATTTTAAAACCTAACTACAGAAAAGATGAAGGGAAAAGTAAAATACATAGCAAAACATTTTTATGTTGAGTACTACCACAAAGCGAATGAGATTAAGGTATTTGAAGTTTGTTATGTTAAAAGAACAAAACAGGCACTTCAGTACTTTTCAAGATTTACTGTGATAAGAGGATATCTACTTAATAGTTACATGAAAAAACACACATTAGACACATTTAGTAGTGAATTTGGTATTGAATTTTTAAAACACCTGCTGTCGGGAAAAAAATTACTGTGTATGTGCAAAAGCGAAATATGGTAAATAGCTTGGACGGTGCGGGGAGAGACAGGTGGGGTTATGAAATATTTCATTGTACATTGTACTACTCTCCTCTCATTTATTAATTATCCTCGTATTTGATTATAGAAGGAAAATAATTTTATTTTGATTCAAAAATTTTATTATCAATATATATATATATATATATATATATATATATATTACAAAAATATACAAAAATAGTTATAAACCTAAGATAACTATCGTCATAATAGGAAAGATTTAGCCACAGAAATACTATAAGTAATACTATATACTTTATATATATATATATATATATATATATATATATATATATATATATATATATATATATATATATATATTAAGTCATTTTAAGTCAGTCGCAGATTTAATCCTTTTGTGACAATTTTTAAGTATACAATTACTTTAAATTTTTTCCCCTATAATGTCTATATTATTAAACATCTTTTCCTCATAGGAAGGTTTCGATAAAAAAATTTTCCCCTTCCATATAACGACGATCCACCTTACTATACACTCCTTGAACATTTTTGTTGCCTGTTTTTGGCATGCATAATTTCTTTTAAATGATGAAACAATCTTTTTAGACTCTTCCATAAATTAATTGATCCTAAAATACAATGCCAAGTCAATTAAAAAAGTCTATGCTAAGTCTATCTAAAGTCTATCCCAATCTTTTTAGACTCTTCCATGAATTAATTGATCCTAAAATACAATGCCAAGTCTATTAAATTATATTTACTAAGAAATTTTTTCTTTAAAGTCTGAAAATTTTTCAGAAGTAACAGTTCACATTAAAGACTTTATTATTACTTATAATATAATTTATGAATCTATGTCATCGTGTTTTTATAAAGTTTATATGTATTTAGGCTCTGTTTTATATTTCTGTGTGATTAACAGTAAGGAATTACTTTCATTGTATTTTAAACAAGAAGAATTCATTTTCCTTATAATCACTTACGAAAATATAATATCCTCTTTTTATTCAATTATAATATCATCTTTTGATTTAAAATTATACAAGATTTTAAATTATCATTAACAAAGACGAAAACATATTCCAAATCCTTTTAACACTCCATTTTTCAATTTGTTTCAAAGGCGTTCATAGATACAAATAAACACTCTATTAGATGTTCTAACCCAGACTCTTTTTACATATTCATTCTCAACAAGAACAGCTGGAGACCATGCTCTGCATACCTAATCTTAGAGCACCTGATGAAAATAAGTAATTATAGTTAGGCGGATTGTTTTTGATCTTGGATCATCCAGCTGGTTATTGACACAAATTGGATGATGAAAAAAAAAGTACTCTCTGTAGAGTTTTTTTAAAAAAATCTCCAGTCTTTGGAGTAAGGGTTGAGAACTTCGACAGAGATTGTAATATTCTTTAATTAATTTTAATTATCTAATTTAGAAGCGGAAATGGTACGACGAGTGTGAGAAAGAAATCCTGACACCGTTTATGAACCACCCAAAGTACTTTTAATTCGTATATCGTGATTATAATAGGCGGGTTTAGGGAATTTATATTAAAATAGTGACGGCTTTGTAATAATATTTCTTTTGAGCTTTGTAAATATATTTCTATGAAGATTATAATCAGAGGATGTCCCAATAGGGGGAAAATCAGAAAGCTTTTTCGCAATCAAATTCCTTCTATTTTTCTGCTGAGGCCGTTTTATTCCAAGTACTTGCATAGATTATTCATGTTTATGTTCTTTTCTTTGAAGAAGCGTTGCTGTTCGTGATATTTAAATAACACTATTTACATTCACGATTGTTTTTCAACAATGTATGAAACTGTTTGAGTACTTTCTTCTTAAATAGGGTTGAAAATGATCTTCTTACTCATTTTTGTTACCTTAAAAAATAAATGAAATATTTAAAAAAATTATTACGCTATACATTTTGAATAAAAATTATTCGTAGTATTCCATATTTTAAAATTTTTTTGGTTAATTATAAGTTTTATTACACATATATATATATAATGAATAACTATTTTAATGCAAGATTAAATTGAACAACGACTGCCACTTAAAAGGTAATTTTTTGTATACAGTAGTCCCGAAAACTCGACCTAATCTAGACCGAAGGGTGGCAGAGTTTGTGAAAATGTCTGGTTATCGAGAATGCGATTTTAAAAAAAATAAGTATAGAAGCATTTCCTCAGAAAATATTTTTCTGCTCTTGTATTGTTTTCTTGAGAATACAACAGGAAAAAAAAAACTGCTCAAGTACCCTTAAACAAAGGAAAAGTTAGTACTTAATGAAGGCATACATCATTTGCTATATGAAAATGAAAATTAATGAATACATAGCATACAGTGCATATATAATGAACGCATAGTTATACATAGTACTTGGGCCGTGGGTAGCTTAGTGGTTAGAGCATTGGACTCCAGACCAGAAGGCCTGGGTTCGGTGCCCGATGCCACCAAATGCCCGACGAGTCCGCACGGAGAACGTGCTCGTTAAATTAGTGGGTCCTACCGGTGTCGCCATCTATCGTGTTGTACCGAGCAACACGATACAACTGTCACCTTCATGGGGGCTCAAAGCTTAGGCCAATGACAGGTGTAAAAGCCCTTAGCCGCAATGAATTTCGTGGACCTTGATCTGATTTTACTGTCGATCAGGTGGCATAAGAAACAACAACATAGTACTTACCTCAGAAAAATACTTTATGAAAGCATAAAGTTTTCTGTAATGAAAATTAAGTAGTCGACTTTACAAAAACTGGCTACTTTTTAAAATAAATGCGTAATGTCCTGTAGTCTTCCATACTGCGCTCTGCGTTCTGCTGCTTCATCACGAAAACGACGAAGGAACAGTAAGTTTATTACCAACACACCTTGTTGTTGAAATACTGAATCCGGAATTCTCTTTGTGGTCAAGGAGGGAATTTTTCATTGATGGCAGGAGTTTAGATTCTTAAAAATATTCGGTAAAGAACAGGCAATGTGCAATTTGTTGCTTGAGAAGAAATGAAGATGGACAGATAATCCAAAAGTTCAATGTTATCTGTGTCCCCATTGCAATGTAAGACTTAGTACTACACCATGTTTCAAATTGCGTGTGCATATCAGTGGCGTAACGTACAGGGTTCTAGGGTGTCCAAAGCGTAACTGCCGCCAAGTACCTACTACCCTTTGTAAAATTCAACTTGGGGGCCCAAACCCTGACTTTGTAGGGGGCCCAAATGTTCTCCGTTACGCGCCACTGTGCACACTCACACAAAATCCTCTACAGTTTGAAAAAGCGGTACGGACACATATGAACTTCTTTTTGTCAATATGAGAGAAATTCCATTTAGAAATATGAAGCATTCTTCATAGCATGAAAAATATAATGAGCAAATTTTTTGTTTTTGTTTTGTGTTCCAGTGAAAATTTTAAAATTGAAAATTAAAGTAAAATTCTTCCAATTTTGCATTCTGTTAAGTATTATGCTCAGATCTATACAATAAAAAATGAAGTTTTTTTTGGAAAAAAAAACTGAGCGCTAAGGGTTCAAATAAGATAACATCGAATGCATACAAAATTTTCCTCGTTTTTCCTTTTCTCATCAACCAAGCAGAATATCCGGAAGCCATTGATACCCTAAAAAAGAAGAATGACTAAACACTTTAAAGCAAAAATTCCATACATATTTTTGTCTACCAGATGGCTGCAGACGTACTTTGCAGCGCAGAAAGACAGTTTATGGTAGCTTCCATTTTAAAAATACGTCATGTTCTTTTTCTGGTTTCAGTCATCTGCTTACTCCTTTACTTCCGGTGCTATATACTGCTTCAAGGTAGTAATTTCTAGCTTTTTTTGCTTGTGAAAATTATTAGTGCTGCTTTCTGCACTTAAAGCTTGAAAATTCAGAAGTAACTGGTGAATACACTTGAAGAGCTGTGGATTGAGAGAAATATGAAGCTTATTTAGAGTTTATTTCTATAATTCTTGCATAGAAGAAATGTTGTTTCTTACTAAATAACATGGAAGAGAGGAAATGTTCAAAAATTTCAGTTTTAATTTAGATGAGATAGCATTTGTGTAGGTATAATTTAATTGTATATATAAGATTGTAAGAAGTACAAAGTCAATTGACAAAATATTCTAGAAATAATTTTATTGGAAACAAGAAATAAATGCATAAATTTTACAAATTTTGACAGCTTTCATAAATATTTTCTTAATATTTGCGCGCAACACACACACACACACAGAGAGAGAGAGTAGTGAAAATTATCACTTATCATAATAACAATAAATAATAAAGTAATTATTAAAATAAATATAAAATTTTACTATAATTAAATACAGTGATATATATATATATAAACTCAAAGATTTCCTATAAAACTGTTTTCGCGTTTATGGTTGGAAAAAAAACGTATTTCAATGAACAGAAATCTTTGTTGCTTTTGAAGAAAAAGTCAAGTTTTGAAATAGTAACAATTTATTTACCTGAAAAAACAAAATTAATAATATTGTGGAATCCTATCAGTATTATATTTTCAAATTACTTTTAATAAAATCGATTCTGAATATGTTGTAACATATGATAGCAAATATGGTGAAACTTCAGTGCTCAACTAATTTAAAAAAGGACCCAGATCTCTTTTTTACCCATTTTCTCTCTGACCTCTTTGCATTTGTTTTTAAAATGGGGTACACGTAGCCCAGGATCTATGAAAAACAGTACTTGAGCGTACCCCCCAAAAAGGTGGGGTTCACGCTTTTAAAAATCATGGTCCTCTTGAGTATGAGATCCTCTCATTGGTCGCTTTGTGGTGTCATTTAGCGTCTGGGGAAGCCAACATCATAAATGCGCATGTGCGTGCATGATGAACGCTTACTTATATTATACTATACATCATGTCATATCAAGTTGGGTACATTTTATAAATGTTTTCGTCTTAAAGTTATGAGATCAAAAAGTCTGGAAATCATTCTATTGTATAGATTTAGTATTTTATCACCTATATTGTCAAACAAATTCTTACAAACGTTATTTTTTCTTCTACCATTTTATATTTTCTCTTTTATAAAATAGATGGAAATTCGACACTAACAAATTTTCAGAACGTTTTTCGTCTCATCTAAACTCCCCACCAATTATACCCCATAAAACGCTACAACGATTCCAACAACCGTAAAAACCCTACTCTCGCTATATTACCTTCACAGTTAGAACACATCCACAAAATGACAGGAATAACTTTTCCTCCTTCATCCTCGTGAATTTATGTTACATTCGTTGCATTCTTTTTCCCTTTCCCACGCATCATAATACCCGTTTTTCCCTCTACAAAAGATTCATTCACAGAATTGCTGGTTGAAAAAAGGAATCCACTTTCACTATCAAACTCCACACAATGCCATATTTTTTTTTTGAATGACCGCACGTGACCTGTTAACACCGACAGCCTTGCTGAGCGTAAATGAGCTTGGAAGTATGTCATCCGATTATCATTCCTCGTGTTAAAAACCGAAGCTTTGTGTCGAGTGTTTTTCCCGCTTGCGAACTTCTGCCTCTAGGTGCATTATGCGTATTTGAAAAAAGAACGACTTTCATTGCTTGGTGTTGTTTACGTAGAAAATTATTGGTTCAAGTGGTTTACTTGGGTTTCCCCCACTTGTGATTTTTGTCTTTGGTTGTATTTGGGTTGTGATATTGTTCCTTGAAAAAGCGACCATTGTTTTTTTTATCTGAAAGATCGCTATCCGATATCGGATTTCGGTTCTTTTGAGCGATCCGCCGATATTTATTTGTTTGCATAATGGTATGTTAAATGATTTTTTCCTAGTACACATCTGATGTTGGATAGTGTATTTTTTTTCTAAGTCTTGGAGGGAGTTGAAAAATTTTAGTTTGTGTAGATCAGATTTTCCAGGAGTTTGGAATTATCAGCAAATTTATTTAAAGATTTTCCTAAAAATGTCTAAATAATGATATATTTCATTAAATTGTAGTAAAAAAGAGAAAATTTTAAAATTTGAAGTTCTTTGATTTTGAACTAATTTGTTTAATGTTATTGTTAAATTATAATGGATTACTCCAATAGACTTCTCTCTTAACCCCAAAATGCATGATTTTTTTCTTTTTAATAAATAAAATTTGAAATAAATGGGTACAAAAAAACTAATTTTTTTAATTTAAAAAAAAACTTCACAAAATACTTATTTTATGCAAAATTTACCATAAAAAGCAAAAATATATATATTTTTCGTTACTTTTACCTTTTTTTATCCGAAAATAATTTTTCCTGTATGTTTTTAATACTTTTAAGTGAATAATCGAAATTAGGAACACCCGCCGAAAGAGGAAATTGTACTCAGCTCGCCAACGAAAATTGTAACAGATAAAGAAATAAACTGCCGAAGAGATTCTAGTTGCGATCAGAAACTATAAAATAGTTTTGATTAAATTAAATTAAAAAAAACATTGCTCAATAAGGTTCATACATAAAGAGATATAAGGTTTTAAATAAATTTAAGGTTAATGAGATAATCATAACCTCAGTCAGCCGATTAATATCGAACATAATTAACAGTTAATACGACTCTATTTTGCTTAACAGTAATTTCATTTTTGACATGATAAGATTAAAATTATTTTATTTAAATTCATTTAAAATGTTTTGATATAATGTTCTTGAATAAATGTGCTTTTACCAATTTAAATAAAACAAAACTTGTTCAAGTATTCACAGATTTAACTCCTAAATTTGTTTATATTAAAATATAATTGATAAGTAATAGGCTAAATGCATGTGACGTCATTTTCACGTGATAATTGCTATCACGTGTTTCCAGCCTATTAGTTCTTTCGCTTCGCTGTTACCATCGTTTGCTTTTTGCAGTAACTTTCTTTTGTAAAGTACATATTTTTCAACAATCATAACGTACATAAGTAAACAAAATGCACTTTATTTTAAAGTACACAATTCAAGGATTGTTTTCAAATTTTGAAAAAAAGCTTTTTGTGAAGAATCTTAATACTTGGAACATATTTAGCCAATTAGCAAATTTAAAATTTTATACAAATTTTACAAGTGGGACGAGTTTAAGTTTGATACCAGTTTTGAATTCAATAGAGAACACGTGATTCCATTTATCACGTGTTATTGCACTTTGCATGAATTTAGCCCATTATTATTATTAAGGAATAATTACCTAATTATGATAAGTGTATATATGCTATTGATATATTTTTTTACACTGAGTTAAAAAACTTCATCAAAAATTTACCAACTTATGAAAATTGCAACCAATTGGACTCGATTTGTTCATTTAAAATTCTTTGACAGATAAATAGCAATATTAAAGGCTATTATCCCTAAGGAAAAAAAAGATGAGCCTTTAATTTCCACACGAAATTTACGGGCTAATTTCTTTGTAGCCCATCTATTTTAAATCGGAGTGCAATAATAATATATTCCCTTCCGAATAAAATATGTCAAACAATAACCACTATACTCAATCTATTGTTTTGTTTCAGCTGATGTATCTTGATATTTACCTCCAATAAGGAACTAATTTTCTCTAATTAAATGTGAAAAAAAATTATAAAACTTATTTTTAACCAACCTCAACAAAGAGATGTGCGGAACTTTTAAGAAAGCAAGATATATAAATGACGGTTTAATTGATGTAATTTGAACCCGCCGAGATGAGGAGACTTCTCGAAACATAATAAGGTCGACATAGAACAATGGATTAGAAGATAAATTGGAGAAGAAATATTTTCTATCTTTAACTGTGTGCAGAATTCTTAGAACATTTATTACTTTCGAGTAACGGTTGTTGGAGGATTTAATTAGAGAGGAATTATTTTATATGTTGGCATCAATGTCTTATTAAATGTCACTCGCATTTTGGAAGGAATGTCTTATTAATAAGAATTAAAAAGCCCCGTTGAAAAGTTATCTTGTTCAATTTGGCAATCCTAATTGCTTTCGGTGTTGTGATGTCATTATATTGGAGCCGCTTTCATCACAACATAAAGAAAATCGAACGGTTGAATGAATCTGTTGCGATTAAATAACAATGGGAAAAAAATGGTGAATGAATAAAATTTACGGAGAAATAAAAAATAATTAGAGGTGTTGTGAACAGTGTAGTTTGAATTGAATAAGATATTTTGGTAATGTGTATAGCATATCTATTTCTTGTTGAGTATAGTTCTTTCCTTCTTAGGGAAGGTATAAAATAAGGTAAATATTTATAAAATGCTCAAACAGATATGGGGGATTTTTAAATGCAATGTTTATTTTTAAGCTATGCCCGTCTCCGATCTTTCGGTCAAAGGTCCAGGATCAGCCCAATTCTCTGTAGAACGACGAAAGCCGTCATATGAAAGGCACAGTCAATAACAATCAAAGAATACAGTTAAATTTTTTTTTAAATAAACAGCACGGCAAATATTTAAGTGATCTCCAGTCATGGGTACGTCATTGCCACAAAGTGGACAATAATTTGAATCCTCCACTTCCAGTTTATATAGGTAATCATGCAAAAAAAGGTTGACCAGTAGCAAGTTTAAAACAGGCTGCTCTAGGCAAGGAACCAGAAATTCTTGTTGACATTTTCAGAAAGGGGAGCTCTGTTTCTTAAAATCTAATGCTGTTAACAGTACAGATGATTTTCTTTGTATGTACTATAGTTGAACTCCAGAATTATGTAAAATATTAAAAAAATTGTAATATATTAAATCTATTCTGAACGAAGATTTATGCGTGACGTATTCAGTCTTTGATCAGCAACAATTGGGATGACTTTTCTATACCTTTTCCTATAGAGTCTGTTATAACAACTATAATGGATATTAGTGGTAAATCTGTAATAAAATGAAATATATCTACTTGCAGAATTCAAGGTTTCTATTCGATTCACTGATGAAGTACACTAACATTTTTGAATTTCCCCAGATTTCCAATTGAAATGTAAAACATTTTTAAAATATCATTACTATGTAGTTGAATAGATGTTGAATTTTTCAAAAAGTTAGTTTATGAAATCGAGTTTTTTGATAATTAAAAGTGAAAACTACTTGATGGTACGTATCTTTTTTTACGACCAAACGATTAACATGAAAATAGAGAAAGCCATATTAAATGAAATAACATAATCAGATGAATTATTTATTCACAAAAGCCACACCAATAAACATTTTATGCAGTAAATAATTAATTTTATTTTTAGTAAATTCAGTAATAATTAATGTTATTTCATAGCTTAAGAATTATAGAAAAATTAAACCCCTGAGAATGGAATTTTGATCCATGGATCCATGGGAGATCCATGGGTCCAGACCCCGCCCTCCTTATAGTGCTTGTTTTTTATTATTGATCATAAACCTATGTATGCAGTAAGATAAAATTGGTTATTAATGATTTATTTCATTGATTGCAGTTTGTTGTGAATCCTATAATTTTATTTTTACTTCTTTTTGTTCCCGATAATCCGACAAAACCAAAAGGATAATTTTGGCGACATATTACGGTATGATACGAGAATGGTGGCCTTTCAACCTTTGAACCCCATCCCCTTGTTGAAAAAGCGCCGCTGTAACCTGTATATAGTTATTCCATAAAATAAATATTTTTCGAGGATTCGGATGGATTTAAACTTTTTATTATCAGTTGAGAGATTGAGAGAAATTTGGTGCTCTCTTTATTCACTCATCCAGTAATCAGAAAATTTGTAAGAATGAGTTTAAAAAAGGACTTTGAATTCGAATTATATGAATAAGTGATTAAAATTATTGAAATTTACATGATTCGAAGAAAAAGCAGAGGTTATCAGTTTAGTATCTGTTTATGGATAATAAAGAAAAGAAAAATTTGAACGAAAAAATGTTCGATTTGGCTTTCGAATGCATTATATTCTAATCACATTAATAAAGTACATCATTTATTCTTCAGCTATTTAGAATTCTTTTATTTTCAATATTTATGCGTCGATTTCGTTTGAATTCATTGTTTTGTCTAAAACGTCAAAACAAGAAGTTTAAAGTCAAGACTGATCCGTCTATTGTTTTCATTTTTTCCACGTTTTTTTAATAAAACATTTTGCGAAAGTAAATGTATTCATCACCGTAAAATGAGAATTTATGTCGGTAATTGACATTTTAATATTGTTATTTCAGAATAAAAAAATCCCGTGTTATTTTTTTTTAAAAAGGCATTTATACTTTATGTGATTTTGAATTAACTCACAAGTGCATCTGGTTGCAGATGTTCTGTCTGTTTAAGTATCAACAAATGCAAAATGCAAAAGAGGCAGAGATAGAATAGGTTAGTAAATATGTTGGACTTTTTTAATGAACTGTTATTTTGTAATATGAGTAAAAAGTAGTCTGGCTTTGATACTTTCAAGCTTAGTGATAGTAAAAATAAGAATTATAATCTTTGAAACAAAGCTGAAATGAAAATTTCTGTTAACTAAGAGCTTTAAAAACAAACGTATTTTATAAAAGTGAATTTATTATGGACTTTTACGTCAATCTAATCAAGTTAAAATATTTGGAAGTTTTTTTTGATTCAATGTTTTATTTAACTCTAAGTTAACAAATACATATCCCTTTTAACTATTTCTCTATAGTTCTACTTTAGTGTTTTAATAGTTAAGTTGACGCATGCGCATTAGAAGAAATAATCACCTGTTCCACAACGCATT
>BMAO01011495.1:0-65759 GCA_019973975.1 Trichonephila clavata | reverse complement strand
TTCTAGAGTTAGCGTAATTCTCATTAGAGCGAAGTCTAGAGTCGCTCCTCTCAAACCTTTGAGTATACCGCGTTTGGAATTAATGGCTTGCTGTATAGGTGCTCGACTTTTAAATTCTATTTTGAAAGCACTTAATATGCCAGACTTGAAAGTTACTCTTTGGTCCGATTCTACAACAGCACTTCGGTGGATTAAGAAGTATGGAAATTGGTCAGTTTTTGTAGCTAATAGGGTAAAGGAAATTAGACAACTGACTCAAATTCAATCATGGAAATATGTCCCAGGAAACATGAATATCGCGGATTTACTATCCCGTGGTTGTTCTCCACGATAAATGCTTAATTCTAGATGGTGGGAGGGGCCGTCCTGGTTGAAACAAAATTCGGAATATTGCCCAGATGGTGAAATCAGTTGCGAACCTCAAGAAGTTAACGGGGAGATAAAGAAAACTAGAAATGCGAATGTTGATCTAGCAAACGATGCAACCCCCTTTGCTTATATGTAATGTGTCTGATTATGATAAAATGATTATTTGCTTGGGTTTTAAGATTTGTAAATAATTGTCGCAAAGACTATAACAAATGCA
Organism: Trichonephila clavata; assembly: GCA_019973975.1. Lineage (NCBI taxonomy): Eukaryota > Metazoa > Arthropoda > Arachnida > Araneae > Nephilidae > Trichonephila > Trichonephila clavata. Next base: position 65,173 of record BMAO01011495.1, on the reverse strand, counting down.
AGGAACATGAACTCTGTGTTGCTGAAATTGAAAATTCTGAGAAACAATTGATTCGTTTAACTCAGACATATTATTTACCTGATGTTGAATCTTTAAAATTTTTTACCTTTATTGATAATGATAATATTTTAAGGGTTAAGTCTAAAATAACTGAAAGAAATGATGAGAGTTCTTTTTTGTATCCTATATTGTTACCTGATAAATGTGAATTTACAAAACTTTTGATTAGATCTATACACAAAAAGAACTGTCATGCTGGAATCCAAATATTGCAATCATTAATTAGAGAAAGGTTCTGGATTATCAGATCTAGAAAACTATTAGGATTATTTTAAATAAATGTGTTATATGTGCTCGTTTTAAAGTGAAATCATTGTCAAGCGGACCATCACCTTTACCACCAGACCGAGTGACTGATTGCGCGATATTTGAAGTTGTAGGAATTGATTTAGCTGGACCTTTGTTTTTAAAAACTGGCGAAAAGGTATGGATTGCATTATTTACTTGTGCAGTCTATCGCGCGCTCCATCTTGAATTAGTAAATTCTCTGTCTTCTGATGCCTTTTTGCTGGCCCTTAGGCGTTTCATTGCCAGGCGCGGGAGGCCCAGGTTAATTTACTGTGATAACGGAACCAATTTCCGGGGTGCTTTCAATGACCTTGCGAAATTGGATTGGCATAAGATATCGAGAGAAACATCAACTCAAAGAATAGTTTAGAAATTTATACCACCCACCGCCGCATGGTGGGGAGGCTGGTGGGAAAGGTTGGTTCGCCTTATTAAAGAACTATTGAGACGTTCTCTTGGAAAATCAATATTGACCTATGAAGAATTGTCAACAGTAATTTGTGATTGTGAATTTTTAATTAATAGTAGACCTTTAACTTATATATCTGAAGATCCACAGGAATTGATCCCTCTTACTCCTGCAATGTTTTTAATAGAAAATCGCTGTTCCGATATTGACGAATTAAATTCGCGAGACTTAAGAAAAAGAATGAAATTCAGAATTAAACTTTTAAGTAATTTAAGGCAACGTTTCAGGAAAGAATATCTAGGTGAGCTAATACAAAAACAGAATGATAATCGGGTGCGTGAGCCCCGAGTTGGGGAAATGGTCTTAATTGGGGACGACAATAAGAAACGTTTGTCTTGGCCTATAGCTAAAATTATAGAATTAATCCCTGGTCGAGACGGGGAAATTCGCACAGTTCGGCTTAAAACTCAACATGGAACAGTAATACGCCCGGTACAACGCATCTTCCCTTTGGAAGTACAAGCGATTGCAAATAATGCTAAGGAGTTGAAAGAGGAATAAAATTCTGTTCAATGTACTAAACCTGAAAATGACTTGAATACTAATGATGTAATTGTGAAAAAATATACTTCTTCAGGAAGATTGATTAAAGAACCAAAGAGACTGGATCTATTGAATTATAAATGCTATAGGGTTGAGACTCTCCCCAAGTCTCAAAGGTGTGAGTATGTTGTGAATAAAAATGATGTGTGTTAATGAGTGGCTGCATGGCGCCACGTTTTTGTAACTGTGAAGTGGTTCTGTGACGTCACTATGCTCTGTATATAAAACGGGTGAAGCAATCACGTGTACTTGCTCGCTCGGCAGTTCTTAATAAAGTTAGTTTCTTTAAATTGCTGGCTGAGGAATGAATCACTTTCCACCAACGCCCAGCATCTGGTAGATGCAGCCCACAGAACTTAAGAATTAATTGTGTTCCTAACAACCTAGGACATTTTAAATTCCACCTCAAAACAAAAGTGTCAATTGTATAAGCATACGAAATAGGTTAAGAACTTTTTGATAAAACATGTTAACCCATACATTACTCTATATGGTGAGGTATATTACAAAAAGAATTTTTTTTTTTTACGAGGAAGTTTTATATGCCTTTCCAGATATATTTGTGTTAAAATGGGATCAGCTGAAAACATTTTTTTTCCGAAAAAGAAAATGTTCTCCAAATAAATCACGTATTCTAATTTACTCAAATAAATGAAATAATTTCTGTGTAATATGTTCCATAACACATTATTTTATTGTTTAATTTTTTGTACTGATAGAATATTTCAAATTAACAGGTACTTTTAGCGACATCTTTTGTGCTTGTGGAAGCTTAACACAAAAATAAAATTTACTCAATGTTAACAACTAAGCACTTTGTACGTCTTTGAATCTGTTGTTGTTGTTGTTTCTTATTCCAGATGATGTAGCTCAGCTACACCATCTCCATAAAACCAAAAATCTGCAAAAATCCAAAAATAAGATAGGATTTCCTAAAACCTCGTCATATGAAAAACTCAAATAATTAAGTCTAAGGGAGCTAAGTCAGTCTTCTCCCTTTGGTGCCCCAGGTCCTTGGATGAATTGAAGCTGGTCATTTCCAATTACTATGAAACTTAATCTGCTTTAATTTTATTGCACAAAGATTAATCAAGAGTTCTTCAGAATCAAGAGAGAGCAAATAGTGTAACAGAAGCCCATGCTATTAAACTGGACCTTCCTGGTGGTACAGTTAAAATTGTCAATGTATACCATCCCGATACACCCGAAATTGACATAGATATTATTAAAGATCTTTGCTCTTCTCCTTCAGACCTTAAAATAATTCTCGGTGATTTTAATGCCAAAAGTCCCTTCTGGGGTTGCCTCCACTTGAACAATAATGGTAAATGGATTGAGGACTTACTCTGCGACCTAAATCTCTCAACGTTAAATACGGGAGAATATACCTATATCTCTAAAACCAATGGCGCAGCCTCTGCACTTGACATCACAGCAGTGGATCCCTCGGGCCTTGATATAGCAAAATGGAGAGTTTTGAAGTGTGCCATTAGTGATCATTTCCCAATCATAACAAGTCTTGATTTGAATATCGATTCTCCACCTCAAAATATGAGGTCTTGGAACTTCCGTAAAGTCAATTGGAATCGGTTCACTGAGTGCCTAGAGACCTACTGCACACAGATGACAACCTGCAAAGACCTGGAAATTCTTATTCAGAAGTTCATTTCTGGTGTGCAGAAAGCAGCCAAAGTCTTCATTCCAAGAGGAAGGAGAAAAAACAATTGGGTGCCCTACTGGAGAGATCATAACATAGACGAACTAATACGAGAAAGGGATGCAGCCAGACATGAACTTGAGGAGAAAAATAGTGACGAAAACAGAAGAAATCTTATATGTAGATATCAGTCGCAAAGTCGAGGATGAAATCGCTGCATGTAAAAGAGAAAAATTGATTGATCTTTGCGGCAGGCTTGATCCAAGGAAAGATTACCACCACTGGCGAGTAATCAACGTCCTCAACAACCGCTGCAATCAACAAAATAATGGACCAACCTCCAATGCTATTACCTCTGGCGGATATACATCCACGACTGACAGGCAGACTGCAAACCTACTGGCCCAACATTATGAACAGGCAAGCAGGCTGAGTTTTAGCAGAGAAGATAGAAAACAAAGGAAAATATATAGACAGGTTTTAAATCAAAGTAAATCCTACAACCAAAAAGATGATTTTTCTAATGATATTTACTTTGGAAGAACTTGACAGCGTAATTAGAAGCCTTGACCTTAAGAAGTCTCCTGGTATCGATCTCATCTTCGGTTCAATGATCAAACACTTTGGTGTTCTTGCCAGGAGTATTCTTCTTCAGATTTTCAACCTATCCTAGATTACTGGCAGACTACCCACTATCTGGAAAATGCCTGTCATTGTTCCTATTCTTAAACCTGGTAAGGATGCAGCAAGCTGTAAAAATTTCCGGCCCATATCCCTTACAAGCACTTATTGTAAAATTATGGAAAAAATAATTCATTCCCGTATCATGAAATGGCTTATCAAGCGGAAAGTATTACACTTTTCCCAAACACCTTATAGATCCCAGCATAGCACTCTTGACCAGTTTTTCTATTTGGTGCAATCAATCAGAGATGGATTTCAAGAAAGACCTCATAGGAAAACTACAGCCGTATTCCATGATCTTTCTGTGCCCTTTGACAGGGTTTGGAGACAAAAACTCATTGAAATTTTGCATTCCTTAGGCGTCTCAGGCAATATCTTACTATGGATCAACGATTTCTTAAGAGATAAAAGATTTGTTGTAAGGGTAAATGGAAGGTTCTCAAGGACACATAGATCTTGGGCAGGCGTTCCGCAGGGATCGGTCCTAAGCCCACTCCTTTTTCTCCTCTATATGAACACTGTCGATAATCACATTGTTAATGAAGCTAAAATAGCCTTCTATGCAGATGACATTGCCATTTGGCACTCTCATACTGACATCATAATGTCCGAAAATGTGCTGAACGAAAATATCTCTCACATTGAAGACTGGGCTAAACAGCTCAAACTGCTGATAAATTCAGAAAAAAACAAATATTGTGTGTTTTCTACTGACAGGAGAAACAGGGCAGCTTTTCTCCCCAAACTGTTAAATAACTCAATTGTTGAAAAAATCTCCCATCCCAAATACCTTGGCTTAACGCTAGAGACGGAACTGAGGTTTACCAATCATGTACAGAATGTATCACAAAAGGCTTTAAAGAAGCTCAATATTCTTCGAAAACTTTGCGGTTCGACTTAGGGTTCTAAACCAAAGACACTCCTAAACACCTACACTGCACTTATAAGATTAATCTTCGAATATGCAGCACCCGTTTGGGCTCCATCAGTTTCTACCTCAACAGAGAAAATCAACTCTGTTCAGTATAGGGCGTCCAAAATTATCGTCGGAGCTGTGTCCTCGACAAATAATGTGACAGCTGAGAATGAGTGTGGCCTGCCATCATTGAAAGACAGGAGGAAACTTGCCACCATTAAATTTACAAACAAAATCAGAAGCTGTGGCGAACAACACATTTCCAACATCACTTTTCACTCCTGGACAGCTAAGAATAGGCTGAAGAGATCTTCAACACTTTAGTTTGATAAAGACATCAGAAACAACACTAACTTGAATCACACAAGCCTTGACATCATTCAAGAACCTTGTTTTCCAGTCAAACCACCTCCCTCTGCCAAAATATTTTTAGACCTTCTAGAGCCTTGCACGAAAAAGGAATCTAAGGACACAATTAAAAGGAAAGGCATGGACACAATTATCAGTCTTATGAGGCTTCGTTTAGTAATTGCCAACACTGACGGTTCTTCAGACTCAGAGCGCAATAAGGGTGGATCTGGTGTCTTTCTTAAATACCCAGATAATACAACTTCAAAGCACAAGGTCTCCGAAGGGCAAATTGCTTCCAATTTCACGTGTGTGCTCATAGCAATTAGGACAGCCCTAGATATTTACCTTACATGGACAGATATCGCTAATTCCGACGGCATCATTGTTCTCTCCGATTGTAGATCTGCTCTTGAGGCCATCATGAAAGGAAAAATGGGACTCACCCAAGAAATCAATTCTCTTTTAATTTCCATTGGTGCATTGGGCAAATCATGCACCCTCCAAGGGATCCCGGCCCATGTTGACACCGAAGAAACGAGAAATGGCCGATTTCCCAGCCAATGAAGCCAGAACCCTTTAACTTGTAACTTCTTCGACTACGGTCTTTGATGCCAACGCAGTTGCAAAACAAAAGCTCTGCTCAAACCTACGAAAAAAATTCTCGCTGCCAGAATTAAATTATAGCCGAGAAATTACAACAACAATAACCAGACTAAGGACAAAACATTTTAAGGGCATGAAGATTCTTCCTGATGGATCCAGATCATATGTGGAATGCAGGCACTGCCCAGGCAAGCAACTGAATCCCAAACATCTTTTTAACTGTCCTTCCATTGTTGGTGCCCTTTTTAAAATAGACAATGGCTACAGCATGGACATGGCCGCGGTGGCCGAGTGGTCTAGGCGTCGGATCATGGCTAGCGTGTCATGAGTTCGATCCTAGTACCACTAAAGATCCGCCGTGCACGTAAAATCTGCCAAGAGCTCAAACGTCCTCCCGTTGGTGTGGTAGTTAGGGGAGGGGGTGCCAGCTCAGGTGTCGTCCGCGTCACTTGACCATGGTTCAAAATTACGCGGACCGTCGCCAAAAGCCCTCGTGTTGCTAATCAGTGCGACGTTAATATTCTCTCACTCACTCACAGCATGGGCATCCTATACTCGGATTGTGCCATGGATGTTGCCACGGCAGTGATTCATGCCTTTGGTAATATTTGACTCATGTCTATATCTTTATTTTGTTATATACACCTTTGCACTTTGTCATACAAGACAACAAGAGTTCTTCTTACTGTAATTCTTTATGGCGTTACGAGGTCAGGCGAAAAGAAGCAATTACTTCCTTTATTGGTAGGTTTTACTAGAGTCCCGGAGGGGGGGGAGTAGAAAAGTCTATTTTAGAACTGGGGAGGTAAGGAGGTTTTCGAAGTTTGAAATAGGGAAAAATTTCTCAGTTATAGGGAATTAATCCCTGAAGAGAAACCTCTCTATCGCTGCTACTATCAATGTATACCTTAAAAAGCGTTCCGTGCAAGCATTTGTAAAAAGTCAGGAACTCATGGAAAAGTAGTACATACGATGAAATTGGTTTTGCAACAGTTTAGAAATTTAATTTTTGATAGAAATGAATAATGTGGTTCAAAATAGAGTTACAACCTGTCGCAATAATCGTAAGGTTACGAAAAACCGTTTGGAATAATATATCCATTTTTTAAAAAAAATTTTACTTTTATGTATGACAAAATGAATGGGAAAAGTAATCGTACATTTTCTTTAACGAAAGTTTTTATGCAGTAATAATCAAATGATAATTTTTTTTATCACACGCTTTGTGTTTTCTGTTTCGCAACAAAGTTTAGCAGCATTTTTAATCATGTATCAAGCAAACATTATTTTTGATAGTGAGAAAAAAAGATTTGTATATGAAAATGTTTGTATGAAATTTTTAATTAATCAAAAATATTTTCAAATATATACTCACATTTTAAAAACAATAGTTTTTAGAGAGTAGAAATATATTACTGTACATTTAAAAATTAATAAAGATTCGAAATGTGTATAGATGATATGTAACAGGGAAAAGTGCGATAAAAATGTTGGACAGTTAAATTCTCAAAAAGAAATTTGCATTGTTGTTTCTTCATCTTATCTTATCATTATGTGCTATTATTTAGAAATTTTTTCGATTGTCCAACGTATGAGAATATTTTTTAGATTGACAAATAACTAATACAAAGTGAAATTCTACAAAAAAGACCAACTTGTACACATTACAGTACACAATAAGTCAACACAGGTAATTTTTGATGTGTAACATCTTTCCTCTCGTATACTGGAGATTTGTGGGAGTGTTTCGTGAAAAGGGACGGAAATGCGTAACAGGAAGTTGGGGAAGCGCGAGCTATTTAATTTGACCAATCAGCGCGCTTGGTGGTGATTTCGTTATCCTCGCATGAAGTTCTGTTTTTTCTCCTTCATTCGGGAGGGGCTCCACTTCCATACCCCACCCCCTGCGGTCTAGGCCGTGGGATCTTTGTTTTTGTTTTCTCACTTTCGGATCAGAGAAGAAGCTAAGTCCTTTAGGCAGAGACATGGTTAGACAATGACGAACGTTCTTCGATACCTGACTTCGATTGCTGCGTACAATTTACACGACCGGGCCACAGAGTAGCTGGTGTTGCGATCTATCGTAAACAGAGCAACTCACATGTTGTGACTCGACATATGGATATTACTTATCATCAAACAAGTGGACTGGGTATTGTTAGTCAAGATACTGGGGACATTTGTGCAGCAGAATTCTTATTTGAAAGTGTACAAATAGTGATTTCGGTGGTCGTATACATTTCTCCGTATCAAACGGTTCAAAAATTTAAAGATTTCCTGCATTTTTTACTTTTACCACATACCTAAGGTGGTTCTGCTCTTATAAAAAAAACTATCACTCGCTTCTTATGATTTTGAGTGGTGATTTTAAAGTTAACTTCAGTTTGCTAGAAGCCGAGTCACTCATAGCTTTTTTGAATGATGAACTCAAGCTTGAAAGGAACACAAATCGAAATGTTTCGACAACTAACGGTGGTACTGTTATTGACGTTATTTTTCAACGTCAATAACAGTAAAAGTTAGATAACAGTTTTTAAATACTTTGAAATCACAAGTATATATGTCATATTTTAGTTATCATAAGTTATCATTACCGCTCTTCCCCAAATTGAACAAGAATCATTATTTTTGATAAAAAAATTGCATTACTCCTTGTGTTAATTAAATGAAATTTTCATTAAAGATATAATTATTCCATAGAAAGTTATTTCCAATCATACTCGATTTATTTTTTCTAGGATTTAAGTTGCTATTGGCGAATTTACCACGATAACATGTAAGATGTTACACATCGTATGCGACTACTGTACGGCACGTTTCTTTTTTTTAGTTGTACTACTCAGTTCTTTCCTAAAAAAAAGAACGTGGAAAGCAACGTGATAGAAGTGAAACTTCTTTGGCGACGTTAGCCGTAAATAGGAATAGATCTAATTATATTAAACTGCTGAGATAACTTTAATCAAATAAAATTCGAACTTCATTTATTGTATGAAAATATTTTTATTCAATTTTCTGTATCATCATTTTCCAATAAAGACACAATAGGTGTGTGGAAACAAAAGTAGGATATAAAGATCCTCAATTGTAGTCAATCAAGAAAATGTGAGAAAACTGCATCAATCGTGGTTCCGTAAAATGTTTTTCTTTCTTTAGAATCAGTATTCATTGTCAAATCCAGTGTCCGTTTCAAGAATTCAATGAGTGGCTTTGCTTCTTCTGAAGCAAAATTAACATTAAAGTCCCCAGTTAAGATAGTCGGCTTTTAATCATCATCAAATCCAGTGATTGCAGCAGCCTCTGATGTGTACAGCACTAAAACTTTATGGATAAAAATGATAAAAGCTGCGACAGAACTACCTGGTGATATATATATACTTTCTCCTGGAATTGCTGCTAGTTTTGCTTTTTTTTCTTTCACGAAACTCTTTTCCTCTTTTTGCATTTGTTCCAGGCTATCTGACCAGAATTAATTTTGATTCAATAGAAATGAAAATTAATAATATAAACTTAATGCATCACTAGCAGAAGTCACTGTGTTTGTTTATCAGACGCTATCCGTAGCGATTCTTGCGCGAACGTTAGTGACATATACACAACGCCCCAGACACTCCCGTAACGGGAAGAGCCTTATAATGGTAATATTTTGGCTGTGTTTATTCGTTGAAAACGCCACGTTTATTACATAAAAACTACGAAAATACGTCACGCGAGTTCCTTACGAGAGTACCAAGGGTACCCACTTAATGTCACCAATACCTAAGCACCTTTCGTCCATAGCTGCTAGATATATTTTTGATGCACAATTCTTCCTTAGAAGTCGTCCAACTTTTTCACGGATATGACGCAAGTCACGTAGTCACGCCCCGCTCTCTTTTCCTCCTGCTCGCTATCTCCTCGGCATGGCAACGTTTCGAAGGGATGGGGGGAATCACTACTTCCGTTCCCTTTTTCACTGTTACGCAAAACTGGGTAAATTTCCCATTCACTCCCATCAGCAAAGAAGTTTCACTTCAAAATGAATTTCTTTCTAAAAAGTGAGTGTTACAACGTAACAAAAAAAAAAGGATCTCCTATTTAGGGGAGGTTTTTCACTTTAGGCGCTACGCGCCAAATGTGGTGGAAGAACAGTGTGATTGAACTGCGGAGCAGCCCTGTGTTGGAGAGAGCGCAGGGTTATTTGGTAAAAGAAATCAGTTGCTATGTTGTACAAGCGTCTAGCCTCTCAGAAACTAGTTTCCTCCCTGGTCATCTGCGCATATCTTAGCGCATATTTCCTCCCTGAACATCTGCGCACATTCACGCGCACCATGTTTATCTCAGAAAGCTCGGCATGCAGAACGGAATCACCATCAGTTACTAGCATCTGAATTGTCGGAAACCAAATTACTTGTGAGTAAAAGTGGGAAACAGATGTGGCGACATCAAGAAGCAAGACCTTTCAATAAAACAAAAGCTTTCTAATACTGCGTAAGTTAACTATTTAAGCATTCACTTTTTAATATCAATTCCTGTTAATATGTTACTTACAATGCACAGCTAAATGAGCAAATGTACTTTTCTTGTAGGGCTCATAGTAAAATGAAAACAGAAGCTACTTGAAGAAAGATGAAAATATACTATGTAAGAAGGCTTCATAAGCATTCTATTTAAAATCCATTCATGTTGAAATGCATAAAGTGTTCGGTAACTTAAAAATTTGTAGAAATCTTACTTTAGCTTGAGATAAAAATTTATGGGGGCATTCATGAAATGCGTGATTGCAGGGTTTTTATTTCCTGCATGGGTGGGTAATTTTGATTGTGCCAAGAACGATATGTGCAGCACTAGAGTAATTGTACACAAAAGCATTTTAAGAGGATTTTTTTAATGAAAATATCTTCTGGTTCCTTTTTCATTTCTGCAATGCTGTCACATACAAAAAAACAACAACTTTTGTCTAAATCTTGACTTATTTTCTTTGAAATATTTTATTTTATTTTTGTTCTATAAAAATGGATCATTGTTGTAAAAAAAAGCTTTGGAAAATTGATTATTTTTTGCATAAATCATGGTAAATCTGTGCAAAAATGATCCTCCTTTAACGGAGCAGTATGTGATAAATCATTTTAAAGATTAAAATGGAATAGAAAACTAGCCAAGAAAAGGGCGTCCAAAGAAGTCAACTCGAAGAGTACCGAGATCAGCCGGATTACAGAAGCAATGTATTTAAAGAAAAGTTTTTGTTAAATTTAAAAAATAAAAATCTTGGATTTTCCTGTGCAAATTCCATAATAAACAAGTTTGAAACATATTGGAAAAATGTCCTGTTTGCAGATGAGAACAAATTCAAAATTTTTGGCTCCAGAAAGCATATAATAATGAAAAAGATTAAGCAAAGATCTTAATCCTAAGAATTTAGAACAGTGCAAAGTAGAGGTATTCTTGTGTGTGTGTGTGGGGGGGGGGTATGTCAGCTTCAAGATTAGGTAGTTTTTCCTTTATATATTGATAGCGTCATTAATAAAAAAACTTTAAACTACTTGAAGCTTTGAAGTGATACCAGGTAACTTCAATAGTGTTGATATGAGCGCCAGTCTCAGAATCAATGGATTCAAGTGAATGGTTAGGTGATCATAACCTCTTTCGCCCAATTTTTCTTAAAATTTCCTACTGTCAGAATAAAAGTTGTTCCTTGTTTGATCCATGATTCAAGAAGTGTTTCGATCATCCTGCCGTGTATTGCAACCAGGAAACCGTGGCCTGTCTCACATTCGACTCCATCCAAAACCCATTGTCCTTGTGCAAAATGCCCACTATTATGTTTCCTTTTCCCGGTATTGCTCTTGTCAGTTTCAGCAGTTTTACCCTTCCCCCAAGCTTCTCTGTATTAACCAGAATAAAATCGATTAACACATCAGATGCATAGCTGCACCAATCAGCAACAACTCATGAAACTATTCCAAGTTCCTTATAAATTTAATCAAACAAGGAACGTTTGAAGAATTAATTAGAAATAAAATGGTGGAAATTGACAATTTACTACGTGTAAAAAGAATTAAATTGGATAGATTTTTTATTTTGACAGCGGGAATTTGCACCGTAAAATTCGCAATAAAAGACTCGGCGGCCAAACTTTTTATGTTGAGAAATAATTTTCATATCACTGCAACATTTTATGATCGCCGATATCAGCAAAATCTTACATAACAGAGAGAATAAAAAATCTTCACTTTAGGAAAATAAAATGGACCTAAAGTGAAAATTTAGAATACCTTTTGGTCTGTAAAAATTAAAAGAACATCCCTCGTATTCGTGTTAAAAATATCCTGGTATCCACCTATAATAGTGGAAATACCTATGTTCAAAAAGAGTAGAACGAAATACACCACCAGGGTAGAGCAGCAGGTGAAGAATGAATGCATTGAAAATAGTAAAATTTGTAAAAAAAAATCTATTTAAAATTGTCTGAAATTAATAGGGTTACCGAAAAAAGAAAACAATAACATTTAACTATAATAATCGGCATCCCCATGGCAACGACATCACTAAACGATAGAAATTTCAAGGTAATGATATTGTAATAATATCGTCCATCTTGGTGAACCTAAACAACAACTTGGTGTGTAGCACTCTCATATCAAATTAGTACTTTAAAATTTGACCTATTTGTTTTATTTGTTACGGTTTCATAAAATCTGGCCCATTATGCGCCTGCAATCAAAATGAGAGCTTTAAAATAAAAAAAAAAGACGATCATGGAAAAAAATTATATTTCTACATATATCAAAATATTGTTTATTTATAAGAAAAGGCATTCCTTATAAACTTAAAGGGTTGTATCTAGAAATATATTATTTTTTTTCTTCTAAAGCTTGGAATAATATCTCGTACAAATGATTTCAAAACATAAGAGCATTATGCACATTACACACACATTTCAGGTTTCTTCATTAAATAGTGCGTGTGTGTGTTATATGGCAAATATACCTAAAAATTGCTGCTTGAAAGTATAGATGTATAATATACACCAGATTTTACAGTAATTGTTTATTTACGGTACTAAAATATGTCCCCAAAAAGTTGCAAAATGAGTTAACCGTTTTTACTCGCATTTTAATATATGTGTATGAGTAAATAGCATTTATTTTTTACAAACAAAAACTGAATTTTATATGCATTACATAATACAGTGTCTTAATAGAATGGCAACCATATAGTTAAGAGGAAAGATATTTTAATTTATCTTATTACATAGCTTTCTGGTTCATTTAGCTCTTTTTATTTTAAAAAGAAAAAGCATTGCATTTTAATATTTATAAAAACTTACTTTCAGGGAACACATCAAAGTTGCACATATATACCTTTAATAGCTCAACAACAGGCATAGACCATAAATTTATAAATTTTAATCTCTTACTGTAATGAGGACAATTTTCTGTGTGAAATATATTTAGGTTTATATTATTACTACCACTAACATGTCCTAAACTTAAAATTACCAGTGTAAAAGAGTTGACTAAACCTGAAGTAAACATAAGAGCCCCTAATGAAGTCAATTTATTTACAGAAATGCAAAATGTATTGAAGGATATTTTCACCTGCCTTCATGTAATGAAATGCTTTCATTACAATGTATTTCAAAATTTCTTCATGAAGTAATATAAGTTAACTTTTGTTGACATTGTTTATACATAGAAATTACTGCATTTGCTTTTAAAATTTTGAAAGGTTTGTGTAATGTAATGCTAAAAGTTATTGTTAAGTGAGTATTTGTATATTATAGTATCTATTGGTAAATCTGACTTGAAGCTGTCATTACCATTGTTTGAATTCTTTTAAAATTATGATATATTAGTAAAGATATGTGTAATATGTGAAATTACTATTTTTATTGCAGCTGAATTTTCCAAATTGCTGTATCCTGCAGTTGTATCTATATGATGGTATTTGCTGTAATAGAATTCAACTGTTCTCAATTAAAATATAAGGCAATAATTGGGTCAAAAAGGATTTAGATACTATACTGGGTAAACCAAACCAAAATGCGGTGGCCATTTTCCGTTTAGTGATAGGCTATTGACTGCCTGGGAGACACTGCATAGGGGTTTATCACTATCCTTACTGTCGCCTCTGTAATTTAACAGAGCCAATGAACAAAAAATATCTCCAATGCCGCAAAGGCCCTCCAAGGAATTTCCTGGATATTTGCATGTTAGAGTTAGTGGGGTGATGAGACTTCAGTCACTCCTATGTTTTTTTTCTCTCGTGTTTTTCTGTTTTTTCCTTTGTATTGTATTTCTGTTGATTCACCACAATTAAAAATAAAAAAGAATTTGACTTTTATTGGAGGTTGTTTTTCTAACTGCTGTGCTTATGTCCTTATTTAAGTGTTAATCTAGAAAATTCAGTACTTGCAGATAATGCTGTCAAACAAAAAATTAACTAAGCACTGTCATCGTTATTATTGTCTTCCAATGTACACAGGAACGATTTCTACTATTGGCTGTATATCAAGACATTTGGCGATGCCTTTTGATTTGATGAAATTGGTTGTTAGTATAATATTTAAGTAGTGAAAACTGTATGTATTTATGCTTAATCAATATTATGAAACTGTACCTAATATCAGCCTGTCAATTGCTTTAGCTAAATCAAAAACAATCACCAAATGCTGTAATGTATACTTAAAATTTTCCTGTGCATCCTCGAATACAATTACCTTATCCATAAATTGTATTACTTTTTTTTTCAAGATTTTTTTAGAAATTATTAAAATTTGGTATCTTTGAATAAAGAGAACATATTTTTTTATTTCTTTTAAATTAATGGAAATTAAGGTACTTAAATAAAAATTTTGTTACTACTTAACTAAAATTTTACACAAAATCTTAGTCAATTTATTGGTTGATGGACTCATACATAAATACCAATTATTTCTGTTTTAAAATAGAATAGAAATGTAATTAAATGTTTTATAAAATAAAATTGTGTGAGGAATCCACCTTTCTTATTTGAATAAAAAAGGTAATGGGTCTGCACCATACCTTCTAGGTGTGGTGTCAGTTTTATTTTACTTGTGTTTATTTAGAAAAAGAAAACTCTCTCAGAATACATGTGCTCCAAAACAGGGGCTTCATTTATTTATTGCATATAATAGATGTTACAATTGTATTGTTGATATTTTCAGTCATACAATAAGTGATAACATAACTTTATCCTAAAGTGGCACAAAATATGATATATGGTATTTCAGACAAAAAATAATGAAGATTTTAACAAAATTATTTTCGTATTGCAAAATTTTAACAGGTAAAATTGAGGACAAAAAACTATATTGAAACATTTATTATAAACAAAAAAATATATAGAGTGGTTAACGGAGTTGCTTTTTCCTTGTGGAAACTTAACCTCCTATCGTGAAGATTGGGTGTAGCTTTAGTTGGTGTTGCGTATTCATCATTTTAAATAGAATATAATAAAAATCTTCGGACCAGGAATGATGAAATGCGGGTTAATTAAAACAAACAGTTTATTCAAGCACAAACACGGTTACAAACATTAATTTCACAGACTATTTTTGATATTACTTACGTATAAACTTAAGATTCTTAACATCAAACACACACGGAGCTCATAAAAAGTCACACCGTAACACAGTACCAAATATTAGGCAGAACTGAAACTTAAATACGGTTGCATTCGGTTAAATATAGGGTTACTAGTAGGGTGGAAACCACATTGGCTAGTTTATTGCTTCCTTTGCAACACACTCCCACCTTTTGAGTAGCCCTGTAATGATACTCAAAACATTTAAGAACATTAAAAATATATAATAGCTTAAAATGTATAATAAAGTTAACTTACACATAAAAGAACAATATATTATCAAGTAAAAAACCAGCTTAAAATTTTAAATTTTACAGACGGACTGGTGGTTTTACCAGTCTTCCACTCCTGGTTACAACTGAAGCTGAATCATCAGCAACACTTAACACAGAACTGTCCATCTCTAGGCGAAATAATCTCTGAACAGGTCTCAAGAATTCCGAATTTGCAGTTTTAACAACAGCAAGTCTTATATGTCTATCTCGGCCAGGAATCAGTTTTTCTACGCGAGCTAAATCCCAAAAAGTTCGTTTCTTGTTAACGTCTTCCAAAAGAACTATTTCTCCTACTTTAAATGGTTTAATTTGACGGTTCTTTACAGACTGATGACGTAGCTGTCCCAGGTACTCAGATCGAAATCGTTTTCTGAGTTGATCTCTTATACTCTGGATGTACTTAGCTCTCTTGCTTAATTTTTCTCTATCAACCAAGTCGACATCGGATACGCCAGACTTCGGAATTTCTCTCAGAAACATTTCTGGAGTTAAAGGTGAAAAATCACGAACATCATCGGATACGTAAGTAAGAGGTCTCGCATTGATAATTCTTTCACAGTCACATAGCACTGTAAGAAGCTCTTCGTAATTAAGTGCAGCACGACCCAGAATTTTGCGTAAAATTTGTTTCACCATTTGTACTAAGCGTTCCCACCACCCGCCCTACCAGGCGGCGGTTGGAGGACTGAATTTCCACTGAATTTTTTGTTCCGAAACCCTTGAAAGTAACTTATCCCAGTGGATCTCATGTAGAAGCCTCTCAGCTCCTCTGAAGTTTGTCCCATTATCCGAATAAACGGTAGCTGGTCTTCCACGTCGGGCGATGAACTGTCTTAATGATTGGAAAAAGGTCTATGTTGTTAAAGATGTGATTAACTCTAAATGGATGGCTCTATACACTGCACAAGTATAGAGGACAATATAGGCCTTTTTACCAGACTAAAGGTAAAGTGGACCGGCTAGGTCAACTCCTACGATTTCAAAAATAGCTGCTTCACGTACTCTATCGCTCGGCAAAACTCCTGGATCCGCATCACATCTTTTAGACGTAAATCTTCGACACTTAACACATTTTCGGATGCAATTTCGAGTAGTTTTGCGAGCTTTAAAAATCCAGTACTTTTCGAGCAAATGTGACATTAACATTGAAGTACCATCATATAGTAAATCAATATGTTCATTCATTATCAATAATTTAACAACTGTATGATCAGATGGTAAAATGATAGGAAACCTAAAGTCCTTAGTATCATATCGATAAGCAACATTAGTTTTAGCTCTAATTAGTCCTTTACTATCAACTATAGGTCTTAATTTTATTATTTTGTCATCATTTATACCTTTAAATGATTCCTTTTGAATCAACAACATAAGTGCTATCTCAGCTCTTTCAAGTTCAGAAACTGACAAATTCTCTGAGCAATCAAAAGTGGTTTTTCGTAACTTAAAATCTAAATATACATGCTAACATGCGTACAATTTTTCTTATAGATAAAAATACTTATAATACCAATCACTATCATCTGTTCTAGCCAATGCAATGACAATAGTTTTACGTATCTCCGAGTTAACAAACCCCTCATCGGGATTGTCTTCACTCTTTGGCCAGTTTTCCTCTCTCTCAAGCAACCAAACTGGTCCCTCCCACCATCTTTGTTTTAACAACTGTTCCACAGAACACCCTCGAGAAGCCACATCGGCGATATTGAAAATTCCGGGAATGTGTCACCAAACGACGGGGGACGTAAGAAAGCGTATTTCTGGTACGCGGTTTTGTACAAAAATTCCCTAGTTTTGATCTCGCTGTATCCAACACAAAACGGTAGTTGAATCAGTCCAACAAAAAATATTTACATCGTGAAGTTGGAGATCTTGGATAACAGACGACAGTAATCTAGCTCCGATTAAACAGGAAAGGAGTTCTAGACGGGGTATAGTTAGGAGTTTCAACGGTGCTACTCTGCTTCTAGAGTTCACTAAATTAACTATTACTTCTAGCTACTCTTAAATAAACACACGCCGCGTAAGCTCGTTGACTTGCGTCACAAAAAACGTGTAAACTCAATGAAACGTCTGTTGGGAAATATTTAACCATCTTGGTAATTTAATCTCCGATAAGGCATTTAATTGTTGATACCACGTTTCGAACTTCCTTATTAAGTCATCTGGGAGAATTTCGTCCCACTTAAGTTTTAAATCCCACGTTTCCTGTAAAATCAACTTGGGTATCAACATCACGGGTGCGGTAAAACCCATCGAATCGAAAACATGATGAGCAACAGCTAAAATTAATCTTTTCGTAACAGGTTTATCTGGTTCTATAGTTAACTGTGTTTTGCAAGATAACATATCCGAGTCCGTATGCCATTCTAAACCCAAAACTGAAATATTTTCCTCCATCGACGAATCATCCTCAGGGATCACCTCTTTTAAGTTAGATCTCCACCCTCTTAAATTAAAATGGCCTGTAGTCATAATCATTTGTGATTCTAGGATAAACTTTTTCATTTCTGACTCAGAATTTAGGTTAGTTACACAATTATCAACGTAAAATGCGCTTTTAAGAGTTTCTGCTGTGCAACTTAAATTCTCGGGTACATTACTTAAATGATATTGCAGCGTAGCGGCTAACAGATATGGACTACAAGTCAAACCAAAAACTACCCTTCAATGCCTGTAAACCGGCACTTGTTCAAGTACATCCTTTACGAACCACAGAAAACGTAAAAAATTGCGATCCTTTTCTCTTATTGAAATTTGTAAGAACGCTTTTTCTATATCTGAAATAACGGCTACGTAGTTCTCAAGGAATCGATTAAGAATCGTTGGAATGATTTCTATCAGGTTTGGTCCAGTAGACAAACAGTTATTTAACGATGGAGAACCTGCGGAATGCGAACTCGCGTTAAACACTGGTCTCAAGCTCGTAGTACTGTTTTCTTTAAAAACAGGTCTATGCGGCAAATAGTGTACTCCTTCAAATTCTGCCTCCGATACCCTTTCAATTATACCAAGGGACAACCAATTTTCAAAAACTCCGTTGTAAGCCTCTACTTTACCGGTACTTGCTAATTTTCTTTTCGTACTCAACAAACTTTTTTCAGCTAACATTTTATTCTCAGGCAAGAAAGAATTATCCACTATCCACGGCAACGCGACTTCGTACCCACCTTCCGAATTAACACCAATTGTTTCATTAAAATATTTATTAGTTTCCTCTTCTAACTCGATTTTAGATTTGAGCTGCGCAGGATCTGCAATCCCCAACACGTCCAACTTCCAAAGATAACTTATACACTGATTTTGTACCAACAACGAAGATATTATATAAGAATGACTATTAACGGTTTGCTCAGTGTCAAAAAACTTCCCTAAAACTGTCTAACCCAATCAAGTGTGTACAGCCGTTAAATTAGATCTAAGAGTTTTGACTTTTCCCGTTAACAGTTTTCCTCCGACATCAGCCCCAATTAATAACTTTATTTCCTTATCAACGTTAAACCTATTTACTTCCAAATCAGTAAGTCGAATACCGTGCATTTTAAATTCATTTAACCACGGACCAGACGGGAGTTGCTCAATCTCAGAACAAATGCGTTTCTGAGCAAGTACTTCAAATTTACATCGATAATTACCATCGACATTACTTAATTCTATAACATAATTACTATATACACTTTTAACAGTTTCTATACCACCAAACAATGATTGCTTTAAATTAACTTCATTCTTGGTTTTATAATTCATACTTTTAACAATATCAGAACTAATGTAAGACTTCATACTGCCTGTATCAAAAATTGCTCTTACATTTCTTTCGTACCGTTATGCAATCTCACTATTAAAGTCTGAAGGTATACATCTGAATGACGAACATGGCTATTTAAAGTATTGGTTACAGTTTCTTCAACTTTCGTATTATTCGCATTGTTTGGAAAATTATGATCAAGAATCGAAGCCAAATCTGGGCATAGAATTGGGAAGTGCCGATTCCGGCAAGCAAAACATCTTACATTGGATTTGCAAGAAATTGCTCTATGTCCTCCTTTAAGACAAACAAAGCATGCTTTTTTATTCTTCACAATGTTTTTCCTATCCTCTAAAGACATCTTATTTGTAGAACTATCCTTACAACTTTGTGACGGATGCAATCTCTCACAAAAGACACAAGTTTCGTTCCTTTTAAAATTCTTAGATTATTTTTACTATACGTATGTTTATGAGAACTTAATAGTTCTGTAGCAGTAGGTATTGAATTTTTACCTTCGTATCTGTCAGAATTTCGTTTACTTAACTTTTCAGAAGTAAAAGTATTGCGCGCTAATTTTATTCTTAATTCAGATTCCACTTCATGTTTCAAAAATTTAATTAATGAATCCAAATCATTCTTACCTGTAATTTCGGGATGCGAAGCAAATCTGGAGCGTTCCCAAGCTTTTAGAATTTCACTGGGCAGAACATGATTCCACTAGAGGGAAAATTATATCAGCATATTTTTCGTTGGTAACGCCGAGTGAATCCAAAGCCATCAGTTGAGTTTGCAATTTATCGTACAGAGAGGGAAGATCCGTATCTTTCTTTTCCTTTATCACGAAATTTAATAATTCTCGAATATAAACCTGAATAAGTACGCTTTCATTACCGAATCTTTCTTTTAAATATTCCACTGCTTTGGGATAGTTCTCAGCGGTCGCCGGAAAGCTCTGCACGATTTCTCTGGATTTCGAACCCACAACTGTAGACTGGATTAGATATGGAAACTTATCACTTTGTTCAATCCTATTGTTCTCGGATATTTTTTCAAACTGCGACCAAAAATTTAACCATTCTTTCGGATTTCCGTCAAATTTTCGTAATTCGATTTCCGGGAGCTTTAAATGAGGAACAGATTCAGTAAACTGTGTATTTTTCGATGATCCATCTTCGTTTGAGAGCGGTTTAGTAATTATTCTATTAACTTTCGTTTTCAAAGCTATAAACCGATCTTCATACTTTTCACATGATAGATATTCCTTTTCGTAAATATCTTGACTACATTTTTCTTGCTGCAGTAAATCAAGCACTTGATCATCACATTCTTTAAGTTGCTTGAACTTTACCGATAATTGTTCCAATGTAACTTCAATTTCGTCAAATTTTACATCACTTAATTCTGACAATAATAAATCTTCTAAATTATTTGCGCGTTTCGTAAACGCTCCTCTTATGGTAGTGCGTCTTTGCTTTACTGCATTCATTATGAAACTATTTATGAAACACTTTCGATTCCTAATAACTGTGTTGTGTGCTACAGATTGCTAAACTCTTAATAACTAGCGAGCTTAAAAGCGATTCGCGAAAGTCACTGACTCATCTATCCTGACTGGCTCGCCAAAAATGTTGCGTATTCATCATTTTAAATAGAATATAATAAAAATCTTCGGACCAGGAATGATGAAATGCTGGTTAATTAAAACAAACAGTTTATTCAAGCACAAACACAGTTACAAACATTGATTTCACAGACTATTTTTGATATTACTTACGTATAAACTTAAGATTCTTAACATCAAACACACAAGGAGCTCATAAAAAGTCATACGGTAACACAGTACCAAATATTAGGCAGAACTGAAACATAAATACGATTGCATTCGGTTAAATATAGGGTTACTAGTAGGGTGGAAACCACATTGTCTAGTTTATTGCTTCCTTTGCAACAGTTGGCTTTACCTTTAGCCCAGTTATTATAAAAAATAATATGTAGAGTGGTTAACGGAGTGCCTGTTTCCTTGTGGAAACTTAACCTCCTATCGTGAAGATTGGGTGTAGCTTTAGTTGGCTTTACCTTAGCCCAGTACTGCAAAATAATATCGAGAGGATTTTTTTTTATTAGTTAGTTAGAATTGATAATATGGATGTTGAAAAGAAATGGATGTGAAAAGAAAATTTTAATTAAAGGTATCATTTTGAGTGTTTAGTTTATTATTCTACTGTACGCATCGGGGGGCCGAGTGCGCTTGCGTGCAGGTTCAATCATTTCATTAATGAGAGCGGCTAGCGGGAAGACCCGTCTAGTCGGAGTAGGTGCGCGAATGCGAGTTGCCTGAAAATGCAGGGGTTTTGAAGTGCTTTGAGAGAAACGGTGCCGGCCAATCGGGTTGCAGCCTTTCGTGGGTGGGAGGGGCTTCTAGGAGGAAATTGGAAGTATGAAGTTTTTAGTTTTAGCAGAGGATGCGCGCGCGCTTCTGGGTCTATTTATGAGAGGGTTTAGAGGATATCTTTTTATTCTTTGGATTGCTCTATTTTCGTGGGTGTCGATGTTAGTAAAGAATTTGATTGCGATCTTTTTGATCACCTCTCTGAGGATTTTAAGATTTAGAGCAAACCTGATATCATTATTTCGGATGTACCAGTCAGCTTTTGTGATGGTACGGATAATTAAGTTTTGAGCTCTTTTGATGATGTTTATATTCGAGTAGGCTGCATGACCTCAGATTGGGCAGGCGTAGATGAGGGTGGGTCTTAGGATTTGGGTATAAATAAGCATTTTGTTTCTGAGAGATAAAAAGGATTTCCGGGGTATTAGTGGGTAGAGTTTAGCCACGGAAATTCTGAAATTTTTACGTAATCGTGTGATGTGTTGTTTGAAAGTGAGTCTTTTATCTAGAATGACACCAAGGTATTTGGTGTTTTGAGACCAGGGTATGTGGGTGTCATGTAAAAACAAATCTGATGGTTTCTTTTTAATGTGACGAGAAAAGAAGACGGCCTTCGTTTTGCCTACATTAAGGGCAATTTTCCGGGTGGAGAACCAATCTTATAGTCTGGCTAGGTGTTTGTGTAGTGTGTGGGTGATTGTTTTTAAATCACTATTCTGTACCAGGATTGCCGTGTCATCGGCGTACATGCAGATTGTAGAGAAGCTTGTCCTAGGAATATCATTGATATAAATATTAAAAAGTGTGGGAGAGAGGAGGGTCCCTTGCGAGACTCCCGCGTTGATATTTTTCAGGGAAGAGTAGGAGAGTGGTTAACGAGGACTGCAAAATTTCTGTTATTTAGGAAGGAGAGAGAGAGAGAGAGAGTTTATTAGTTTCATTAAATAAGGTGGAGTGTTAGTTCTGATTAATTTATAGAGTAGGCCTGTATGCCAAACTCTGTCGAAAGCTTTTTGGATGTCGAGGAAAACAGCCCCAGTTGACTTATTTTCAGCGAAACCAGTTTTTACGTATTCCACCGCACGCAGTAGCTGGTGTGATGTGGAAAGATTTAGCCTGAATCCGTGTTGTTGCGGTATCAGGATATCGTTTTGTGTGAGGAGGTCGTTTCGCCTATTTAGGATTATTTTCTCAGTGATTTTGCTGAGGATAGGTAGGAGCGGGCTTGGCCGGTAGGAGTCGGCCAACGTGGGGTCTTTGCCGGGCTTTAGGATAGGTACAACTGTGGCTGTTTTCCACGATTGTGGGTAGTAGCATATTTTTAGAATGTTATTAATTAGATCTGTTAGTTGGAAGATGACAGTCATGGGAAGGTTTTTAACCATTTTATTGGTTATACCTTCACGCCCTGGAGCTTTTTTGATTTTAATGTTTTTAATGTGGTGGAGAATTTCAGAGGGTTTAGCGTCACAGTTGAGGTATCTTTTAAATTATTGTCGTTGATTAGGAACCTATCGACAAGCCTCGTGTGTTTGATGTCATTTTCTGGATTTTGGATGTTGTTTAGCTGAAACTGGTTTTCTAACGAATTTGCCAGCGTTTCAGCTTTTTGTTTGTCTGTATAGGCAATCCCGGAGGTACCTGTTAGGGCTGAGATGAGGGATCTCTTCTTACTGAAGCACCTGACCATGTTCCATAAGGAAACGTCTTCGGTATCCAGGAAAGTGAGTTTTTCTTCCCATTGTTTTTGCGTGAAGGCGTTTACTTTCCTTCGAATTTTGTTTTGGAGTCTGTTTAGTGCGTTTTTGTCGTTTGGGTGTCTGGAGTATTGCTAGAGTTTTCTGGCCTAGTTTCGATTTCTAAAGAGAGTTTTAAGTTCGTTATCAATGAAGAATTTATTATTGGAGTGTATTTGGCGTGAGGAGCTTTCGTAAGCGTTTAGGATGTTTTGAGTGAGATCGGCGGCCTGCCTCTAGATGTCCTCATCATTGTATGCTGTGATTGGTCGAAAGTGGGTGGTGTGTCTGAGGGTGTGTCTAAGGCGTTCCCAGCTGGTAGTGACTGTGCGTGTGGGAAAATTAAATTTAATAGAGGTCTGGAAATTTAGAATAATTGGGTTATGGTCTGAACTGAGCTCTGGAATGGAGTTTATACTGGTTCTCCAGTAGAAATGTCGTGTCAGAGCGAAATCCATAGCGGAGACGGAGTTATAGCCAAATCGTATGGGTGTGGGCGGGGCTAAGATATCAGTGTCTGTGTTATCCATGAAATTTTTGATATTAATACCTCTTTGGGTATTTGAAACGCAGCCCCAGGATGTGTGGTGGGCATTATAATCTCCGCAAAGGATGGAGGAATGTCCGAGACAGAAAAAATTTCCTCCAAATCATTGATAGCTGTGTTCGGTTTTCTGGATGGAGATATGTAAATAGAGGCAATAATCAGTGATTCATCATCAGGGGGGGGGGTGAGAACAACTGCCGTTGCTTCGACCGCTCCTAGCTAGAGTGAGAGAATATTTTAACGTCGCACTGATTAGCAACACGAGGGCTTTTTGGCGACGGTCCGCGTAATTTTGAACCATGGTCAAGTGACGCGGACGACACCTGAGCTGACACCCCCCTCTCCTAACTACCACACCACACCAACGGGAGGACGTTTGAGCTCTCGACAGATTTAACGTGCATCGCACCCCTACACGGCGGATCTTTAGTGGTACTAGGATCGAACTCATGACACGCTAGACCGCTCCTAGCGAAGGTGTTGGTATGTGGCGGTGCTTGAGGGATGATTTTATCAAGATAGCAGTGCCGCCGAAAGGATGCGTTGGTATAGGTGTTTGGTCGTTTCTAAAAGTGGTGAAATTTGGGATTTTGAAATTTACGCCTGGTCTCAGGTGTGTTTCTTGAATGAGAATGATATCAAGGGAATGCTTATTTATAAAATCCTGGATTTATATTTTATGAGAGGAAAAGCCATTGGCGTTCCAAGAAGCTATTCTGAGTCCGAATCTGCCTAAATTCATATTGAAAGGTTTGAGGTGGAGGCCATTGCCTCGTAAAAAATTTCTAACTTTTCCTCTTCAGAGGAGGCGCTCCGGAGAGCTTTCCCCAGTGTGAGGAGTTCAGGGTGGTTTGAGAAGAAGTTTTTGAATTCGAGGATTGCGAGGATGATTTCCGAACATGATGAGTTGTGGGTTTTGGAGGCGGAATCGGGCTCAGAACGTTTTATCGCCGGCTCAGATCCGGTTTCGCGTGCTGACCTCTGGTGGCCTATTTTGGCTGCATTTGCATATGAGTTATTTGAAGTTATTTGGTTTGGTGTATTTTGGGTTTGGTTTACGTTAGGTTTATTCGGGGTGACATTATTTTGGATGGAGTCTCCTTTCTTTTTGTTTGTTTTGGGGTATTTTGGGCATTGCTTTGAGTTGGCCATGTGGCCTTTGGTTTTACAATTAATACACTCTGAGTTTTCTATTTTGTCTTTGATAGGACAGTCGCTTGTCCGATGTTCCTGAGCGCATTTCAAGCCCCTAGTTTTGATGTCGCAGTATTGCGAACTGTGGTGGAAGTAATTGCAGTTATAACACTGCGTTGCTCCCGGTCTGCGGCGGAATGAATCCAAAGTGATGGACATATAGCAGCAGTTGCTAATGTCTAATATGTCCCGACTGTCTGGGACGTTTTTCCTGACTTCCACTAGAAACATGGGCAGGGGGATTTGGATTTACGTTGCGTTAGTTGCGCAACTTTGCTGACCGCGACTCCTTGGTTTGCTAGGTCGTTTTTTATATCATCTATGTCGGTCGACGCTGGTAGTCCTTTAAGTACAACTTTGTACGGCCTTTCGCTGGGGGGGGGGGAATTGCGTAAAATTCCCCTCCATTAGTTTTGAGAGTGGCGGTAATTTCTCTGTGTTGATCCTCAGAGATTGGGGTAATTCTAATGTATTCCCCTATCAGCTTATTTACGGAGTTAGGGTATTTCTCGTTCAGTTCTTTGAGTACTAGGTTATAGTTTGTTTTATAGCGGAGCATGATCAGTTTGACTTTACGTTTTGGTCGATTTTCGCCTTGGTTGGGACCTAAGTCGGCGACTTCCAGGCTATTTTCTTCGATATTGAGAGCGCTGAAAGGGTTATTTAAAGCTATGTTATTTTCAGGCAATTTTTAGTTTTTAGATTTTTAATGCTTTTTTTAGCGGTTTCATTTGGTTTTGGTTTTTTGGAGTTCGACTCCCTAATCTCAGGATTAAAAGTGGCAGGTAGGATGCAGGGCTCCGCTGCTCTTTTCTTCAAAGAACGGGTTGCGTTTAACCCGTTTTT
Organism: Trichonephila clavata; assembly: GCA_019973975.1. Taxonomy (NCBI): domain Eukaryota; kingdom Metazoa; phylum Arthropoda; class Arachnida; order Araneae; family Nephilidae; genus Trichonephila; species Trichonephila clavata. The sequence continues at coordinate 39,279 of BMAO01011495.1, read as the reverse complement.
TGTGTTGTGACTGTAGTTTTTTACAGGTCAAGGAAAGAAAAGCTTTAACTCACCCATCTTCACGTTGTAGTCCAGCTCCGCCGCCCCTTTTGCATGGATGTAGGACTGCAACTGTTCTGCGTCGGTGTCTCGTTGATCGAATGTCTCAATGTCGATCAATTCTTGTTGGTGTCGAATACGTGATTTGGCATGTCTGATCTGCTTCTGCAGGGTGCGAATATGTGCGCAGTGCACGTCTGGAGGTAGTGGGTTAGTGTCCGTCGGTGTGTCGGAGATATCATCTCCGTTCTCTTGTTCTATTGAACAGTTTCCTTCGTTATTTGGATTGTTCATTTCTGCATTATTCAGAGAAGATATACCCTCTTACAGTTATCTACGTGAATGGAACGCTGCTGTTTTTGCCTCGTCATGGAACTAAAAAACAGGTTGACTTGCTTCACATCTCACGCTTCAATGATTCAAATAAGATGCAATGCAATGATTCAAATAAGATGAATGATTAGAGCTTAAAGACACTATTTTGTAATCTTGAAATGGGTATTGGATTGGAATCAAACACCATTATAAAAAAGAAGATAAACAGAGAAATCAAGCAACGCTTTACAATCCACCTCTCCAATATATTAGTGGTATTCATTTTTACATCATATAAGTGTATTTTGTTTACTTCTCATTGCATGCCCCCTCAAAGAATTTTGCTGATGTTAAGAAAAGCCTAGAGTAAAAGTAAAAATATGTTCATTCAAAAATTTACAAACTCATGTATAAAACTTTCAGAAACAGATAAATTTGAATTACTGGGCATTGAACACTTATATCCAGAATTAAAAAAAACCTTAATGTTATTTAACGCGGCTTGGATAGATAGATATTTCTTTGGACAGATATAACAGATAAAACAGATATTTCTTTGGATACATTGGCAGCACTAAAAAATGTTTTGACTTTTCATAGAATGTTTGACAGAGTGTTTATCATATATGTACATTGTCAGCCGTGAACCCAATTCATACTAAAGAAAAACTAAACTCATCAGAGCAGCATCAATTCACCATTTTATTCGAGAGAAATCTATCTACTACATTTTTTTGGCTCCTTGCCAAAGACAAGATACACAAGCAGCTCGTTTAAACCATTACATCATGACGTCACCAATGAGTAATATAATAAATTTATCGCGTGACCCTGACACCTTCCCCCCGAGAGTCATATTAGATCCGAAGATCAAATTTCGCTAAAACAACCTAAGGGTCACACGTTACTTACAAAAAAAAACACTGCTTAAGCCCTATCTTAAGATTATCACTACATAAAAACCCAACACATTAAATTTTACCCAAAATACTACTTAACTTAATCATCTAACAATAAAGCAAAACGAAATGTTTTAAAGTTCAATTATTCTTAAATTCTTCTAAAAGTTCTTATTTAACTACGGTTTACAATTACAGTCTAGAAAGCGCATCAGCATTAACTAGTTTAGATCCTTTTATGTGACTTGCTTCCATGTCATGGCGTTGAATTGCCAACGCCCACCGCTGTAATCTCGGACATTGGGATGCAGCACTAGTAAGAAACACTAGAGGATTATGATCGGTTAGTAAGAATATCTTTGCTCCGCACAGTAAAGTTTCAAATCTTTTCAGAGCCCAAATAATAGCATACGCTTCCCTCTCAATTGTTGACCACTTTTGTTGGCTTGGATTCAGTTTCTGGCTCCCGAAAGCTATGGGATGAATGTTGTCTTCTCCATCCGACTGACCTAAACATCCGACCGCCGTCTGAGATGCATCCATATGCAAGTAGTACGGTTTCTCTAAGTCTGGGACTTGTAACTCTGTAATTCCACATAGTGCTGTCTTCAACTCCTTGAAAGCATTTTCAGCCTCCTTGCTCCATGGAATCTCGTTATGGAGTTTCTTTTTCGTGAGCTCCGTCAATGGTAGAGCAATTTTTGCAAAGTTCGGAATATACTGTCTATAAAAATTGCATAATCCTAATGCACTTCTCAGTTGCTTTTTAGTCGTTGGTGCCTTTAAGTTCTGAATCGCTTTTATTCTTTTTTTGTCAGGGGAATGTCTACCTGAACCAATGACATGTCCTAAGTATTTAACTTGTTGTCTTGCAAACTCACACTTTCCTAAATTCACTGAGAAGTTAAAATGTGCTCCAATCTTTTGAAAACTTCTTCCAGATGATCTAAATGTTCTTCCCACGTATCAGAGAATACGGCTAAATCGTCGATATATGCGCATGCAAAGCCAGATTAAGTTTGGACCACTTTAGACATGGCTCTTTGGCAGGTTGCAGCAGCGTTTCTTATCCCAAACGGTAACACATATTCCATTAGTACTGCCCTCGGTGAGTACGGAAGGCAGTTAGATGTTTGCTGCTGTCTTCCATTGGTATAGACCAATATCATTTCAACATATCTAGAACAGTAATAAATTTTTTCTTCCCTACTAAGAAATTCAACTCCATCATATTCTGCATTGAATATGCGTTCCGGTACAGTAAGAGCATTCAAACTTCTGAGATCTATGCATAACCTAAGTGTTCCATCCTTTTTATGAACACATACTACTGGGTGTGCTTTTTCACTTACAACAGTTCAATCAGATTTAACTCTAACAATTCGTCTATCTGTGCGTCTACTTTCCTCTTTAAGGTTTCCGGTATCTTATAAGTTTTGGGTTTCATCGTCTCCTCCTCAGCCTTCAGTTTTATCACGTGTTCACCAACTTTAGCTCTTTTTATTTTTCCAGAAAACAGCCTTCTGTGTCGATGTAAAAGATCTTTTAGTTGATTTTGTTGCTTCCTAGATAGGTATTCCAACTTCACTCTGTCCAATGCTTCATCATTCTTCTCAGCTGCAGGAACTGTTGGCGTTTCATATATCTCACTAAATTCATCATAGATATCATAAATAACTCCAACCGTTTGAACTCTCGCTTTGTATTCTCTAATCTTGTTAACATGCAGTAATCTTAAGTTACTTCAGGCATCCCCAAATAATATGAATTTGCTTTTACTCTTTTAACAACTTTAACTGGACCTGTCCATCTAGCATATAGTTTATTCGTTGAATCAGGTATCAAAACAAGCACTTGATCCCCTGGTGCAAATTCTCGATGTTTCTTTTGCCTATTATAATATTTAGCGTAGTTATCTTGTTGCACATCACTTGTTAACTTTGCCTCGCTGGTTGATACTTCTAACTTTTCTTTTAACTTTTTCAAATAACTCTCTACTGATCCCTTCATATTCAGAGGTAACAACTTGTTTCCAGTCCAAATTGACTTCAATATAGACAACGGACCTTTCGGATCCCTTCCATACATTAGTAGAAAAGGTGGTATACCGGTAGTTGCATTTGGAACTTCCCGATAAGCCCATAGTAAAAACGGTATATGCCTATGCCAACTTCTTCCTTCCTCTCTAATAATGTAATGCAACATGTTCTTGAGAGTCTGGTTCCATCTCTCAATTAACCCGTTTCCTTCTGGATGGTATGGTGACGAAAAACGTGGGCAAGCTCCTAAAATCTTCAAAAACTCTTGCTTTAAACTTGCTGTAAAATTTGTCGCATTGTCCATTACGATCATTTCTGGAATGCCTGTTCTACTGAATATTTCGAGCAGTGCTTCACATGTACTCTTAGCCGTTAGTGACTTGAGCAGAACTGCTTCCGGCCATCTAGACTGTTTATCCATGAAACAAAGTATATATCTATGTCACTGTGATGATACTGGATCTACAGGACCAATTAGATCAACGTTTACCACTTGGAATGGCAATTCAGGACGAGACACAGGTGTTATTGGAATTTTGTCAACCGAACGAATTACTTTTCTGCACTGACAACCATGACAAGGACTACAATATGCTTTAATCTCCTTTACCATTCCTGGCCAATAAAATAAAAATTTGATTCTCTGAATCGTTTTATGAGCTCCTAGATGTGCTCCGAACACTTATTCATGTGCAATTTCTAGTATCTTCCTCTTCCTAATTTCGGGAATCACTAACTGTTTTATCCTATTTCCGCACAACAGCTCTTCATGGTACAGGATATCATTTTCTATCACATATCCTCCTTTTTTTCGCTTAGCAAAATTCCATGCTTCTTGAAGAGTATCGCAACTCTTTTGCTGTTTCTTGAATTTTTCGGTGTTATTTCCATTCTCCTCATCATATTCTGTTATTGTTGGCTCCTGTTCTTCCTCCTCAGTATTTACACTTTCATCTAACAATTTTTTGGAGGAATCTGATCTAAAGTTTATAGCGGCTGTAAATCTGGGATTGTATATTCTCTCTTTTTCTAATAATGTTTCATAAGTTTCGGTATCTAATAATATATCAGCGTTCAGTCTGTCCACAGTTGCCACCACCGTTTTAATTACCGGCGTAATATACCCGTTCGTTACCAAACCAATATCCACTTCTTTTAGTTCAGCCTTTAAACAATCACCAAATGCAGGTTGCAACATTATATATCCTTTGTAATCGAATTCCTTCCCTACTACACTGCTTTTAAACACACTAATTTGTGCACTAATCTACTACAGCTTCATATTCTACTCCACCAAAAGAAATTTTTACTATTTTAAGATCAGACACTTTTAATTGAACTGCGCGCTGCATTTCTTATTTTCCATTAAAACTTCGTCATTGAATCTCGCTGTGACTACTTTGCTTTCATCCTCAACTACTTTGACTTCTGCCACTTGCACTTCAGATACCTTTACCTCAGCAACTTTACCCTCGGTCTTTTCTCTCCCATCTTTCTTATCCCTGCAAAATTTCGAAAAATGTCCTACTCGTCCACAATTTAAACATGTAACTGGTTTTGGGAAAGAATTCCACTTATCGTATCCACTGCGGTTGTTAGATTCTTGTCTATATCCTTCACTCAATGTTTGACATCTTCTATTGAACGTGCCAGGCCTTTCCCGACAGGAATTTATATACGGTTGAGACGAAGTAGCATTAGTGGCCTGATTATATTGCCTTGCGTTTTCATAATCATCTAACTTCTCAGCAAGATCGTCAACTGTTACAATTCTACCCCAATCATCAATAAAATGTTGTTGTATATCCCTGGATACTTGTTCCTTCATCTGTTCTACAATGACAGGTTGTTTCAGACTGTCAAAATCGTATATTGTTAGTCCCGAAATCCACTCATTAAAATAGTTCGCCAACTGAAATCCAAAATCTCGCCAAGTGTACTCGGTCGATTTACAATGCCTCTTAAATTTTATTTTAAATGCTTCTGGGCTAAATTTAAATCTTTTTAATAACATACCTTTTATATGCTCATAGTCATTTGCCTTTTCCTCAGGTTCCCTGGCGATCAAATTCGCCATTTCTAACGGCAATAGTTCAACAAGATTCGTAACCCAGTTTTCTTCCTTAATATGAACTCTTCGTGCTTGTCTTTCAAACAGTATTAAGTAAAAACTTATATCACCTTCTTTAGGGTCAAAAGTACGCATTAATTTTTGCAATCCAACTGGTACGTGTTCTTGTATTCCTTCATTCTGAGAGTCCATCTCTCTCCTAAAACCATTATTCATTATCGAAGCTTCTATCCTCAACTTCTCTAATTCATATTCTCTTTCTTGACGTTTTATTTCATCTTCTCTTTCTTGGCGCTTTATTTCGTTTTCTTTTTCTTGGCACTTTATTGCTTCTCTTTCACTTACTATTCTGTGCAGTAATTCTTTCGCGAACGCCTCTTCATACTCTTCACTTGCTAATATCATGTTTTTTAAAGCAGGAACTTTCATTTCTTCCGTTACAGAGTTTCTCCTAATTCTTCCACCAAACACTTCAAATCTATCTTCAAAGCTCTTCCTAAAAACGCCATTTTATCAAATGTTGGATATAATTGGAATTCACAATCTTCACAACAGTTCGCAATTCTTAATCTTAAAGCATTTCGAAATCCTCAATCTTCAAAATAGTTTTAAATCCTTAGTCTTCGAAATGATTCGAAATCCATTTCGGTTTTCTCGCACAAATGTCAGCCGTAAACCCAATTCATACTAAATAAAAACTAAACTCATCAGAGCAGCATCAATTCATCATTTTATTCGCACCAGAGAAATCTATCTACTACATTCTCTTGGCTCCTTGCCAAAGACAAGATACACTAGCAGCTTGTTTAAACCATTACATCATGACGTCACTAATGAGTAATATAATAAATTTATCGCGTGACCCTGACATACATATTACTTGTTTACTATTTACCCCCAAAATATTTTACTCTAGCATTGGCCATAATTTTACATCACCGTCTGTTACCTTTATTGAATTAATTGGAAGCTGGAGAAGAATATGAACTTTCCATCCATACACTTCTCTCCAGCAGAGGTTTTGTTTATAGTTTCATATATGTAGAGTGGTTAACGGAGTGCCTGTTTCCTTGTGGAAACTTAACCTCCTATCGTGAAGATTGGGTGTAGCTTTAGTTGGCTTTACCTTAGCCCAGTACTGCAAAGTAATATCGTGAGGATTTTTTTTGATTAGTTAGTTAGAATTGATAATATGGATGTTGAAAAGAAATGGATGTGAAAAGAAAATTTTAATTGAAGGTAGCATTTTGAGTGTTTAGTTTATTCTTGCACTGTGTGCATCAGGAGGCTGAGTGCGCTTGCGTGCGGGTTTAATCATTTTTTTAATGAGAGCGGCTATTGGGAAGACCCGTCTAATCGGAGTAGGTGCGGAGGACAGATGGGCCTTTTGGAGATCCAACACAGGAACCCATGTTTCTTCTCCGTCTAACTTGTATGACGTGGGGAAGCAATTGCTTCGAAGAGAGTTCCGTTCAGGAGTTATGAGGGGTAAAGCATCTGGTCAAGACCTCAAATGGGAAGAAAAGAGGAAGGCGAAGGGGGAAAGTTGGAAGACCCTGGGCTGGGGTGATTAAAATACGTCTTGTATGCTCGCTGAAGCAGCTGCATGTCTGTAGTGGCCAGGAGTGAAGGTTGCCGCTTGGGCGATTGCATGATTACTGTGGGTGGGGACGTTTTGAAAGAAGGACGAGGCCAGATCCCTGACTCTGGCATGAAGTGGGCTTATCTTGAGATCTGCATGGATGTATTTCCTGGGGATGTAACGTGGAGCATTCAATATCATCTGAGGGCGATGTTCTGTATTATTTGGAGTTCTCTGAGGTGGGTTTGAGCCGCCATGCCCCAAATAGGGCAACCATATGTAAGCAGTGGTTGTAGGTATTGGAGGAAAATCCTTCTCTTGTTTTGATTGGATAGGGCTGATTTGAACTAGAGTAAGTTTCGGAGTGCGGCCAGCTTTGTTTGAATTTGCACTTGATTTTGGAGAGGTGGTTTTTGTAGGTCAGTTTTTTGTCAAGTGTAATACCTAAGTATTCGACTGAAGTGGACCATGGAATGGGTCTGCCAAAAAGCTTGAGCGGAGGCATGTTGTTACTGTAATTTCCTTTGCGGAAGACGATGGCGTGAGACTTGTCTGTGTTTATTTTAATTCTCCAGATCTTCAGCCAACGTCAAAGTAGGGATAGGTAGGCTTGTAGGAGCTGTCTGGCCATTTCTGGTCCTGTAGACTGGCTAAAAATGGTGGCGTCATCAGCAAACAGGCAGATCTCCACCGTTGGGGATGATGGGAAGTCGTATGTATATAGGCAGTAAAGTATTGAGCTGAGTAATGATCCTTGGGGCGTACCGGCTTCAATACGCCCTATATTTGAGAAGATGTTGTTTAGTTTCACTCTGAAAGTTCTATCCTGGAGGTAGTTGTGGAGTATTTTTACGAGGAATGGGGGAAAATTTAGCTTGATTAGTTTATAGACAATTCCGTTGTGCCAGACGCGGTCAAACGCTTTCTCAACTTCGAGAAAGACTCCTATTGTTGGGGCGTGCTGGTTGAAGCCGTTGGTGATGAAATTAGAAGCCCGCAGGAGCTGATGGCAGGTTGAGGTTTCGGTTTGAAAACCGTGCTGGAACGGAGGTATGATATTATTTGCTGTGGTGAAATCTTAAACTCTTGTAAGGAGAATTTTTCGAAGATTTTTGCTATTGTTGATATGAGACTAATTGGTCGATAATTAAGAGGTAGCTTCTTGTCTTTCCCAGGTTTGGGCAGGAGGGTAATCGTAGCTTGTTTCCAGGAGTCCGGAAAATATTGTAGTAAGAGGCATTTATTGAATATTTTGTCAGGTTCGTGATCACGTTGATTGGCAGGGATTTCAGAGTGATGATCTTGATTAAGTCGAAGCCATGGGCTTTCCTGTTGTCAAGGCTGACAATGATGTCGCAAATCTCTTGTGGGGAGGTTAGTGGAGGCGGATGAGTCCTGTGATTTCTGAAGTGTCTATGAACTTCGCGGTCAACGAGATCAATATGATCATCGTCGTAGGGCGAGCTGTTCTCTTTGAACGATTCTTCCAGGACTTCCATAAAGAGGTTAGTTTTGTCTTGAATATTGTAGATGAGACCATGGTACCCAAGTAAAGGAGGTATTATGACGGGTTTCCTCTTTCTGGATATGAGCTTGTGTATGGCGTTTGGATCGATGTTAGCATCTGAGAGGATCTGAACCCACACATGCTCCTTATGTGTCTTGAGTTCCTTGCAGATTGCCTTTTGGAGATTGTTGAGCTCAGCTTTCAGGGGTACCTGCAGAACTACCACAGCTTTCTTATTCTGTTCTTTTCTCTAATCTTCATTCTGGTGGAGAGAGGGATGAATGTGATCTGGTGCTTGATATGTTTGGTGATGCTACTCTAGTTGATGGAGGCGTGAATTTTTTCTGTGAGGTTGGAGACTGCAAAGTCGATGTCCTCTTCGTTATTGATGGAGGGGTTAAGCGAAACTGAGGAGTGTAGCAAGAGTTGAAATTCGTTCCAGTTTGTGAAGGTGGTACAATTATGAGAGTAAAGGAAATTGAAGTCAGGGGTGAAAGTGAAAAGCACCGGATTGTGATCACTTGAGAGATCGAACGTGGACTCCGCTGTGATACTGCTGAGGCCGCATGACATGGCAAAGTATATGACTGAGGGTCTTGCATTGTGGTGACGAGGGATCCTGGTTGGCTCGGCTGGGGAAGAAATGCAGAAACCACAGTTTCTTGCGAAATTGAAGAGCTGAGTTTCTCCTGGGCCATTTCCTGTGGGATTCCAAGATCTGTGTTTCAGGTTGAAGTCTACCAAGATGAAGCATCTAGGTCTGTTTCTGAAAATTTTTAGAAGATCATTGATTATTCCTGGGGTTGAAGCAGAAGGGGGCTTGTAAAATGAGCAAATTGTGAGGTTGTGAGGAGTTCCTTCTATTGTAATTGCTGTTTGTTCGGATCCGTGGGTAACAATGTCTATTGGGTGATGGCGGATGGAGTTCTTAATGATGATAGCTGTTCCTCCCCCTGGACCAGAGGCTCGGTCGTTTCTGTATGTGCTGAAATTTGCTATGTTGAAGGTGTGGCCTGGTTTGAGGAAAGTTTCTTGCAGAGCGATAATATCAGGGTTATTGGTTTCAATGAAATGGAGAAATTCTTCTTTCTTGTTCAGTATACTATTAGAGTTCTAGCTGACTAGCCGTAATGGATTATTATTCAAACTATTGAACAGGAAAATTAGGCAAAGAGGTCAAGGTCTAGAAGGGCGGCAATCTCTATGAATTTTTCAGCTTTGGATTTCCTTGACTTACCGATTAGGAGGAAGGTGCGGAGAGTTTGTAGCATTTCTTTCACATCAGGGTCTTGGAACATCTTAAAAGTATTTAGTCCTTCTGTGCTTGAGGAGGCTTGACTAGGGGTTTGGTTATTCTTAGGCAGAGAGTCGGCTAGAGCTTTGGAGTAGAGCAGTGAGGGAGATTTGGGAGCTATAGTGGTGGGTAGTTTGGGAGCTACGGAGGTAGGCTTGGGAGGTGCCGAGTTGGGCTTTTCAGGTGGGGAGGAGTTCTTTCTCAGCTTGGCAAGCATTTCTTTTCTTTCTGCAAGGCATTCTTCTTGTACTTTTTTCCTGTCTACGGGAGGCGATTTATTCAAAGGATTGTTCGGGCAGCCCAGGAAATTTGCAGGGTGTTTGCCTTGACAATTACAGCATGTCGGATCTTCTGATAGAGTCTTCTTACAATCCCTGGTCAAATGGGGTTTTCCGCATTTGAGACATCTGGGATTTCTTGAGCAGTAACGTGAATTATGGAAAAATCCTTGGCAGCGGTAGCATTGGGCTGGGCCAGGTTTCTTATTGAGTACTTCTACTTTCACTTTGACTGAGCAGACCTCGGAGATGTTCATTGGATGGTAGAGATACTAAGAAGAGAGGCACTGGGAGATTATTCTTACGGTTTGTCATGACATGGCAGTAAGAGGGGGAGATTCCTAGTACAAGTAGATCATCCATAATTTCTTGGGGGGACATGTCCGCAGGCATACCACGCAGGACGACTTTGAATTCTTTATCTTCTTTAAGTTGGTAAGTGAAGGCTTTCATCTTGTTGTCATCTATATAAGTAATTTCTAATTTTTGTAAGCGGCTGGGGTTTTTGGGTACACACGCAGGCTTTTTCCTACCATGCGTCCGGAAAGCTTCGAATTTGTTAGTTCTTCGAGCTTTTTTAAGAATTGTCCAGATTGGTCCACGTTGTCTATTGTAATAGGAGGAGGACTAATGTATTGCTTCGGAGTTGAGGCTCTGGGGGGGGGGTCATCAGTTTGCTCCATGTCGGAGTGGTCGGAGCTAAATTGTTCATTATTTTCTGGGGGTCCTCGACACTGAGAGAGGAGTATTTGTTTTGGCAGGTTGGCTGATCAGTTCGCTGTTTCTTGGCGGAGGAGGCGTCAAGAGGAGGAGTGGGGCTTTTTATCCTGGTTATTCTTGAAACCGTTTTGAAATCAAGACTGTGTTCTTTCTCAGAGGGAAAACACCAATTTTTGAATATGTTGTCATCAGCTTCTCTTTCCTTGAGATTTGTATCTCGGTAGAGGCTACGGGCTTCGTTCAGGACAGTGTAGATGTCAGTTCCATATTGGTTTCTTTCGGCGTCGTCAGCGAAAACGTAAATGGGCAAGTCGTTCATCTTGCAGTCCAGGAATGAGCAGACGTTGAGTACTTCAAGTGAACCCTTGGCGTTTTTAAGTTTTTCATACAAATCATCTAAGTTGGATGGGTAGAGAGATAAAGGAGATGCTGCGTTAGAATGAGAAGAATCCTATTCAAAATCCATGACTTCGAAGTCCAGTCAGAGAAAGGCGGTAGTAGGGAGGGAGGGAGACCCCGGCCGACGGCGAGTAAAACGACCTTCAAATGAAGTTACAGTGGGTGAAAAAGTCCAACGGCGGGAAAGACGAAAAAGCAGTGGGAGCACTTCGGTGGTCGAAAAAGTTGATCGGCAAGTAGAGAAGAAACACAGAGCGCAATCGAACGTATTCTATTGAAAAGTGATGGGCACCAAATGAAATGCTTCAGCTAAGAACTGGATTGCGTCTGAATACAGCAGTATAAAAGCTTTTATGACACCACTGTCATGAAAAACGTGCTACTAACTGTTGCTACCCGCTATGACGATCGTAAGGAATGTGCCCGAGCCGCTATATCACGTTCCACTCCCATCCACCGCTCTCTAGGAAACAGCGCCAATCTAATTACACTAGCAACGTTTTAGTGACGTCATCCATCGTATTGTTAAGGACGCTGAAGAGCGGCGCTGCTTTCCTAGGAAACCATAGCTTAAGCAGCGAGAGCAGAAGAAACAATTCGAACAAAAACTGGAAAAACTCGAGCGAAAGCGAATGAAAAAAAGTCGGAGTAGGTGCACGAATGCGAGTTGCCTGAAAATGCAAGGGTTTTGAAGTGCTTTGAGAGAAACGGCACCGGCCAATCGGGTTGCATCCTCTCGTGGGTGGGAGGGGCTTCTGGGTGGAAGTTAAAAGTATGAAATTTTTAGTTTTAGCAGAGGATGTTTCTGGGTCTATTTATGAGAGGGTTTAGAGGATATTTTTCTATTCTTTGGATTACTCTATTTTCGTGGGTGTCGATGTTAGTAAAGAATTTGATGGCGATCTTTTTGATCACCTCTCTGAGGGTTTAAAGGTTTAGAGCAAACCTGATATCATTATTTCGGATGTACCAGTCAGCTTTTGTGATGGTGCGCATAATTAAGTTTTGAGCTCTTTCGATGATGTTTATATTCGAGTAGGCTGCATGACCTCAGATTGGGCAGGCGTAGATGAGGGTTGGTCTTAGGATTTGGGTATAAAAAAGCATTTTGTTTATGAGAGATAAAAAGGATTTCCGGGGAATTAGTGGGTAGAGTTTAGCCACGGAAATTCTGAAATTTTTACGTAATCGTGTGATGTGTTGTTTGAAAGTGAGTCTTTTATCTAGAATGATACCAAGGTATTTGGTGTTTTGAGACCAGGGTATGTGGGTGTCATGTAAAAACAAAAGTGGTGGTTTCTTTTTAATGTGACGAGAAAAGAAGACAGCCTTCGTTTTGCCTACATTAAGGGCAATTTTCCAGGTGGAGAACCAATCTTCCAGTCTGGCTAGGTGTTTGTGTAGTGTGTGGGTGATTGTTTTTAAATCGCTGTTCTGCACCAGGATTGCCGTGTCGTCGGCGTACATGCAGATTGTAGAGAAGCTTGTCCTAGGAATATCATTGAGATAAATATTAAAAAGTTAGGGCGAGAGGAGGGCCCCTTGCGGGACTCCCACGTTGATATTTTTCAGGGAAGAGTAGGAGTGGTTAACGAGGACTGCAAAATTTCTGTTATTTAGGAAGGAGTTTATTAGTTTAATTAAATAACGTGGAGTGTTAGTTCTGATTAATTTATAGAGTAGGCCTGTATGCCAGACTCTGTCGAAAGCTTTTTGGATGTCGAGGTAAACAGCCTCAGTTGACTTATTTTCAGCGAAACCAGTTTTTACGTATTCCACCACACGCAGTAGCTGGTGTGATGTGGAAAGATTTAGCCTGAAGCCGTGTTGTTGCGGTATCAGGGTATCGTTTTGTGTGAGGAGGTCGTTTCGCCTATTTAGGATTATTTTCTCAGCGATTTTGCTGAGGATAGGTAGGAGCGAGCTTGGCCGGTATGAGTCGGCCAACGTGGGGTCTTTGCCGGGCTTTAGGATAGGTACAACTGTGGCTGTTTTCCACGATTGTGGGTGGTAGCATATTTTTAGAATGTTATTAATTAGATCTGTAAGTTGGAAGATGACAGTCATGGGAAGGTGTTTAACCATTTTATTGGTTATACCTTCATGCCCTGGAGCGTTTTTGATTTTAATGTTTTTAATGTGGTGGAGAATTTCAGAGGGTTTAGCGTCACAGTTGAGGTATCTTCAAAATTATTGTCGTTGATTAGGAACCTATCGACAAGCCTCGTGTGTTTGATGTCATTTTCTGGATTTTGGATGTTGTTTAGCTGAAACTGGTTTTCTAACGAATTTGCCAGCGTTTCAGCTTTCTGTTTGTCTGTATAGGTTATCTCGGAGGGGCCTGTTAGGGCTGAGATGGGGATCTCCTCTTCCTGAAGCACCTGGCCATGTTCCATAAGGAACCGTCTTCGGTATCCAGGAAAGTGAGTTTTTCCTCCCATTGTTTTTGCGTGAAGGCGTTTACATTCCTTCGAATTTTGTATTGGAGTCTGTTTAGTGCATTTTTGTCGTTTGGGTGTCTGGTGTATTGCCAGAATTTTCTGGCCTGGTTTCGATTTCTAAAGAGAGTTTTAAGTTCGTTATCAATGAAGAATTTATTATTGGAGTGTATTTGGCGTGAGGAGCTTTCGTAAGCGTTTAGGATGTTTTGAGTGAGATCGGCGGCCTGCCTCCCAATGTCCTCATCATTGTATGCTGTGATTGGTCGAAAGTGGGTGGTGTGTCTAAGGCGTTCCCAGTTAGTAGTGACTGTGCGTGTGGGAAAATTAAATTTAATAGAGGTCTGGAAATTTAGAATAATTGGGTTATGGTCTGAACTGAGCTCTGGAATGGTGTTTATTCTGGTTCTCCAGTAGAAATGTCGTGTCAGAGCGAAATCCATAGTGGAGACGGAGTTATAGCCAAATCGTGTGGGTGTGGGCGGGGCTAAGATATCAGTGTCTGTGTTATCCATGAAATTTTTGATATTAATACCTCTTTGGTTATTTGAAACGCAGCCCCAGGATGTGTGGTGGGCATTGTAATCTCCGCAAAGGATGGAGGAATGTCCGAGACAGAAAATTTCCTCCAAATCATTGATAGCTGTGTTCGGTTTTCTGGATGGAGATATGTAAATAGAGGCAATAATCAGTGATTCATCATCGGGGGGGGGGGGGTGAGAACAACTGCCGTTGCTTCGACCGCTCCTAGCGAAGGTGTTGGTATGTGGTGGTGCATGAGGGATGATTTTATCAAGATAGCAGTGCCGCCGGACGGATGCGTTGGTATTGGTGTTCTGTCGTTTCTAAAAGTGGTGAAATTTGGGATTTTGAAATTTATGCCTGGTCTCAGGTGTGTTTCTTGAATGAGAATGATATCAAGGGAATGCTTATTTATAAAATCGTGGAGTTTTATTTTACGAGAGGAAACGCCATTGGCGTTCCAAGAAGCTATTCTGAGTCCGAATCGGCCTAAATGCATATTGAAAGGTTTGAGGTGGAGGCCATTGCCTCGTAAAAAATTTCTAACTTTTCCTCTTCAGAGGAGGCGCTCCGGAGAGCTTTCCCCAGTGTGAGGAGATCAGGGTGGTTTGAGAAGAAGTTTTTGAATTCGAGGATTGCGAGGATGATTTCCGAACATGATGAGTTGTGGGTTTTGGAGGCGGAATCGGGCTCAGAACGTTTTATCGCCGGCTCAGATCCGGTTTCGCGTGCTGACCTCTGGTGGCCTATTTTGGCTGCATTTGCATATGAGTTATTTGAAGTTATTTGGTTTGGTGTATTTTGGGTTTGGTTTACGTTAGGTTTATTCGGGGTGGCATTATTTTGGATGGGGTCTCCTTTCTTTTTGTTTGTTTTGGGGTATTTTGGGCATTGCTTTGGAGGTGGCCATGTGGCTTTGGTTTTACAATTAATACACTCTGGGTTTTCTATTTTGTCTTTGATAGGACAGTCGCTTGTCCGATGTTCCTGAGCGCATTTCAAGCCCCTAGTTTTGATGTCGCAGTATTGCGAACTGTGGTGGAAGTAATTGCAGTTATAACACTGCGTTGCTCCCGGTCTGCGGCGGAACGAATCCCAAGTGATGGACATATAGTAGCAGTTGCTAATGTCTAATATGTCCCGACTGTCTGGGACGTTTTTCCTGACTTCCACTAGAAACATGGGCAGGGGATTTGGATTTACGTTGCGTCAGTTGCGCAACTTTGTTGACCGCGACTCCTTGGTTTGCTAGGTCGTTTTTTATATCATCTATGTCGGTTGACGCTGGAAGTACAACTTTGTACGGCCTTTCGCTAAGGGGGGATTGCCTAAAATTCCTCTCCATTACTTTTGAGAGTGGCGGTAATTTCTCTGTGTGGATCCTCAGAGATTGGGGTAATTCTAATGTATTCCCCTATCAACTTATTTACGGAGTTAGGGTATTTCTCGTTCAGTTCTTTGAGTACTAGGTTATAGTTTGTTTTATAGCGGAGCATGATCAGTTTGACTTTACGTTTTGGTCGATTTTCGCCTTGGTTGGGACCTAAGTCGGCGACTTCCAGGCTATTTTCTTCGATATTGAGAGCGCTGAAAGGGTTATTTAAAGCTATGTTATTTTCAGGCGACTCTTTAGTTTTTAGATTTTTAATGCTATTTTTGCTAGTGGTTTCATTTGGTTTTGGTTTTTTGGAGTTTGACTCACTAATCTCAGGTTTAAAAGTGGCAGGGAGGATGCAGGGCTCCGTTGCTCTTTTCTTCAAAGAATGGGCGGCTTTTAACCCGTTTGTTGTGTTGTGACAGCAATTTTTTACTGGGCAAGGAAAGAAAAGCTTTAACTCACCCATATTCACGTTGTAGTCCAGCTCCGCCGCCTCTTTTTGGCATGGATGTAGGACTACAACTGTGCTGCGTCGGTGTCTCGTTGATCGAATGTCTCAATGTCGATCAATTCTTGTTGGTGTCGAATACGTGATTCGGCATGTCTGATCTGCTTCTGCAGGGTGCGAATATGTGCGCAGTGCACGTCTGGAGGTAATGGGTTAGTATCCGTCGGTGGGTCGGAGATATCATCTCCGTTCTCTTGCTCCATTGAGCAGTTTCCTTTGTTATTTGGATTGTTCATTTCTGCATTATTCAGAGAAGATTTACCCTCTTCCGGGTTATCTACGTGATTGGGACGCTGCTGTTTTCGCCTCGTCATGAAACTAAAAAAACAGGTTGACTTGCTTCACATCTCACGCTTCAATGATTCAAATAAAATGCAATGATTCAAATAAGATGAATGATTCAAATAAGATGCACAAATTGCAACTAAAGAAAAAAAAAGTAAGTGAAAGAATGACTAGGAGCTAAATCAAACCTAAAGCGCTTGTGAACCTTCATAGTTTCAAGGAAATGAGTTGGAAACATACTGATATTTATATTTTAGAAGTTGTGTTTCGAAAGCTGGTAGTTTTGGTATGTAAATTTGTGAACAAAATGATTCTGATTTCATCAAAATTTTTATTTTTACACTAATAAGATCAGGACATAGGAAACAAAACATAATAAATGTTGTTACATGTATTATGACACTTCAGGACATAAATTTAAATTAAATGTTCCTGCAAAAATATTCATTTTGATATTAATATCTAAAAGTGTTATTTATATTTTAGAACACTCATTCTACTCAACTAGATTATATTAATGGGTTGGAGGGAAAGTTCTGCCGTATTTTAAGGAAAATATTTTAGTTCGTTTATGAAAAAACGTGTTTAATATTAATCAATTTTATATGCTCCGTTATTTCTTACAACTTGTTGCCATCTTTCAGGTTACTTGTGAATTCCTGTTTTGTAGAAGTTCTCGTCCTTGGAGTTAAAATAGTCAGCAACTGCCTTAGAAACACTTTCAAAAGACTTGAATTTTTTCCCGTTAAATAGTTTTGCAGAGATCTGAACAGGTAATAATCAGATGGTGTAATGTCAGGTGAATACGGTGGGTGACTAAGGACTTCCCATCCTAACACATTCAGTTTTTGTTGTGTCACCATTGCAGTATGCGGTTGAGCATTATCGTGGTGGAACATTATTCCTTTTCTACACGCTAATGCAGTCCTTTTTTCTTCCTAATAGTTTTTCCCTGTTTCAGCAACTCGTAGTACACTGGACCTTTCTGGTCCCACCACAAACAAAGCAGTACTTTTCGTCTATGGATACTTGGTTTTGGAACTGTTGCTGATGATGTTCCTGGTTTTCAGTAAGATTTTTTCTCTTAATATTCTCGTAAATAATCCACTTTTCATCTCCAGTAACCAGCTTGTCCAAAAACGGCTCCACATTGTGTCTAATCAGATGTGATGAACACATTCTTACACGATCAGACAAATTCTTTTCCATTAGTTCATGTGGAACCCAAACACTTTGCTTTAACACAAACCCAAGAGATTTAATGTGATCTCCAACAGTTGTATGATGAATGCCAAATTCTTCTGCAATTTCTCGACTTGTTAAGTATGGATTATTTTCCAACATGGATCGCAAAACATCATTATCGATCTTGGATGGTCGTCCAGATCGATCACTTTCTTGGAGGCTCAGATCCCCGGAACGAAATTTGCTAAACCATCTTTGACAAGTACGAACATTTACAATATCTTTTTCAAATACCACACATAAATTTTTACATACAACCGATGCGTTGCTTTCTTTTTGGAATTCATACAAAATGCAGTGTCGTAAATGCACTTTATCTACTGACATGTTTTTCACTCTAAATATCACAAGTAAATGATGAACGGTAAAAAAAAAGACTCCTTTTATATTATACAGTAGCTTAAAAAACAAAAGAAATCCAAACGACTCACTAGCCAGATGTTTTTTTTTTATTTACAAGAAAAATCACCTGCCTATTTAAAATAAGACAGAACTTTCCCTCCAACCCATTATTTTTGTTCTCTTAGATAGGAAAACTAAAAATATTATACACAAATATATTATCTAAGAAACTGTTTCTATAATTTATATGAATAAATCTGTATAAAGTACTTCCCTGTTCCCTAATATACATTAGAAAATGTTAAACCATACTCAATAAATATTTATTTAGCATTCTGTACATGAATAACATTCATGGATATTTTTAGTTAACTTTTAACTGCAAGTTTAATTTTTGAATTCACCATTAGCAAAAATTATTAACAATTGAAATATAAATTGTCAACATATCCGAAGATCATAATTAAATTTCTGCTTAGTGCTAACTTCAGAGTTCAATCAATTACAGTGGCATACACAAACTTCTCTTATGGGGAAGAAATCATTATCATTCTGAAAAACACATAGAGTGAAGGAGTGATTATGGTGAAAATTAAATATCTTGGGGAGAGAGGATGAACCCTCCCCTTGTGTATGCCACTGATCAGTTATACACAAAAGTATGACAATCTTTCAATTTTTTTGACTAATTTATTAATTTTACACTTTTATTTCAGACAAGAATATTCTGCAATGCTTAGAAAATATATATAAAAAATTCAAAAAGAAATTTATATTTGATGGTACATATCTCTTACATGAGGATCGTATGTTTATGCAAAATGAAAAATAAATTATAGCCCTCCATGTAGAAAACAGGTGCTGTGCTAGTTGAACTACTGCGTGGGCGGAAATAATTAAAACTTAATATTGTATAAAAACTAAACATGAATTTCGAAAGCTATTTTCTCCGAATTAATTGGCCAATGGGCGGAGTTACATTGAGGGTTGAACATTCTAATGGAGTACTACTATTATATCAAGTCTCGACCCAAAATGAATTTCCTTAGTTGTGCCCTCCCCTTAGAGAATTATCTCGGCACCTTTTGATGTTAGTAATATATGGCTTCCAGTATGTACATTATAAACATCAATTTAAAAAAAAGCAACAACTTATATTTACAGAAGAAGATCATATTCATTTTCACAAAAGGATTTTGGTGGAGTATCCATATGTACAAAAGTTTTCCCTTGTTTTCTACATACATTTAAAAATGCCACAAAATTAATACACCACTTTCGTAAGCATAAAAATCATAGAATATAAACATTTTTTTGATACCACACAGGCCATTTTCATTGTAAAACATTTTTTTAATCTTTTATGCATAGGATTATAAATTAGGTGGTTATTAAAAAACATTTCATTTTTATAGGACAAATATTTGAGTTTCCCTTTAAGTAATGCAACACTATCCTGCTACCTAGTAACAGAAATGATATAACCATAAGAAAAAAATTTTCTTGCACTGCTCTCAAAAGTAGTCAAGCTCTAAGTGAATATTTTTTGAGGAAAAACGCCTTCTAACCATAAGTACTTTCTTAAAAATTAGAAATAAAAAAGCTATTGTCTCCATTAAAAATTGATGAGATCTTCTAAGTGGATTTAAAAAGAATATGCAGCGACACCTATAGAGCATTTCAAATTCCATCTCAAAATAAAAGAGTCAATTTTATAAGCATACGAAATAGGTTTAAGAACTTTTTGATAAAACATGTTAACCCATACGTCACTCTATATCAGGGGTGGGCAGACTTTGACATGACACGGTCTACTTCTAATTTTTTCAAGGTGTTGCTGTCTACTCTGTGGAGTAGGTGTGATAAGCAAAAAAAAAAAAAATCAATAATATTTATTTTATAATAATAATAAATACAAAATATGTACTTACCTATATAACTACAATAAAAAAACACTTACACTTTTAAAACTGCGCTTTCAGTAAAACTAAAAATACAAACATAATAATTATACCAACAAATTTAATACCAAATGTTGCATTTATTATCAAACAATTCCAAATACATCAAAAAATAAATCATATTCATTTAAAGTTAGTTCTCGTAGTTAAAGTCTCAACAAAAAACATAGTCTACGTAATATCCGTACCAATCTTGAATATATTGGTATATAATTACAAACTGTTGCAATGGATTCTAAGTAATCGTCTGTGAAACGGGAATGATGTGTTGTTTTAATTATATCCATCGTTGAAACTGTAGATTCACACAGGTAGGTAGAGCGAAAGAATGCTGTTAAATGAATTGCACCTTTTTTTAAATTAGAATACTTTACTTCGTCCATTAGATTTCAAAAGTTATTCTTTTAAATGTGTTTCAAGAGAGATAAAGAGCATATTTCTCTTTCCACTATTTTGCTTTATCGAGCTTGTCTTGCAGCGTGTAAGCAATCATGGCTTTAGACACCATACCTCTAGAAACATCTAAAAATTGGGATATTTTGATCACACTTGCTCCAGCTAGACGGGCACCCACAATTTGATCTCTTCGAAAATCTGACAGATTCAACTTTTTGTGATTTTGAAAAAATCCAAGTCTTACAGATCTCCAATAAAACTAACGAATATTACCAGAATTTTTCATTTCTATTTATAAAAAAAAATCTGATAGCTATTTTTTTCTTTAATGCTTACGAAGTGCATTCAAAAATATCACTTTATTCACGGGTGTTTCTAGTATTTTGTAGCCACCTGTGTTTCTTTTAATATGCACATCTAAATTCTTATGTAAAGGCGGTCACCCCAAAATGTTTTGGTGGTCCACTGGTCGATCGCGATCGACTTAATGCTTACCCCGGCTCTATATGGTTAGGTATATTATAAAAAGAATTTTTTTTTACGACTAATAGCTTTATATGCCTTTTCAGATATGTGTGTTAAAATGGGATCAGCTGAAAACATTTTTTTTTCCGAAAAGGAAAATGTTCTCCAATATAAATCACGTATGCTAATTTTCTCAAAGAAAAAAAAATAATTTTTGTGTAATGTCGCATCTTTTGTGCTTGTGGAATACTTAACACAAAAATAAAATTTACTCAATGTTAACAATTAAACACAATTTGTATTTCTTCGAATGTAAGCAGAGGAAATAACCTCAGGATGTTCTTTTAGGTTACATTTCATTTTCGTGACTCTGCGGATTGAAAGAAGAAACTAAAGGACTTGTGCGTGTGCAGAAAATGATAGAGATGTTCCTCAAAACAGGGAGTGAATACACAGTACAGAGAAAAGCAAAATCCATATTTTTAAAAAAATAGTAACCACTTTTTAAAATAGAAATATATATTGATATACAACTTTTATGTTAATTGCTCTGAAGATTCATAGACAAAGGAAGACTTCATTCCTCCCGGACTTGTGATGTCTGGAAAAAAAAACTAAACAATAGTAATATATTATAAACTTTTTTTTTCTGCCTTGGGAAAATTACTTTGCGTATGAAAGTTGTATAAAAAGTGTCTGAAATCCTAGTCGGCCGAAAAAGATTTGCAACGACATCTATAGTATTTTGAACGTAGCTTCACTTTTACAATAAAAGAAAAACCTTTAGAATTATACACTTCTGCTAAATTAGGTAAATTATAATAATTGTTTTTCATTTGATGAAACCTTTCCTAAATAATTTTTTTTTTTGGATTTTCAAGGCGTTTACGGCGACATCATTTTGGTTTCTGAACTTTGCCCAAAGAAGAAACAAAGTACATTTAAACAATTTCTAACAGTGTACAGCACCATTTCTTTCACTTGCATTCTATTTACTCTCATCACAATTACTTACCTCTTACATTTGTTTAAAATGTATTTAATATTGCTGCATTTTAAATGATTTATTGAATTTGTTTTACAACGAAGATTAGGTGGATTAATTGCTTAATAAATTTTCTGCTAGATAATTAATTTCAAACACTAATTTTATTGAAATTAACTGAACATCAAAATTGATATCAAATAAAGTACCCCCCCCCCCTCCCATACAAACGTGAATCTTCAAAGTCGACCAAAAAATAATATGCAGCGACACCTAGGACATTTTTAATTCCATCTCAAAATAAAAGTGTCAATTTTATAAGCATACGAAATAGGTTTAAGAACCTTTTGATAAAACATGTTAACCCATAGGTTACTCTATATGGTTAGAGGAAGTGAGTGAATATTAACGTCCCACTGTTCAGCTACACGAGGGCTTTTTGGGGACGGTCCGCGTAATTTTGAACCATGGTCAAGTGACGCGGATGACACCTAAGCTGGCACCCCCTCTCCTAACTACCACACCAACGGGAAGACGTTTGAGCTCTCGACAGATTTAACGTGCATCACGTCCTTACACGGCGGGTCTTCAGTGGTACTGGGATCGAACTCATGACACGCTAGCCACGATCCAATGCCTAGACCACTTGGCTACAGCGGCCACTCTATATAAATAGGTATATTACAAACAGAATTTTTTTTTACGACTAATAGTTTTATATGCCTTTCTAGATATATTTGTTTTAAAATGGGATAAGCTGAAAACATATTTTTTTTCCGAAAAAGAAAATGTTCTCCAATATAAATCACGTATTCTAATTTTCTCAAAGAAAATAATTTATGTGTAAATTTTTTGTACTGGTAGAATATTTAAAATTAGCAGGCAGTTTTAGCGACATCTTTTGTGCTTGTGGAAGCTTAACACAAAAATAAAATTTACTCAATGTTATCAATTAAACACTTTGTATTTCTTTGAATCTGTTGTTGTTGTTTCTTACCCCAAGTAACCAAACCAAAAATCTCCAAAAAATCCAGAAATAAGATAGGATTTTCTAAAATCTCGTCATATGAAAAACTCAAATAATTAAGTCTAAGGGGCCTAAGTCAGTCTTCTCCCTTTGGTGCTCCAGGTCCTTGGATCAATTGAAGCTGCTCATTTCCCATTACAATGAAACCAAATATGCTTCTTTGAATCTAAACAGAGGAAATAATGTCAGGAGGTTCTTTTAGGTTACATTTCATCTTCGTGACTCTGCTGAATGAAAGAAGAAACTAAAGGACTTGTGTGTGTGCAGAAAATGAGAGAGATGTTCCCCAAAACGGGGAGTGAATATACAATACAAAAAAAAATTCACATTTTTGATAAGTTACTTACCACTTTTTAAAAAAATCACATTTTTATATATTATATGATGTTTATTGGATTATCCAACTCAGAACAGATGTAGCATCAATTGTGGTGAGTCATTTATTTTCTTCTGACCCTATACTATATGTTGCGGAAGCACACGAGCAGTTAGATCGCGTCGCCACATGAGCCGACTGCGAAGAGCTTATCGACGCATTTGAAGAGATCATAAGTACAATTAAAAACGGAGTCGTAGACGACTTACAAAAATTAAAACTGATTACGGAAGTGCAATTTGTGGCGCTCAAAGCATCACGCAAATCCGTCGGGCTGCAACATGCCGAATTCGAGAAATACATCGAGGAGCTGAAAAAGCTCAACAGTATTTCAATCCCCACTACACCCTCTTCGCCGCAGGCGACTAAGAGGAAACAACAAAAGAAGCGAGCGCCGGTTTCTCCGACCCCAGGCACAGTAGTGAAAAAGCAACGCGCGGAAGAGAAAAATCACTCCCGCAAAACAACACCCCCCACCTCTCCTTCCAAGAAATTGGCTACGGAGGACGGGGACACCTCTTCTTCCGATGAGAGTAGCTCGGAAATGATTGCAGAAGACAGAGTGTCAGCGCTCAGGGAACTGACGAAATAATCGATCAGGATACAGACGAGGAGAGCGATAGATTCACCACCGTCTCCCGAAAGAAGAAAATTGCCTCCATCGTTATTGATGTGAGCAATAACACAACCGGGCTACTCAACACATTGAGCGAGCATTTTGGGAAGACACTAGAGGGGCGTTTTGAGAATGGAAAGCTTAGGGTTTTCCCTAAGTCTTTCCAAGATCACCGGAAGCTCCAGACTTTCATAGAACTAAAGAAATTGCGGTCCCATACTTTCGAGATGGCCAATAATAAACAGCTCAAGGCTGTGAAAAGAGCCTTGAGCTGATTGAGCCCCACAGATTATGATCAGAAGGAGCTAGTATCAGAACTCTCTGGTTTAGGGTTCGTACCCAACCATGTTTCTATTTTGAAAAATAGAAAAACCAATTCAAACATGCCACTTTTCTTGGTAGTCCTCCATAACAACATGGAACACAAGGAGATCTTCCACGTCACAAACATTGGGTTTTTCCGAGTAGTGGTTGAACACCTTAAACATTCCAGTATGCCTCCTCAGTGCTATTGCTGTCAGGAGTTCTATCACCACTCCCGTCTCTGTAATAGAGCACCCAAGTGTTTAAAATGTAGCGGTGGCCATCTCACCGCAAAGTGCAAAAAGACCAACGAATCCCCAGCGAAATGCGCTAACTGCGGGGGACCGCATCCAGCGAATTATTCAGGATGCCCAAATAACCCAATAAACAGACCAACGCAGAAAACTCAACCAAACAACAACATCTGGGCGGAGAAAGCAAAGGCGCGCGCTCAAAAGGCCACACCACAACAACAACCCCAACGAAACACTTATGCTTCGGCAGTGGCAAAAGACACCAACAAAATTAGTAAAACAAACACATTTGATGCCAATTCGATAGTGCAACAAATGGCTCTAATGATGACTCAGTGGGGACAAATGCTAGCAGCCCTACAAAACAACAAAAATATTAATTAACATTCAACGCGTTTAACTGTAATAGTCTCAGGGTTTTCAGTTGGAATGCAAACGGAATAAGTAAACATATTGATGAGCTAAAGGAAAGCATCATTTTCCACAACCCCGACGTAATCGGGATCCAAGAAACACACCTTCGTCCTCCGGACAGTTTCCGCATTCCAAATTACACTTGTCATAGAAGTGACCGCACAACACACAGAGGGGGTGGGACCGCCATCTTAGTTCAAAATTCCATCAAGCATCACGCCATTTTAGAAACCACTCATACTTTTGAAAATACAACGGTTTTCATCCAAATAGGAAACAACACGACTATTACTATGGCGTGTATTTACAAACCTCCACACGGCTCCATTAATGTTACTGAACTTAATGCTATCCTCAATCATAACAACAAAGCCTTTCTCTTCGGCGATTTTAACGCTAAACACTCGAGTTGGAACCCTGGTAGATGCAATACTAATGGTAATATTCTTAGCTCTTGGGCCGCTGGCTTGTCTATTGATATTATCGCACCCGACACTCCAACACATTTCAATCACAATGCTCCAAACACTGTATTAGACATAGGCTTTGCAGTTAATTTCTCACACTCTAACGTGTTTACTATTAATGAACTTAGCAGTGACCACAATCCAGTTATTTTCGATTTCGTTACTAACTGTCATTTACCACCATTACTTCAAACACTTAAATCTACTAACTGGATTAAGTATCAAGAAATTCTTCACCATAACATGTCAGGCAATCCTGCGATAGATGATTTGGACCAAGCCGTTCAAAATTTCAGCAGTATGGTCTCAGATGCTATTCATACTTCCACTTCCACTAGTGTAATTAAAACCACACACCTCCGCCTTCCTATTAATATTCGAGAGCTTATTAAAGCTAAAAATAGATTCAGGAAACTTTGGAATACCACGAGATACCCACCCTATAAAAGGGAAGTCAATGCTCTCAATAGACAGATTAAGATAGAAATCAATGAACACAAAAACAGGACCTGGAAAAATTTTCTTTTAACGTTAAATACAGAAGATATAATTATCTTTATAATTTGCACAAGCGAATTACTAAAAAATTCACTCCCATCCCACCTCTCCATGGTCCGAGTGGGTTAGCTTATTCTGATTTCGAAAAAGCGGAGGCTTTTAAAGACACCTTGGAAGTCACTTTTCAGGAAAACATTGAACCCTACAGTGACGACAAGATTGAAGAAGTCGAAAATTTAGTGAATCACTATTTCGACAACTTTCCAAATGTAACCTCACTTCCCCCACCGAAGTTCGAGGCATTATCAAAAAACTTGCTAATAGGAAGTCAGCAGGCCCTGATCAAATTCCTAACATAGCATTAAAATACCTTCCTATTAAAGCCATCACACATTTAACTAAAATTTACAACAAATTCCTCATTAAGTGTCACTTTCCTACACAGTGGAAAATAGCTAATGTTGTCATGCTGCCCAAATTAGGGCAAAACCACAAATTCCCACAAGGCTTCAGACCAATTTCTTTATTAAATTGCACTGCTAAGGTATTCGAAAGAGTAATCTTAAATAGAATAAAAAATCACTGCAAAGCCATAGATTGTATTCCCCCGGAACAATGCGGTTTCCAGGAGGGCCACTCCACACTACATCAACTCATTAGAGTAACTAATATTATAAATGAGGGTTTTTTAAATAAGTTCTACACTGTCGGTGTTTTCTTAGATGTTAAAAGAGCATTCGACAAGATGTGGCATGATGGCCTCACTTACAAATTAATTAAACCTCAGTTCCCTGACTTTTTAATTAAAATGTTACACAACGATTTACACAATAGAACCTTCAGAGTTCGTGTAAATACTACTTTTTCAGACATTGGGAATTGCCTTTCAGGCGTCCCTCAGGGTTCTGTATTTCCATATTTATACAACTTATACACACATTATTTTCCCGATCACCCCACCGTGAGTACATGCTTATTCGCAGACGACTCTGCGGCATTGACCCAGGGCGTAAAACTCAGTTACACTATTAAAACATGCAACACTACCTCGACATACTCGAGAATTGGCTTACAGACAGGAGGATAGCTATAAATGTAGATAAATCACAGGCTATTGTATTCAGGAAATGGGGCGTTATCGCCCCACAGACTGAACTCACACTCTTTGATAACAACATCCAATGGGTCTCGGTTGTTCGTTACCTGGGTCTTTACCTAGATAATCGATTAACATACGAACCACATATAGATTATATATCCGAAAAATTCTGGGGAAGAATTGCTCTGGCCATATCCCTTATTGGGAGAAGGTCACCACTCTCCCTAGAAAATAAAGTCATCCTATACAAGCGTATTTTGCGCCCAGTAATAACATACGTTTGCCCCATCTGGGGCGCGGCGGCACCGACCCATACTAAACGGATCCAAATTATTCAAAATAAAATACTGAGAACCATTACTAACGCACCCTGGTACGTTAGAAATACTGTCATACATAACGACTTACATATGGAGCCGATTGATAACTACATCACTAAACTGTCTAGAAATGTTTTTAGAAGTATAGAAAATCATGACAACCCATTAATTAAAGCACAAACATTATTCACTTATCCTCATTCTAAAGTTAACTTTGTATACAAATCTTCAAAGTGGGAACTTCCCTTGAAACCCCCATAACTCAACAAAAAACACGTAATTTACACACTGAATTACATCACACGCTTCCGCTACTTTCTTGAAACTGGGTCAGTTGAAAAACTGACGTCATTCATCATTCCCCTCCCTGCGGCTGCAGGAGAGTTCGGCGTTTTTCGCCCATCGATGCTTCTTCCTCCACCCTCTGCCCCCTCCACGTATTGACCCGAAAGGGTTACTCCGGACGGCTTTACCTCTCTCAATTTGCCTCCCTTCGGGAGGCGTATCTCTTCTAATGGTTGTTCTTTTTCACCCTATCTTCAGGGAGACTGGGTATAAGCAATTATTGCTGGTACCCGAACCATCTAATTTTCTTTTCGTTTCGATTATCCAACTCATTCTGGTTCCAACTCTGATAGCATCCACACCTCGATTTGTCCTTGTCGAGGCCTCTTTTTTTTATCTGAAACAACCCCGCAGCAAGATTGTTGTTCCGCCGCGTGTTTAGGCTTAGCCGCCAAGCTTTCTTTTCGGCCCGCCTTGTGTCTGCGGAATCTTTTATCATCGTCGTGGATTATCACCACTGCTACTTCTTACGTACTGGATTGTTTTTTGCTGTGAATCGTGTATCAAGATGTAGATGTATCAAGATTTTTGCATTATACTTGATTTTCAATTTCTTGATTTCTGTTTACGCCTTGGATTACCTTCTTCCTCTGGGACATGGAGCTCGAAGAAGTATATATATATAATATATAATATATATATATATAATATATATCACCGTTAACTTCACAGGTTAGTGCATTTTCTGTTGTGTCATTGAGTGCATTTAATGTTAGTGAGGCAAATAAGAAAGTATATTCCCTATCGACGTCTGACGAATGTTCGGATTTCTGTGCCGCGCTAGAGGATTTGCTCTTTCAATTTAATGCAGATAATAGCATACAGCTGGGGTTAGAAGAGCTCCGAGCGATTAACTCTATATCCTGGATTTGCGTACGATGCTCCAGGAAAGCAGTTACCCTTCTTGCTGCCGAATTTAAAGAGCAAATTAAAGCTCTCGGAGCAAAGTCGGAAATAAACCCCTCCGTTGAGTCGACTCCGGTTGAGTCGAAAAACGAGGTTGTCTCCCCAGTAGAGTCGGTGCTCCCTATATAGCTCGGGGAAAACCGCAAGCAAGCGCAGCTCTACTTCGCCTAAAAGAAAGAAGGGGAAGAAAAAGGTCAAAACTGTGTTGCTGAAAAGCATGATGACCTAGTAGAAACGAGCAATTCCTTCCAGGCTATTGCCCCCGAGGAAATCTCTGACATCGAAATAGATGACTGTGAGGACATTGTTGAAGATCCTCCGTGTGTCATAGCGGACCATACGCCAACGGCACCTGTCGCTGAACCGGCCACTACCATTATTAATGACAGCCAGCCGGCGACATCCTCGTCCAATGGCGACCAGGCACAAATTAAGCCTAAACGCGTACCGCCAATAGTAATTGACGAGCAATATAATACGCCCGGATTACTAGTTGATCTTAGTGATCACATTGGCACCAAACTCATGGGCAAAATAGTGGGGAGCAAACTTAAAGTTTTCCCCGAATCTATCGACACCCACAGGAAAATCCAGAACTTTATTTCGGTTAAGAAATTAAAATCCCACACTTATGAGCTCGCTGACGAAAAACAGCTCAAGACTGGCATTAGGGGTCTCCCCTCGGATTACGACACGAATGAAATTATCCAGGCTCTTGGCGAACACAACATTGTTCCCGAGCACGTTACTGTAATGCGGAATCGCAGTAAAAATGTTAATGTGCCTCTCTTTTTGGTGGTCTCAAAAAAGACCCCAGAGAATCAGAAAATATTTAAAGTAACCAGTATTGGTTACTATAAAATTAAGGTAGAATCCCTAAATAAAAACTCCATGCCGGCCCAGTGTTACAGGTGCCAATTATTTTACCATCACTCACGATTCTGCAATCGTGAGGCTAAGTGTCTGAAGTGCGGTCTCAACCATCTGACGAGAGACTGTAAAAAAAATACGGACTCCCCTGCTAAGTGCGCCAATTGTGATGGTCCCCATCCGGCAAACTATTCAGGGTGTCCCAAAAATCCGAAAAACCTCAAACCAAGCAAGCCCCCTGCAAAGAACGTTTGGGAGGAACGAGCGAAGGTTTTTGAGAACCAAAAAAAAAAAATAATAAGAATGAAAATAATAATAATAATAAAAATGATAAAAAGAATATCAGCTCTCTACCGCATCTTCGGACACCAATGTTCTGGTAATGGCACAATTCGGAACAATGTTCCAAATGGTCATGTCCACGCTCGGAAATAAAATTTAATCGTCCTAACCCCAGTAATTCCTCTCTTCGCGTTCTGAGCTGGAACGCAAATGGTATTAGGAAAAAATAGGCGAGCTTAGGGATTTCGTTAGCGACGAGGACCCAGATATTATAGGTATTCAGGAAACTCACCTGGGTCCCGCTCTCTCCATTAAAATCCCAAATTATATTTGTCACCGAAGTGACCGCTCAACCTATCGTGGGGGTGGAACAGCCATCTTTGTTAAAAATTCTCTCAAACACCACGTAATTACATTCAATACAAACACATTTGAAAACACTACCATTAGGCTAGAATTAGGCAACAATAATTGCATCACTATTTCCAGCATTTACAAGCCACCGCTAAATTACATTAACACAGCAGAGCTCGCGCGACGCTATCCTCAATAACAGTCACAAAGCCCTCCTCTTTGGTGATTTCAATGCTCACCATCCGTGTTGGAACCCTGGGCAGTCCAACAATAATGGAAATACCTTGTTCAATTGGGCTTCCGCCCACGCCCTAGATATCATCGCACCCACTGCTCCCACACATTATTCCCGTGGCCGCAGCACTATAATAGATATTGCTTTTGCTAACAATATTTCTCTGCATGATATAACCTCTGTTAACGCTCTTAGCAGTGACCATAATCCTGTTATAATAGATTTCACTTTAAATAATTCTCTTCCTAAAATCCTTAACACTCTAAAAACTACAAATTGGGTTAAATTTCAAGAAATAGTATTTAACACCCTTCCTGGTAATCCTTTAATTATTCCTGAAAATATTAATATTGATTACGCTATTAATAATTTCTCGGGCGTAATCACAAGTGTGATAGCCGCATCCACTATCACAAAAATTGTAAACACTCCACATCTAAGACTTCCACACAACATCAGGGAGCTAATTAAAGTTAAAAACAGGTTTAGGAAGCAATGGCAACTAACAAGAAACCCAATACTCAAGCGTGAAGTAAACTCCCTGATCAGACAAATTAAAATTCTCACTACAAATCATAGCAATAGGAATTGGCATAATTTACTAATTAATTTAAATCCCGAAGATAATTCACTATACAACATCCAGCGGAAGCTCTCCAAAAAAATAGTGAACATTCCGCCGCTGTCTGGTCCTAACGGCATTATTTACTCGGACGATGAAAAAGCCGAGGAATTTAAAAACACTCTTGAAGTAACATTCCAAGAGAATGCCGAACCTTACAATGACCAAGTCATTGAATTAGTTGAGTCAGAGGTCGAAGACTTCCTCCCACTAATTCCAACACACTCACACCACCGCTCACCAGCCCGGAAGAAATCCAACAAATTATAAAAAATCTAAAAAATAAAAAAGCTTCCGGTCCGGATAATATACCGAATTATGCCTTAAAATTACTCCCACTTAACGCTATCACTCATCTCACAAAAATCATTAACACTTGTCTACAACATCACTACTTTCCAACACTGTGGAAATCCGCTAATGTCATTATACTTCCCAAACCTAATCAAAATCATAACATAGCTAAAAATTTTCGTCCCATCAGTCTCCTCTGCGCCACGGCGAAAATCTATAAAAAGATTTTATTAAATAGAATCAAAAACCACTGTAATGAAATTAACTACATTCCAGCGGAGCAGTGCGGTTTTCGTAATAAACACTCTACAGTTCATCAATTAATTCGAGTCACTAACTTCATTAATGAAGGTTACACTTATAAACTTTACACAATTGGGGTCTTTCTTGATGTCAAAAGAGCTTTCGACAAGATGTGGCATGATGGGCTCATCTATAAAATGATTCGACTGAAATTCCCTGATTATTTAGTCAAAATTATTTACAGCTTTTTAAAGGACAGGTCGTTCAAAGTCAAAGTAAATCTTGACTTTTCGAACAAGGGCTTCCCAGAAGCAGGTTCGCCGCAGGGGTCCTGCCTCTTGCCATATCTCTATAATATCTTCACCTACGATTTTCCCCATCACCCCAGCGTCAGAATTTGCTTATTCGCAGATCATGCTGTGGTCCTTTCTCAAGGAGCGAATCTCAACGTGACTCGTAATACATTACAACGCTACCTACATACGCTGGAATCTTGGCTTACTGACTGGAGGATAGCAATAAATGTTGACAAGTCACAAGCCATCATTTTTAGAAAACACGGGCGCTCTAAAAATACTGGTACACTTTCTCTGTTTGACGAAGAGATTGAATGGTTCAATGTGGTTCGTTATCTGGGCCTGTTTTTAGACAGTTCTTTAACGTACAAAAATCACATAAAACACATCAGTGATAAATTCTGGGCTAAAATCCATTTCAGCTTTGCGCTGATTGGAAGAAAGTCCACTTTATCACTAAAGAATAAAGTTCTGCTCTATAAACAGATTCTTCGCCCAGTTCTAACGTACGCAGCCCCTGTTTGGGGAGCTGCGGCCCCCACCAATCTCAAAAAAGTTCAAATCATCCAAAATAAAGTTCTTTGGATTATCACAAATGCGCCCTGGTACGTTAGAAATATTGTTCTACACCGCGATCTTAAAATTGAATCTATTGGGGATTATATTACTAAACTATCCAGAAATGTCTTCCACACGATTCAAAATCATGAAAACCCATTAATCAGAGCGCAAACGCTCTTCACAAATCCCAATAGTAAACATTACTACGCATATAAAACTACAAAGTCGCAAAATGTTCTTCAACCCCCATAGCCAGCTCACTTGCCCTCCCCTCTAGCGCTTTAGCTTTTTTTATGCACTCTGATTCAATAGAATTGCACTAATTTTCTGTTTTGTGTACTTGTTTCTTTTTTTCAGCTTTTTTCTCTGTTTTTTTCGCGTTTTTTAGTTCCTGCCCGACAACCTCGCCCTTCCGCTGCTTTGGCTGGAATTAGGCAAGAGGCGTGTAGAATTACGGAGTTCCTACCCCCGAGGGGGTGTACCTCCACATCAGAACTTATAAATTAAAGTTACTTAAATTAGAGTTGCATAAATTAAAAAAATGAAAGAAGTAATAGATTAAAGTGAATAATTAATGGGCAATGGCATTACGCCTGCTAAAGATGGCGAGCGGACGAAGTCCGCGCGCCTTGATACGAGTGGCCCATTCGATAGGTTTCCCTGGATGGGCTGAGCCTCCCAGTGATATGATTGGCAGACTGCCAGTCACTCCTATCGGTGGGCGTGGAAAACAGAAGGCGCGTTCGGAGTGAACGGCCGGAACGAAAGGTTTCAAACAACATGCGTTGTGAGAGAACCAGAGAAAAGAAAAACTATGGGGGAAAGAAAAATAATTTGGAAAAGTTATTTTTATTATGGAACCATCTTGCTCAATTGCCAGTAAAAGTAATAAAAGAATCAAATGGAGTATCGCGAACGGGCGCCATGTCAGCTCGCGGAAACGGAAGAGTTGAATAATGGGGGAATGAAGTCATTTACAATATGTAAAATAATAAATACTGAAACAAGTTGTGAAAGAAGGAGTCCCGTGCTACCATCTGGCGGCCGGGGAAAGCAACTGAAGACGATTCAAGCGCAAGGCTGGAATGAGTCTTTCTACCTCAGTCGGTCTTAGGCCACGCCTCTGGCCTCCCTGATTGGTTCTCCCACGGCCGCTCGTCCATCCCCCTTCTAGGGGTTTTTTCACACATCGTGCCTCTTTCATTTTTAATTCCAGTTCTATTGAGTAAAAGCGATCACTCGCTGTCGCTCGTCATCCATCTTATTTTAGTTAGGATTATCCAACTGTCCTTCAAGTAATTCTGTAGAGTTACAAGATTAGGCGAAAAGAAGCAACTGGTCTGAATACATATTATGAGTTTCTTCCTTTTCTGGTAGGTTTTACTAAAAGTCTACTACCACAGCAACAAGCGTTTAGAGCTAGCTCCCTAAGGCATCAAAAGTTAAATGCAGCTCACACGCTCCTGGGGCCATCTATTCCAAATAGTTAGAACATATTTTCTTCCCGCTCATTGGAACTCTGATACTTTATATCTCTATTCTTTTTAAGTGAGAATAATTGTTTAATTATGTCTGTGGATCTTGAATCCTCATTAATAATGTCTTCTGTTGAAAAAACTTAAATTTTATTTTAATTCTGCATGTAAAAGGGAATACAGCAGTTACAAAACGCTAAAACAGCATGCCATTCTTTACACCCCTCAGGGGGCTCACCTTCTTTAGGTGAGTACGGGTGTCACAATCCCGAGGTGCACTAGTGATCTTTTCCTTTTCCCACGGGGTTTACTGTCTTTGGTAAACACGGGCTTCACTAACCCGGGGTACCCGAGTGATCCTTCTCTATTTTCGACCCTCTTTCTTGTCATTCAATTCATTCTTTCTTTCTCTTCCCGTCTAGACCACAGATATTAAAACAAATGTTTGGCGCAGTATAAACGAAATCGGCTCATGCGCCAATAAACCCCAAAATCACTCACTCACGCCATTCTTTACAGGAGAACAACTTAGCGCCGAATATTAGAGACTCAAAGATTTACAAATTTAAGTGTGATCTTTGTACTAGTAAATATATTGATATTTACAATTTACGTTTCCATATGCGAAAAATGCATCATGTAGAAAATATAAATGAATTACGAAGAAAGTGTGCTCTGTGTACACATAAGTCATCTAAGGAGGAAATGCTTTTACACTTTCAAAGAGGTACACGATGTGAAAATAGAAAATGTTGAATTGGCTTTTATTAACCTCGAAGCATTTAATAAATGGAAGAATAGAACCGAAGTAGATAAGAAAAGCCGATTCTGCTGTAAAGGCGCAGGCGCGGAGGCGGCGTGGAGTTGAGAGTTGTTTTCCTCCTGGGAGGTGGAGATTTCGTGGAGTTGAGTTGTTTCCCTCCTGCTATGGTTTTGGTTTTCGAGTTGATGGGGGAGTTGAGTTATTTTTCACCTGCTGTTGAGTTGTTTTTTAAATGTGTAAAAAATTGTATAGGAATGTTTAAAGTGCTCATGGCGCCACCTATTGGTTAAACAAAAACTAATTATTAGATTTTAAAATGATTGAAAAAGTAACGCTCAAATAAAAAAAATAAATCCAGATTCAAACTCACAGCCCCAGAACAAAATGTCTCCATAGGACAATAGTTTTTCAGTTACGCTAACCATTGTCCTATGAAGGCATGGAGACCTGAAGAAAACTTAGGTTTATAATCTCATGAATTTAATTTTGAAGGCGAAGCAGATGGCGACATTTTCTTAATTAAAATGAAATAAAAAAATATTTCATTTATATTATTTTAATAATTTGTAAATTTTAATTCGGTATAATGATTACACATACACAGTAAAAATCTGACGTAGAATACTCGTAATCAGCGTGTGAACGGTTTACGATTGAACTTGTCTGATCTTGATTCTACAAGACGGCGACTGAATTCCACGTCAGAAATTATCTCAATGCTTAGAGGATGGATATATTGTTGGCTTTAAAAAAGTTTATTTTTATAAATCTGAAGAAAAAAAAATGTTTTTTTTTTTTTTATAAATATGGTAATAACATAGCATCCCATGATAAAGCTGGGGTGGTAAAATACCAACAGGGGTCAAGTTTATAAGTTTGCATGCATATTTTCCGAAAGTTTTCAAAGAGATCTGTTAACAATAGGACATCTGTTTTTACATATAGATCACAGTATTCACCAAGATTATTTAAATGAAATTCATTAAATACTTTACATGCATGATTATAATCCTCTACACTTATAGGCTCCTCATTTAGTTTATTGTAAAATTTGCTAATAGGTGGTAAACAAGAATCTTTACACTTTTCAAAACTATCAAAATAATCATACGGAAAAACTCCTTTTCTTAAAAGTAAATCTATTTTTTCTGAATCAAAATAATGTTTCATATATTTAAAATATTCTTTTTTTAGTGTTTTTATCAAATTTTCCAAACTAGAAGACATGAATTTGAAAGAATCTAAAAACCTTAATTGAAAATCATTTGAAATATTTTTACTGAAGGAAATATATTTTTCTTCGGTGTTCGGAATTAAATTAATTTGTTTTTTATCATATCCTAACTCCTTAATAAAATTATGGGCGTCATACCCAGAAAGATTATGGAAGAAAACAGGCAAAAATTTAGGGGTTTTCATTGCTAAATTACAACTATTACAACAAGGGCCATTAAATTTTTGAGTAACATGGTTATGATCCCTAAACTTGATATTGTTTTCGCGAAAGGTTTGATCACAAACATAACAATTTTTAGCATTATCATACAATTGCTTTTCTGATTCAGTAAGAGGTAATAATGGTTTTGGTTTTTTATAAATGTTATCAATTTCTGTTGCATTTTTTTCTAACTTTTCAATAAAAATTTTTGGGGCATCAATACCTCTATATTCTACTGGATCTTTATAATACCCCCCTTGATAACTGATAAAATAACAAAAAACCTATCGGGACATGTTTTTCATAAATATTAGTAAATGAAAAGTTTGGATTAGGACAGCAAGTATCAGTTTTCCTAGTTACACATTCGAAATCCGCATATACAACAAAGGGTATTTTTAAACAATGTTGAAAATTTTTAAATTTTAAAAACTTACTTGTTTCTGACGGCATTACTACTCTTGCAGGGCTTTTATGTATACACATTTCATTGTGCTGAAGAAGTTTGTATTCTGTTTGCAAAGCACTTGAACATCTTTTATATATAAACTAGCTTTCATGGCCCGGCGTTGCACGGGCTTATACCGAGGGTATAACTTAATCCCCATGTTAATTTCCTCCTTTTATTCTAACGCCAATACTTTTGTGGGGTTTCACGCGTACGATGTGAGTGCATGTCCCGTGAGTGCGTGTCATGGCTTTGTTGCTTAACATTTTCCCTTCTCTTCACAAATTCTCGATCCTAATACCACTGAAGACCCGCAGTGTAGGGGAGCGATGCACGTAAAATCTGTCGAGAGCTCAAACGTCCTCCTGTTGGTGTGGTGTGGTAGTTAGGAGAGGGGGTGCCAGCTCAGGTGTCGTCCGCGTCACTTGACCATGGTTCAAAATTACGTGGACCGTCCCCAAAAGGCCTCGTGTAGCTGAACAGTGGGACGTTAATATTCACTCAATCTTCACAAATTCAGCACTTCCAATATTATTTTCCGAAATTACTTTGATTGCTTTGTTTCTTTCCTCTCCGCTTAGCCCGGCGTTGCACGGGCTTTTACCGAGTGAATAACTTCACCCTCATGGAAATTTCGTGTTTCCCTCAGGCCGATAGCACTTGTGTGTGCGTGCGTGCGATGTGAGTGATTTCATTAACAATCTCATAAAAACTCCCTTTTTCGAAATTTGTTCTTGCGTTGGTGTGGTGTGGTAATTATTAAAGGTGGGTGAAAGCTCATGTGTCGTCCTCGTCACTTGAGCATGGTTGAAAATTTCGAGGTCCGTCACCAAAAACCCTCGAATAGGCAAACAGTGCGAATTTAAAAATCACCCACTCACTCTCCAATTCTTTCGTTTTACCGAGTGAATAACTTCATCCCCATGGAAATTTCGTGTTTCCCTCAGGCCGATAGCACTTGTGTGTTGGTGTGTGTGTGTTTGCGCGCGATGTGAGTGATTTCTTTAACTATGTCATAAAAACTCCCTTTTTCGAAATTTGTTCTTGCGTTGGTGTGATGTGGTAATTCTAAAAGATGGGTTAATGCTCAGGTGTCGTCCTCGTCACTTGAGCATGGTTGAAAATTTCGAGGTCCGTCACCAAAAACCCTTGAATAGGCAAACAGTTCGAATTTAAAAATCACCCACTTCACTTTCCAATTCTTTCCTTTTCCTGAGTGAATAATTTCATCCCCATGGAAATTTCGTGTTTCCTTCAGGCCGGTAGCACTTGTGTGTTCGTATGTGTATGCGCGCGATGTGAGTGATTTCTCTAAGTATGTCATAAAAAATCCCTTTTCCGAAATTTGTTCTTGCGTTGGTGTGGTGTGGTAATTCTTAAAGATGGGTGAAAGCTCAGGTGTCGTTCTCGTCACTTGAGAATGGTTGAAAATTTCGAGGTCCGTCACCAAAAATTTCGAATAGGCAAACAGGGTGAATTTTAAAATCACCCACTCACTTTCCAATTCTTTCGTTGCAATTTTTTATTTCCCGGAAACGAAAATGTAGTTTTTTATAAAATAGTTGTATGCTGAAAAAAAGACAGAAAGTATAAATTTTTCAAATTACAAAATTTCACTACTATTTTAATTCTTGGAGTAAAATTGTGAGGATTTTTTTGAAATATTCGACTCGGGGGAAAAAAGTTTCATGCAATTACCTTTATAAAAGAAGAAATTATTAAATGATTGATTTAAGTATTTTGAGTGTTTTATTAAAATTTGTTCAAAAAAGTTTTTGGCTTTTTTTTAAAATCACTGATTCTAAAAGTTTTAAATTGAAAATTTCGAAGTCCGTCGCCAAAAAACTCTGGAGTAGGTGAACAGTGCGACTTTTTAAAAATCCCTCACTCACATTTCAATAACGGAAAAAATCTTGCAACAGCAAGTTTGACCTTGGCCGCTGAGCGTTAAACAGAGGAAGGGGGAATAATAATGATTCTCGCGCATGCGCAAAGCCTTTAAAATGTCTTTAAAGTTTTCATTATTTTTGAGGGCTCAATTTTTAATTGAAAATTCCAAGTTTTCACACATTGATTGGAAACAACAATAATTTTTGAAGAAAAAAGGTTACAAAAATAATGCTTATATTATTTCTCGCAAAAACTTTATTTTACGAAAATCACAAAAAAAATCTTTAAAATTCGTAATTTTTAAGCGAAATCGACACACGGGAAAAAATTTAATGCAATTTTTTTTTCAATGAAGAAATTATTAAATGATTGATTTAAGTATTTTAAGTGTTTTATTACAATTCGTTCAAAAAAGTTTTCGGCTTTTTATTTTTTAAATCACTGATTCTGAAAGTTTTAAAAATAATTTTTATATAAACGCAACGATATTGATTCATATGAGAAAAAATCATAAAATATGCAAAACAGCATTGTTTTTTTTAAAAAAAAAGTTGTTTTTTTTCTATAAAATTCTTTAAAGAAAGATAGTTTTTTCCCGGAAACGAAACTGTAGCATTTTTAAAAATAGTTGTATGCTGAAAAAAGAACAGAAAGTATAAATTTTTCAAATTACAAAATTTCACTACTATTTTAATTCTTGAAGTAAAATTGTGAGAATTTTTTGAAATATTCGACACGGGGGAAAAAGTTTCATGCAATTACGCATTATTTTAAAGTAAACTATAAGTTTTATGAAAGAGAACAAAAATTTTGATACTGATAAATATTTTAAATGAATATCAGAAATGCATTGAATGCATTTTAATTTTTAAAAAATTTCACTGAAAAAAACATTCAAAAGAAAATAATACTATTTGATAAAAACATTTAATTTTTTTAATTTTAATTTTATAGTTTTTTATTCCACTCTGTGTTAAAATTATTTAAACACGTATCTGCAAAAAAAGTATATTATAAAAAACTAACTTATTAATTATTTTCTAATAAATTGATTAAAATTGCTCATTTAGCAATTAATTGTGACATATCATTTGCTTACATAATGGCAGCACTGAAAATGAAGTAAATTTCAGATCAGTGGGGATGCAGCAAGTGAATTCAATCATTGAAGAAGAGAGAATTAAAATATATTTCAGAATATTTCCTTTTGTGTGT